>CAOLHI010003005.1:0-239630 GCA_948474755.1 Ctenosaura bakeri
ACTACAGGCATGCTTCAGTTAATGAAGTAGCTGTGTTTCTGAACATTACTTTTGTAACAGAAAATTTGGTATTAGGAGTAGAAATAACACGGAGAGAATATGGCCATGTCTGCACAGGGCATTTAAAATGGTGCAGAGCGACCTCCAACGGAGGTCTTCTACACCATAGAGTGGACTGGGGTGGACTACTTTTTGTGGTTCCACACCTCAGTCCAGTTCTGTGCGACCAGAACTGGTCACGCAGCATGCTTTTTAAAAACCTCTTTTTTTGAGGTTTTTAAAAAGCACGGAGCGGGCAACCCCGTCCCACTCCGTCGCTGAGCTCCAGAGCAGATTTGCAGGCACACACAAGTGCATGCCTGCAGATCTTCTGGGGGCGGGCTTTTGGCTGATGAGTTTCTCTGGTTGGTGGAGAGCCTCCACCAACCGGAAGCCACCATTTTGGATGCCGGAGAACTGCGGAGCGCCAAACTCGCGCTGCTGCTCTTCACGACAGACTCGCCCGGATGGGGGAAAAATCCAGTGAGTCCCATTTCTGCCCATTTCTGCCCAATAAATACCCCACGTGTATAGTTTCCAACGCTACAAGGAAGAAGATCAATTTAACATGGTTTAGTAAACTTTGTCCCTTCAAAAACCAACAATATGCACGTATGAAACCAAACAACTATGAAACAACCCGTATAAACCTTGCAAAAGTAAATGAAAACACGTTGGACCTTCTAGAGACCATTCAAAAGCTTCTTCCACAAAACTTCCAAGGATGATTTTTTCCCCTTTATCAGCCTCCACTTATAATTTCCTTTTTGCTGGCCAAACTTATAGATCTGGGGCTTTTTTTTTTTTTTTTACTTGCTGGGGGTAACTGGCAAGACAATCTTATCTGTTCTCTCCTCTTCTCGCTGTCTTGCTGTTCAATCATTACTCAACAAGGGATTCTGAAGGTGGCTGCTATTGACCTACCCTGTTGTAGGCAGGCACTAATGGCTACAATGGGATTGGCTAGACAAGAATCCCACTTGTTCCCAGCTTATTACATTGTAACTGAAGGCACACTGCTACGTGTCTCTAAGCCTCCTAGACCATCCTCCCAAATGAGTCAAGCTGGACAAAGGTATAAAAAGACTTTGTAAAAAGGAACTTCTTTGTCAGAAGCTTTGCTAACTGAAATATGCCTGTAATCTTTGTCAGTCAATGGATCCCCCACATATTCCCTTTTTGGCAATGCCAGTTGAAAGCATGAGACTTCAGCTGGGACATTGCATTGTCAGGAGCCAGCCAGAAGCCACCAGAGCTTAGAAAAGTTACCAGTTTGGATTACAATTCCCAGGGTCCCCAGGCAGAATGAGAGTTACAGTCCAAAAGAAAAAAGGTCACTTTTCCAAGCTCTGGAAGCCTCTGCCACAACTCACCCATGGGCTATCCAACAACACAACCTAGACAAGGAGATGTTGACAACCAGCTTTTATATCTACACTTGCATCACTGACATGCAAATGTATGAATATATCAATGTACACACATATTGCTTAGAGACTCAACAAACTGACAAGTGGATTGGAGACAAACCAGGCATTACCTTGCTGCAGCTGGTCATCAGTGATGAAGAAGTACCCTGACTTGTGGCAAAATGTATTCTGATGTCTGTATTGGTGTATTTAAACTGTTGGGAAGCAGACTATGGGCTTTTCCACACTACACTATTATAATGCTGTTATTCTACTTTCAACATCCTCTGGAATTCTGGGGTTTGTAGTTTACTGAGGCCAAAGAGCTCTTTGGCTGAGAATTCTAAACGCTCCTCCCTAAACTGCAAACCTCAGGATTCCACAGGATGTTGAAAGTGGAATAATAGCGCCATAACAGTGTAGTGCGGAAAGGCCCTATGATAAGGCAAAATAGCCACACATTTCTAGTTAAAGCATAGTAGTTGTTTCTCAAGTTGCACCAATACATATAAATTAGGCTATCCAAATATTATGACACTCTGTATCACCTTGTTTGCCAACGCATGGCCTCTTACTTTACTAATATTTCTGGTAATACCTACACTAAGAGGTCATCATACCTCACAACACCTCATCAGTCTTGTTCCATGCAGACAGAACAGCCATTTGTAAACACTTTATTAAGCCAGGGGAATATGAGGAGAGGACATCAGCTTTGCTTGTTTTACCTCACTGGTGAGACCTAAGAAATGAAGTTTTTGAGAAATGTAGTATACTGCGTTAAACGATCACAACTGGCACATTTCCAATTAAAATTGTGCTTATCTTTATATTTAAAAGGAATGCTGATGTCAGTGTAACATATCAATTCAACACATTTTTTTTAAATAGCTGAGTTCACATGATCTAAATGATTTCTCATGAGGCTCTGTCCTTTGGGAGATCCCAGATGGGGAGTCCTAATGCTCAAAGATTATTGCAGATGGACTGTATGTATGAATGGATTCTCTCTATGTAATCTCTTAATGGGATATGAAATCCAGCTGATCACATCTGACAAGCAACTAGTAACAGATGACTGGAAAGGAAATCAATAGATGACCCAGGAAAATGGGGGAAATGACTGGCATTTTCTGCCTTCTCCAATAGCTTCCTAATGATGCAATTTATCTGATTTATTCATGTGCTGGGATTAGGAAGGAAGGTTGCCTAGATCTGGAAAGATGCTTTTTATTAGACTTACGCCTTTTAGTGCTCCTCTACAAATTCATACAGAAGGTTAAGATATTCTACTCTGCACAGTTAGATAAATACTGAAAATTTAACAGAGGTGTGCGTGTGCATTTGGGAAATACTTTAATAGGGGATACCTGAGTTTACATTTAAAAAAAGACTCTTTATGTTTTAAATAAAATAAGCAGGAGGAGTGCTATCTAACAAAATAAATAAATTTATTGAGGAAGAATTTCTTGTTGCTTTCCAGCCTTCCTCAACCTGTTGTTTTCCTGATGTATCAGGTGGTAATGCCTGTCATCTCCAGCCAATAACATGCTGGACAGAATACAAGCTGTAGTCCAAATCATCAAGAAGGCACCAGGTTTGGGAAGGCTGCTTGAGAGATTTTGTGCTTTAAGCACAGATCCATTTTGATATATAGCTAATATTTCCCACAGACAGTTTTGATCCTTTCTTTAATGTTGTTTTAATGTTCTGTTAGAAGGGAAGAAGAATTCCAGTTGTATTTTTAAAAAACAAACCACAGCTATGTTTTTTTTTTAATTGAAGCAGAGGGGCTTTACCCACATTGGGCATTTCTCCATAGTTTAATATATAAAACAGAACTTTCTCCTCGTAATCTGGCTGTTTAAGAAGAGCTAAAACAGAGCCCAACAGGTCTCATTCACACAAAGGGCCTTTCTCCACTACACTGTTATAGTGTTATTGTTCCACTTTCAACATCCTCTGGAATCCTGGAGTTTGCAGTTTAGGGAGGGACATTTCTAATTCTCAACCAAAGAGCTCTTTGGCCTCAAGAAACTACAAACCCCAGAATTCCACAGGATGCTGAAAGTGGAATAATAGCACTATAGCAATGTAGTACGGAAAGGCCCTCAATTATTATTGCTTTTTAAATGCCACTTTAACCACCATGGCTTCATTACATGGAATCCCGGGACTTATAGTTCCATGAGGCATTTAGACCTTTCTGCCAAGGAGATCTAGCACCTCACCAAACTACAAATTCCAGAATTCCATAGGATGCAGCCACAGCAGTTAAAGAGGTATCAAAGTGCTATAACTGTGTAGTGTGAAAATGATTGGGCAGGACCAGAGGAATTTTTCTGCTTGCCTTCTGAGACTCTTCAAGCACTTTTTCTAGTGTGTTCCAAACAAACCAGCTGTGAGGAATGAACATGAATACCAGGGGTCTTACATGCCTATGTATACTGTCTTTATTCATTTACAATCAATCAATCAATCAATCAACCACAATCCCTGAAAAGGACTGGCAGCACAAAAGAAATGGAAAAGCCTTCAACTAGCTTGTTGGGACTACTTCCATAGACCGCAGCATTCTCTGCCAGAGGCAGTGAGCTGTTCTATACCAAGAGCAGGAAGGTTTGAGTCTAATCCTGTCCTCTGCCAACATGGAGTATAACACAGGACAGAACTGCAGGACTGAAGCAGTTACAATGTCACATAGCTCAACATGTGGCATGGGCAAACCACTTCATAGCCAGTTCCCAGATATGAAAGCAAGAGATGAGCAATTTGGAGGATGAAATCTTGACCAGGATACAAAGCAATGGTTATGTCTGGTGGCTATTGGGAAGCCCTGTGGTGATGGAAGCAAATGAGTAGGTTCTTCCTTCCTCACTGCATTGCTTTCCTGCAGTTGTGGTTTGCAAAGACAATATTGGGTTGTTAGTGGATCAGATATCTGTCCAAGACTAGTCCCAGCTAGGCACCCAGCTATTGTGTATATTTATTTCTGAAAAGGAGGGTTCTGTGGCCAGGATCCTCCTGGGTGGTTCTGCTGATGGACATACTGTATTTGCTGGCGTATAAGATGCACCCGTGTATAAGACACATCCCAATTATACACTGGCAAATACTATTTACCAGCATATAAGGCACACTGGCATATAAGACGTACACCATTTTCAAACAGTATTTTTCTGGGGAAAAATTGAGTCCTATACACCAGCAAATATAGTACTTATAGCATCAAAGCCAGGAGTGAACCAATCCTCCCCTCCCCTTAGCAGCTCTGTTTTCACCCCTAAAACCAGCTGGAGGTTTTGAAAGGCATGAGGTGGAGGAGGAAGAAGAAGAAAAGGCAGAGTCTTTACTCAAGGATTCTTGTAGAACAACAGTAAATGCAGGCTTAAATCACTGTTATCATGTGCCTTCAAGTCAAGTCTGACTTATGGTGACCTTGTCATAGGGCTTTCTTGGCAAGCTTTATTCCGAGGAGGTTTGCCATTGCCAAAGCTGAGAGATTGTGACTTGTTCAAGATTAACCAGTAAGTTTCCATGGCTGAGTGGGGATTTGAAACCCAGTTTCCCAAGTCCTGTTCTAGGCCAACATTCAAATCGCTACACCATGCTGGCTCTAAGTTGGCTTTAAGTCTAAAGCATAAGTCGTAGTTTTGTGTAACTACTGAACTGTGGTAGTGGTAGTCACAGTTATTTGAGTTCAGTTGGACCAAGGGCCTTTCTGCACTACATGATTATAGCACTATGATTCCACTGTAGCTGCCATGACTAACTCCAAGGGAATCCTGGGATTTGAAGCTTCAGGACACACTAGAGCTTACTGGTATCAGATTATAAACCTCTCCCCAAACTTCAAATCCCAGGATACCAGAGGATGCAGCACTGGTGATTAACATGGAATCATACCTCTATAAATGGATAAGTTAAGACTGGGCATGCCTGATTGAACTTTATTTGCTAAACCAGCTTTATTCTGATGCTATGGAAAATCACCACCTTGGATCTCATGTTGGAAGAAAGTTGGGATTTAAAGTGAAATTTTTAAAAAACCATTTTTTTTTTTTTACAACAAACAAACATTTGAGTTCGTGTCTGGTTTAGAGAATGGCTATATATAAGGCACACCACTTTAGAAATATCTGTCTGATGAGCAAGAAATGCATTTCAGTGCATAAGACTGACATTTACACTGTAGAAACAGTCTTTGTTTGGAAAGCTAATGAAAAACTTACAAAATACAGATGTTTCTAAAGCCTAACAGAAAGAAAGCAACATTATGTCTGCTCTTAATATTTATACAGTGGGCTGGGTGATTTTTCAACATGCAAGTTAATCATCTTCAGCTATGAATATGCACAGAAACTTGATAGCTGAAAAACCACATTATTCACTTAACATACACAGAGAAAAAAAGTTTCTAATTCTATTATCTCTGTATATGTGCAAAACCAGAAAATTTTGATTTTTTTTTCTTAAATTGAGCATTGTTAATTGAATAAAAACAACAACACGACATCACCATAAGTTGCAAGGCAACCAAAGCTTCAACTACTACTTTTTGGGACTATAATATCCAGATTCATCCAGCCAGCATGTTATCAGAGAGAATCTGGGAGTTGTATTTCCCAGATCTTTGGATGCAAGTTTAAGGAAGCTGTGCAATGAACTGGGCAATTCAACAACCAACAGTGATGAGGGACATAATGGTTTTTTTTCTCACAGAAGAATCACATCAGTAGTCTGAATTCATCATTCTGGGCTATGTTCCTGGAATGTGCAGAGAATTAATCAGAACACAAAACAGGGAAGAGAAACAATTTTGGCAGCTCTCAAAGAAAGAAGTGCCAGGCAGGGTTAGAAGGAAAGCAGTCAGCTGAAAGAAACAGAACAAGTGGGGGAAAGCCATTCAATATGTTGGGACAAGTGGTCAAATCCTTCCTTCAGCCAACTAGAAAGTAGGTCCCAGCAATCCCTTGTATTTGGGTGAAAATGGGAGGAAAGATCTAGCTTAATAAGTGAAGCAGGAAGAATATGTCTAAGGGCCCTTAATGTGAACACTCAGCTAAACTTCAAAAGTTGACATTATCAGAAAGAGAAAAGGGAATAATGTGCAGGTCTGACAGAAGCAGAGCAAGGAAAGGTTACTTTTGGGGAATAAACCTGGCTGATGGCTGGCTAGGAGTTCTAGTTCCCAAAAGGTAACTTTTCTAAACTCTATCACCGAGCTATGTTAACAATACATGGGTGCATTATGGGATAGTCCTTGGATTGTATATAGCATGCAAGAAGGTGCCAATACTTGTGGAAAAAAGCTCTGCCAAAATTGCATGCCTGGAACCAAATTGTGTATCAGGAGCTGCCTCCTAGACACAACCACACTAGAACAAGGGGAACAAGGATTTGTGCTGTTTGATGAACTCAGTGTTCAGCTGCCAAGTGAGTAACTTAGCAACAAAGACAAAACTCTCCTAGCTGGGAAACCACACCTTCTCAATGAAGGAGAACAACTGGGCAGAAGGGCAAGGCAAGATGAGAAAGCAAGTTGGATTGAAAACCAAAACAAAAAGAAAGAAGAAAACAACATAAAAAACCCACAAGAGCAACATTATTAGGAGTGGATGGAAGACAAAAAGAACAACCTACACATCCATGTTCAGAGCAAGGGCCCTTTCACATTACACACTTATAGCACAATGATTCCACTTAAACTGTAATGGCTGCACCTTATGGAATCCTGATTTTTGTGTTTGGTGAGGCACTATAACTTTTTGGTTGAGAATTCTAAATAACCCTCCCTAAACTGCAAGTCCCAGGATTCCACTGGGATACAGCCATTGTTGTGTACTATGAAAGGGCCCCACAAAATTATTTAGTTTGGCTTTTCCCATATTGTTTTGTTAACATCAGTCATGAGAATATAGTCGTATCACCAGTTTCCAGTAATGTTCCCAAACACTTTTTCCTTCCAAAAGTCTGGAACCTGACATCATCATTACCGTCATCATCAATTGCAGCATCCTGAGCAGACACAGAGAAATGATCCAAGATTTGCTGGTTGGAGCAAACTGGGCTTACCCTATCTCCCTACAGTACAGAAGATATAGACTCATGCGTGCATGCACACAAAGGCAAAGCTTTGGCCTTTTTGATATGCATTACATTTTACATAGCAATCCACAATATCTGGAATTGGCCATTAATTTAAGATATATAATGGAGTGTGAATATCCCTTGACTTTTACAGAGCAGAGAACACATATTCTAGTGCAGGGATGGAAACATGTGGCCTTCGAAATGCAGTTTAATTGAAATTTCTTACATTATCAGTGATGCTTCCTTGGGCTAATGGGATTTGGTGTCTATAAACTCCTCACCCATTTTAATGGCATCAAGAAGTCACTGCTTCTGTTCTAAAGAAACTTTTGAAATAATACCAGCACTATCGCAACATGTACTTTGAGAGAAGTTTCCTTGGTTGAGACAGATCTTAGAAATGTTGCTTTTTTTGGACTACAGCTTCCAGAATCTGCCAGCATGATCATGCTGGCTGGTGAATTCTCTGAATTATAGTCCAAATAAATAAATAAATACACATATACATAAAAACACACACACACACACATTTCTAAGCTCTAGATGACATCCCTCATACTGTATTGGCATACTCAGCTAATGCTCTTGAAAATGTTTGCTCTTCAGTTACATGTCAACTCAGGTCTGTTGTTGTTGTGTGCCCTCGAGTCATTTTTTTTTACTTATGGCTACCCTATCATGAGGTTTTCTTAGCAAGCTTCATTGAGAGATAGTTTGTCTTGCCTTTTTAAGGTTGAGATAGTGTGACTTTCCCAAGGTCAACTGGTAGGTTTCCATGGTTGAGCAGGGATTTGAACTGTGGTCTCAAGAATTACTGTCCAATGCTCAAACCACTATATCACACTGACTTTCTATTAATGATTATGCACAATGCATTGCCAGAGCATATTTGATATAAATATACTGGTAGTTTAAAATGAGAAAAAGAGCAGAAGCAGAGATTTCTATCCTTAGTTTGAAAACGAAGCACAGGTGGGTCTCCTGTGATTATCATGTCAGCTCTAGCTGAAGTAGAAAGCAGAGGCATTTCTTGCATTTTAGCTATTCAAATTAATAATAGTCCCAGTTCTGAGTTCCAGGGAGAGAATGTGTTGCGCCTAGAAAGCATGACTTTCTTACAATGAAATTGGCAAATTAAAAAAACACACACTATGATTTTCTCTTCATGATGTTAATCTCTGAATCCTGAAATAAATGCCTTGTTATCTGAGGCATATGCACAGTAATTTAGCTTTTATAAAAGCTGTTGTTAGCTACAGGCTGATCACACGGCACTAAATCCTTCGAATGTTCAGCAGTGTCCTGTGGCTTACAGATGCAATTCCAATAATAGTAAGTGAGCTCATCCTTGGTGTAGAAGGTTATTCATTAGGGAGAAAATGGTGCAACTGATATCACCATGACATCACCTTTTCCTGTGCCTTATTCTTGCTGCAGTCGATAGGGAAAACACACCTCAGTTGTGAGTTACTGCTTCCCTCTCCTTTTTTTTTTGTTCTTCTTTTGTAGCATGAGATACGACAGCAAAAGCCTTAGGAGGCCATTCTTTCTTCATTAGCAATTGAAACTGAGAATTGGTGTGAAAAACATATGACATTAAAATGCTGCTTCTTCATCCTTTGTTCCCCACTCCAACTCTGCTTAAGCACTGTTGTACATGTTTAGAAAAGCATTATGTCCCTCACCTTTAATTATTTTCAGTCATGAAAACACTCTTGCCAGCCAGTCCAGTAACCAAACATGGAAATACTCTTACCAGCTTATAACTCCATAACTGCAAAATGGTTTGGAGTCCATTCTAAGGCCATTTCCACACTAGACTGTCATAGCGCAATTATTCCACTTTCAACATCCTATGGAATCCTGGGGTTTGCAGCCCGGCCCCTCCATAAACTGCAAACTCCAGGATTCCATAGGATGTTGCAAGTGGAATAATAGTGCTACAACAGTCTAAAGCGGAAATGACCTAAGACAAAAGTGTAACTAAATATGGAGGAATGGTTCATCAGCATATACAATCCAGTTAAGGTAATAGCAAGATTGAATGACTCAGACTGTAGGCATCTTCACCCCTGAAACAAACTTCAGGAGGAGTGCAGGAGGCAGAATGGTCTTGAATTATTCTGAAGGTAAGCTTTGTGCTTTTCAGGAAAGGGCTGTAACAGAGATGGACACTTACAGCATTGTCCAGGGTCAATTTTCTGCTCCTTGAAATCCCTGGGAGTTGCAGGCAATGTCAAAAAATGAAGAAGAAAAAGGTGTGTGTGTTTTTAAATCCTTATGGCAACCCCATGAAGGAGAGAACTCTAAGTCACTGTATCATCAGTAGTCCTGCTCAGGTCTTGCAGACTCATGGCTGTGGCTTCCTTGACCTGGACTTCATCTTTTCCTGCTGCCTTCTACCTTACCAAGCATTACCGGCTTTTCTAGTGAATCATGTCTTCTCATGATAGATCCAAAATACAACAGTCACAGTTTAGTCATCTTGGCTTCTAGGCAGAATTCAAGCTTGATTTGCTCTAGGATACATTTATTTGTCCTTTTAGTAGTCCATGGTATCTATAGAACTCTTCTCCAGCACCACAGGTTCTGCATTTTGGGCCCAGAAAAAACAAAAAAACAAACAAAACAGAGCAGCCTGGCGAATTTAGAATCCAGAAAGGTTAAGAGCTGCATAAATAAGAACCACATGAAGTTTTTGCTGGCCACAGTTCGCCCATTCTTGGAATACAGCAGTGATTCTCAAACTGTAGGGCTGGACCCCCCAAGGGGGCATGATAGTTGCTCTAGGAGGAGGGGTACGAGAAAAGTTTTTGGACAATGCTGTAGTTTATTACAGCTGACCCTTGCTAACTCACTTGGTGGGGAGCGGACAGGATGGGGGAGGGAGAGGAGGGAGAGAAATTTAGGGAAAGTGTGGGGGTGGCAGAGAAGATTGTTTCCATTGTTTGCTCCACAGCCTGCTCCAGATTTCCAGTGGCAACTCTGCAGTCATGAGGGGCCTATCCTTGTTTCTTTCCTTCCTACTCTCTGCTGCTTCACAAGCACACATGCCAGACACAAAGAAGGAACCTTGAATTCTGCCTAGAAGCCAAGATGACTTACGATTTGATAGGCATCACTGAGACCTGGTGGGATGAGTCTCATGATTGGAATATAGGAATAGAGGGGTATAGCCTATTTTGTAAAAATAGACCAAACAAGAAAGGAGGAGGAGTAGCCTTGTATGTCAAGGATGTTTTCACCTGTGAAGAGATCCAGGACTTAAACCCAGAAAGCCAGGTCAAGAGCATTTGGGTAAGAATTAAGGCAGCGAGAAACAATAGGGATATTCTGGTGGGGGTTTACTACAGACCTCCAACCCAGGCTGAGGACTTGGATGACGCCTTCCTCAACCAAATGACTGCACATTCAAAGAGGAGAGATTCAGTAATAATAGGAGACTTCAATTACCCGGATATATGCTGGCAGTCAAACTCTGCCAAGACAGCAAGGTCCAGCAAGTTTCTTGCTTGTCTTGCAGACAACTTCATGGTCCAGAAAGTGGAAGAGGCCACAAGGGGATCAAATATTCTAGATCTGATCCTGACCAACAGGGATGACCTTGTTAATGAGGTAGAAGTGGTTGGATCTTTAGGGGGGAGTGACCATGCCCTATTGGAATTTGGCATTCAGTGGGAAGGAGAAGATAAGGGTAGCCAGACACTCATCTTAGATTTTAAAAAGGCGGACTTCTGTAAACTTAGGGAGCTGCTGGCTGGAATTCCGTGGTCAGGAACAGTGAAAGGGAAAGGAGTTCAGGAGGCATGGGAGTTCCTTAAAAAGGAGATACTGAAGGCACAGTCTAAAACTGTGCCAATAAGGAGAAAAAATGGAAGGCATCTGAAGAAACCAAAATGGTTGACTAAAGAACTCTCAGCTGAGCTAAGTGTTAAGAGAAACATGTATAGGAAATGGAAGAAGGGGGAAACCACCAAAGAAGAATTTAAGCAAGTAGCTAGGACATGTAGGGAGGAAGTCAGAAAGGCTAAAGCACAGAACGAACTTAGGCTGGCCAGAGACATTAAAAACAATAAAAAGGGCTTTTTTAAATATGTCCACAGCAAAAGAAAAAAGAAGGAGACGATAGGGTCGCTGCGCAGAGAAGATGGCGAATTACTCACAGGGGGAAGAGAAAAGGCAGAGCTACTGAACACCTTCTTTGCCTCAGTTTTTTCCCAGAAGGATACAAGCACTCAACCTGGCGGTTGGGGAGCAGGGGAGGAAGCAGAGGAAATGAGGCACATAATAGGTAGAAAGATGGTGCAGGAATACCTGGCCACACTGGATGAATTCAAGTCTCCAGGGCCAGATGAATTGCATCCTAGGATATTAAAAGAGCTGGCAGAGGTCATTTCGGAACAGCTTGCTATAATCTTTGAGGAATCTTGGAGGACAGGAGAAGTTCCAGCAGACTGGAATAGGGCAAATGTTGTCCCCATCTTCAAGAAGGGGAAAAAGAGGACCCAAATAATTATCGCCCAGTCAGCCTGACATCAGTACCTGGAAAGATCCTGGAGCAGATCATTAAGCAGTCAGTTTCTAATCACTTAGAAAGTAACGCGGTAATCACGAGAAGTCAACATGGATTTCTCAAAAATAAGTCATGCCAGACTAATCTTATCTCTTTTTATGATAGAGTTACTAGCTTGATAGATGAAGGGAATGCTGTGGATGTAGCATATCTCGATTTCAGTAAGGCCTTCGACAAAGTTCCCCATGACATTCTTGCAACGAAGCTAGTAAAATGTGGGCTGGACAGGGCTACTGTTAGTTGGATTTGTAATTGGTTGACCGACCGAACCCAAAGGGTGATCACGAATGGCTGCTTTTCATCCTGGAGAGAAGTGACTAGTGGGGAGCCACAGGGTTCTGTACTGGGCCCAGTGCTGTTCAATATTTTTATCAACGACTTGGATGAAGGAATAGAGGGCATGCTCATCAAATCTGCAGATGATACCAAGTTGGGAGGGGTTGCTAATACGCCAGAGGACAGGATCAAAATTCAAAATGACCTGGATAGATTGGAGAGCTGGGCCAAGGCTACCGAAATGAAATTCAACAGAGAGAAGTGTAAGGTCCTACACTTAGGTAGAAAAAATGGAATACAGAAATATAGGATGGGGGACACGTGGCTGGATAGCAGTACGTGTGAAAGGGATCCAGGAGTCTTCATAGATCACAGCTGAACATGAGTCAGCAGTGTGATGCGGCAGCCAAGAAAGCCAATGCAATTCTTGGCTGCATCAATAGGAGTATGGTGTCTAGATCGAGAGAGGTACTGGTACCACTCTACTCTGCTTTGGTTAGACCCCATCTTGAATACTGTGTCCAGTTCTGGGCACCCCAATTCACCACCCTCTCACCTCTCTCCTTCTCCACCCCAGTCCATCACCTGCCACTGGCAAAACTTATTTCCTTCCACAATGCGATGCAGGCGGTGCAATTACAGCCACACTTAGAGGCACAACATTTATGTGCCAGCTCCCTGAATGGAAAGGGAGGAGATGAAGGAAGCAGGAGAGACACTGAGAATGACAATACAAGGGTGAGGCAGCAGAGATCTTTTTTGGACAGTTCTTTGTGACCCTGCCTTCTGGGAAGCAGAGTTATTGACTTCAATGTGCACAAGTCCCTTTTTGGACAGTCCTTCATGATCCCTTACTTCCAGAGAACAGAGTAATTCACTTCCATGTGCAGGAGTCCTTTTTTGGACAGCGCTTCTCATCCTTTACTTCCTGGTATTGTGTTTTTTTTAAAAAAATGTGTGTGTGTATATGTGTGTGTGTGTGTGTGTGTATATTCATTTCTATGTTAAGGGGGGAATGATGTCTGCATGCTGATGTAAAGGGAGTTACAGACGTAAAAAAATTTGAGAACCACTGGAATATAGGAAGTTCTATGGATAAATACCCATCCTTTTCACACACACACACACACACAAATATAAATATACATAGATTTTTTTTAAAGTTAGCCAATTAAAGGAACAGTTGGAAAATACAAGACACATCTAGATTCAAATACATCAAATCATTCACTTTCTTTCTAATCACTCTGTAAAAATGTAAATCAAAACATCATTAAGTCAGTTTGAAATACTTATAAGAGATGCTAAGGATAATCATAAAGGTCTAACATTCAAGATCTATTCTGTCCTATTAGATATGAAATTCCCTGAGCCTTCAGGGGTCAGACAGGTATGGATAAATAATTTCAAAAGCAATATAGACAATGACACCTGGTCTTAATTTAGGGGGAAATCTAGCATTTAAGACTATCTCTATTAGTATTTAAAAACATGTAATCAAATTTAATATCAATCAAGCTGCAATACCTGGGTGATCCTCTGAATAGTAAATGTTGGAGAAACTGTGGTGCAAAAGGCACCTATTTGCATATGTGGTGGGAATGCCCATAGGTAGCAGAATACTGGACCAAAGTTTTCTAAATGATAAACAAAATAACAAATCAGACAGCTGATGCTGACCTTGAAATTGGATTACTCTCTTTATTGATAATCAGTACGGATCCCTACAACATAAAGAATTAATTAGCTGTTGTGTTTAGCTGCAAGGCTTGAAATTGCTTCAAAGTGGACAATTCTGAACTGTTTATCAATAGAATCTTGGATGAAATGTCTTTGGAATATAATTGAATATTCAAACTGTCTTCTTTCTTTGAGATATGAATAAGAATTAGACCAGCAAAGATTTTTTTTTCAATTTGGTTTCCATTTATTATTATTTTTATTTATTTATTTGTATCCTGCCTCTCCATATGTATCGAGGTGGCGAACAACTTAGAAATAGCATGTATTTCGAAACATTTCTATACATGCCCCCAACAAGCTGGGTACTCATTTTACCGACCTGCGGAAGAATGGAAGGCTGAGTCAACCTTGGAGCCTGGCAGGATCGAACTCACAACCTTGTGGCTTGCAGTACTGGCATTTAACCACTGCGCCACCAGGGCTCTCTTTATTGATATTATTAATCATTAACCCATGACTTTGCTGCCCCTCCTAAATTGTGTATGTGAACAAGTGGAATGATGTTAGTACTAGGAAAGACTCAAGGTAGTTTATTGTATATGATACAGATTCCAAGATTGTGCTCTGCTTCCTATGTCTAGAAAATTGATATTTGAAACATGTTATTTGGTATTTTATCGCTGTGATTTTTAAAATCGAGCACAACAAAAGTTTTTAAAAGTATAAATAGATAATTTAAATACAAACAGTTCTTCTTGCAAGTTTGTTCTGGATCATGGTAGGATGTAGTTAGTTAATCTCTCTCTCTCTCTCTCTCTCTCGCTCCATGGTTAATAAACAGAACTTAATAGTAAATTAATCAGCAAAATGTTTCACCTTCTGCCCTCTTCAGTTACTTAAATTTTTAAGCTTAATTTTAAGATTAAAGTTTAGGTGAGAAGGGTAGAAAAATGTTTTGCTTATTAATGGAACTGTTAAGTTCTGTTTGTTAATCACTCCAATAAAAATACAAACAGGCAGACCTCATTAATATGGCAAGTTAAGTTCACTGTAAAACCAATATTGCCTTAAAGTGAATCACAGCCTTTTTTTCACCTGCTAGTATACATATAAGCCAAAAAACATTCCTGTATGATAATTTATTATAGGCGCAACAATGCTAGTCCTAAAGATATGCAAATATAAAAATAATAAATTTTAAAATGACATAACATAACACTGAGATATGATGTGCACAAATTCTTTAATCACATTGAGTGTGGATAGCACAATGTTGCTGTACCGTATGATTGACAAGTGCCTTATTAATGAAGAACTCTAAAGCAGTGTCTTAAAGTATACAGGCATAGGTCACTTTAAGGCATTGTGCTTTAGCTTGTTTACTAACACAGCGCTTCTCAATTATACATTTTGTTATCCATGTTCAGTCTGTTTACATCATTTGTGGACATCATATACATATGTTTATCTACATAGATACCCCCCCCCCACATATATCCAGTACCAGTGTGGTGTCTTGGTTTGAGTGCTGAGTTAGGGCACTGGGAATCGGAGTTTGAATCCTTGCTCAGCCATGAAAACCCACTGGGTGACCTTGAGCATGGCACATTCTCTCAGCCTCAGAGGAATGCAAGGGCAACTCCTCTCTGAACAAATTCTGCTAAGAAAACCCTGTGACAGGTTCACTTTAGAGCCTCCATAAGTTAGAAATGATTTGAAGACACTTCAGAACCAATATATACATCTTCTGGCAGTTCAAAACTGCTCTGATCATTCACATGTGTGATGAGTTACCACAGTCTAATAGGTAAACTGTCACAAAGGGCACAAAATATGCAATCGTTTCCTTCAGAAGTATGCCATTCATGTATTTGGGTGTTAATCTGACCTTTTCTGGGATGCAATTTGAAATACTTAAGTATGGCCATTTCCGCACTACACACTTATAGCGCGATTATTCCACTTTCAACATCCTACGGAATCCTGGGTTTACAGTTTAGGGAGGAGCCAGCCGGCTCCTCCCTAAACTGCAAACCCCAGGATTCCATCAGATGTTGAAAGTGGAATAATCATGCTATAAGAGTGTAGTGCGGAAATGGCCTATGTCATCAGTCCAGTCATAAATGGCAGTCTGGTCTCCTATACAGATCACTGGAGTGAGTGGAAGAGAGTAGCTAGTCCAGAATAGTGGTTCTGGATCTGGGAATCAAAGTCAACCAAGATAGATGTCCTGGAGAGATCATGACCTGTACAAGAGATTTGTGTAATAGTTGTGCACTTTCAGGGGTTGCTAACAATACACAGGTGGGCACGAACAGAGAAGGGACAGGACAAGAAGAAAACTTGAACTGGAAAGTGCAGGTGCAGGCCTGTGCTGCAAATGTTATGGTCCAAATGCTACCAAGCTTGCCTGAATCCATTGTGGGAGAAAGGCAGGAGTCAGCTCCAATTAGTACCATCGAGTACCAAAACCTTTTAAAACTTCTCTACTCCAAAGGAAGAGGACAGAGTCTGGGAGTGGGCAGTACAGTCCAAGGCTGGGATATAAAAGCCCATTTTGAAAACTGACTGGAACAAGCCCTTTACTGTCATGTCCACGGCAAAGCAGTCAGTAAATCACAAGCGGTACAGCTCCTACTTACTAGGCGAGAGTCAAAGAATGTCCAAACAGGAAGGAGGCTAGAGCAAACAAATCCAAAGGGGCAAATCCAAACTGTAGTCCAAACAGGCAGAGTTCCAAGACAACCAGATCCAAGAGCACAACACAGGGTTTCAGGGCCAAAGAGACCAGTTGCTGACCCTGGGAGGAAAGGCCAACTAGAGCCCTCTTTTATCTATGGATGCTGTCGCCACAGGTGTTCCCTCGTTAGGGCTTGCTTGCTACTTAAATGGGCCAAGCGACACAAGCTCTCCCTTTCGCGGCATCTCTGCTGCAAGTAAGGTATATCAGCTATGTCTTCCTCTATTTCTTCCTCTGGCTCAGGCCCTTGTTGTTGGTACTGTGTATTATCTCCCTCTGGACCAGCTTCTGGGGACACTTCAGCCTCTGAGGAAGCCTCTCCCTTGGAGTCAGAATCCTCCTCCTTGCTGCCAAGGTCTCCGAGGCAGGGCATAACTTTACTGCCTATGATTTGTTGTCTGAATGCCAGTGTTATTTCACTCAGAGGTTTTGAACTCAGATCAGGCATTCTGTCTCTGATTGTTTATTTCCTGTTCTCACCACCAGTACAAGCCTGATTGCTGCTGGACCTCCCAATCCTTTTGCAGGACTGGATACTATACAAATGTGCAAAACCAATTTTACCAGAAAGCTATGGCAGTAGCTCTCCACCACTCTTTTCTTATCTTGCAAATTGAGCAAAGAATTAGTAGCAATCCAATAGAGATACAAGTCCAGGAAGCATCCTGTGCAACAAACCCTGGCACCAACTGTGTATCCATAGCTATTGGAGTTCAAAATTGGCTATTTTTGCAAGAACAAGAAGAAGCATAAATCAGATACAGTTAATGGCAAGCTGGTATTTTTTAAAGTGCACGTGTTCATTCTGACAGTCCCTGTAGCCAGGCCAGTAAGGAGAGTCAAAAATATGCTTCGATATTAAAAATGATCTGTATTAAACAATAAAAAAGTTCAGCATTTTGCATATCTCTTAAGGGCAGGTCTTTTGTAAAGCCAGTGTGTTTTAATTGCACAGTAAAAGATCAAGTGACTCTTCAAATGCCTTGCATTACAAAGAGGGTAGATTACAAATACATATTTTTGTTGTGCAAAAGCATTTTTTAAATCCCAGTTAATGTGAGGTCTGTAGGCAAAACTGAAAGGAAACAGGAATCTTGAAAGGAACAGGAGACAATGTAATAGTCCCAGGCCTTTTCTGCACTACACTGTTCTAGTGCTGTTATTCCACTTTCAACATCCTATGGAATCCTGGGCTTTGCAGTTTAGGGAGGGGCATTTAGAGTTCTCAGCCAGAGACCTCTTTGGCCTCGGTAAACTACAAACCCTAGAGTTCCACAGGATGTTGACAGTGAAATAATAGTGCAGAAATGGCCCCTGTAAACTAAGCAGTTTGGATATGTCAATTTTCTATGCACCAGCTCCAAAATACCACTGGAGATAAATCAGACATAAACGTTTTTAAGTCAGAAATCAGTGTAGAGAGAGTTCATTTTTCCTGGACATTGAAGGCGCCATGTTTGAGCAAAGAGGGAGACAGATACCGAGGGAGAATCACTTTGCACATGTGACACTATCAGACTTGGACTGAACAAATCATGGAAATGGCTACTTATCAATCTGTTTTGAAAAGAATAGGAACAAGGAATTATTCAGACAATGGTTAGGTGGATGCTAAGTTTGTTCTTGTGAAATAGTCAAAGAAAGTATAGGCTATGAAAAATTAAACTTTCAATGTAAGGCACAGTTCTTTTACAACAGGCCACCATGAGTGACCATCGCCTGTCAGTTGCCTCTCTAACAATCTTACGAAATGGTTTTCAAGACACTCATTTACAAAGGCTGTTATTATGGTCTCTGAGGTCACAGAGTCGAGTCTATAAATGTGACCTAGCACCATAAGTTTAAGTATTTGTGTTGGAACAGAAATAGAGATTGGAAGGAAATTGAGAACAGAGAAAAACTGGCTAGGAAGTCTTTCTGCTGAAGAGGAATGGGTAAAAAAAAGACTTCTTACTTTTGATTCAAATGGAGAAAAATAACAACACTTTACGTACTTATGCAGAGCAATTATATCAGAAAAAGACTAGCAGTTACAGTATAGTATAATTTCTCATTAAGTGTTATAAAAGAGGTACTGGTGGTATATGCGCTATCTAGCCCATGTCAACTGTTTATGGTGCCAGTGCCATGTTTGCTGTAGTGCTGCCTTGAATTCCATCTTGGGAGAAAGGCAGGATGTAAATTCATTCAGTCAATCAAATAAAGTATTGCTAAGCTTTGTTGTGGTTTGGTTGTGAACTGGGCAACCAAGGCCTGTCAGTCTGTAAAACTGGATTCAGCAGACTTCAGGCTTGCAGGATCTATTTGATTGTTATTCTTAAACTAGAAGCCTATGATTCACCAGCTGGCCCCTGGTGCAGAAGATACATACTTAGAAGTAAAGAATTCTGTGTCAGGAACGTATATGTGTAAGCAGGACTGAATGGAGTTCATAGGCATTACACACAAAATCTACTCTTGGCGTCCCCAAGCCTTCTTCAGTTATAGTTGGAGGGCGGTTAGTCATTTGACTGATGCTATTATTAAACAAAAGGCAGTCAGAAGACTTTATGGATTACTGAAAATGACCGAGAGACTTACTGATAGACCCAGATCCACAATTCTCCACCCAGATCCTGCTTTATACAGAGCAGAGAAACAGTGAGAACCAGTTGGTCAACTTTTGCTTTTAAATAGGTTTTTTATTTATTTTTTTATTTTTTTTGGCACAGGAACAGAGATGGAGAGTTTTTAAGCTATTGAGAACAGAAACCACTTAGATCTGCTTCCTCAACCTAGCATACTCCAGGGGTGTTGAACTACAACTCCCATCATTCATACCATGATGATAACAGATGATGGGAGTTGTAGTCCATTGTATCTGGAGATGTAGGTTGTGGAAGTCTGGCATAAAGAATTTAAGCTGGTTGCTTCTCTGGTCTGTGGGAAGAGGTGAGGAAACAGTAATTTTTGTGTGAAAGAAAATTGCAAAAAAGACCATAATGCTACACATTTACCAGGGAAAAATCTCATGGAATATCATGACATTTACCTACAGGATTTAATGTATATAGATAGGCAAAAAAACCTTCCTGAAGTAGAGTGATTTGCGAGAATTATGACTTTCATTGTCTTGTTTCTTCAGCATCCTAAAATGATGCTTATTTAAGAAAGCTGAATTCACACATGGTATTGGACTGCACATTTAGAAGGATGAAATATTAAAAGGTTTTACCATCCTAGTTTGTAAAATCAATAGAGCTGGAGGGGGAGGAAATGGATATGAGGGTGTTATGCTGTTACACTTATGCTGTTACTCAGGCAGCCCCATATGTTTGGCAGTCCCCTACTTTGCTCTTGTAGCTGCTGCACACTCAAGTGAGATACCACTGTCTACCAAGAAGATGAGCTTATGGTATGCTCCACCTTCTTACCAAAATCTCTTGTCATATTTGCTCAACAATAAGCTGCAAATGTCAAAAGTGGATGCTAATAGGGCGAGGTATAAGCAGTTCAAACAGCATAGGCACAATTGGAAAGAGATCTCACAAACATTCTGCAGGTTTACTTCTGACATGACCACACCCACACTGACCTCTGATATGCCTTTACCAGACCCTGTTGGGCATTATACATCTCCCCAACAAAGAAGCAGCTACATACCAAAGAAGGCACCCAATCCCTCACTACTCACTCATCCCAATCCACTGGGCCTTTCTGCACTACATTGTTATAGTGCTATTATTTTATTCCACTTTCAACATCCTGTGGAATTCTGGGGTTTGTAGTTTACCGAGGCCCAAGAGCTCTCTGGCTGAGAATTCTAAACCCCAGGATTCCATAAGATGTTGAAAGTTGAATAATAGCACTATCACAATGCAGTGTGCAAAGGCCCACTGTTCCAGAAGGACCCAAACTGGAACACGTAGTGTGCAGCCTCTCTGCCCCCACGTAGGCCTGCCTGATAGCTTTCCTATCATAGGCACTGCATATCCATCCACTCTAGGTTTCATTCCAGATTTTTAAAAAGCTATCCAAGGTTTTTGCAACATTTCCACAAAACAAATTCAGTACCTTGGATAGAGCCTTTAGAATCTGGAATAAAAATCCAGGGCAGATTCACTATACCCATGATATGGAAGTCACAGGCCTACGCTCACACACTCCAGCCCAACCCTCTGCTGCCATGGGGAGAGGTTACTCCCCACTGATGCCAGACTCACACACAGAGAGGAAATCAAGCACTCATCTCTCTTATACACTTACCTGCAACATCCTTGCACAGACAAATATGCAAAGCAGCACACAGCAGGGGCCTAACACCGCCTAGAAAGGAGTCCATAGCTGGGGACGGAGGATGGAAACCACATGCACAGCAGCTCCTGGGAGAAATATCTGAAAGAGCTCATATCCCTCTATACAGCTGGCTAAGGATTGAAATCTGCTGGGGCAATACATGGCAGAAGAACTTCTGTGTCCTTCCACTTGTACAACACCCTGCCTTGATTGGCATGTAGCTTTTTAGAAAAAAAGGGACTTCATTTCATCTAAATATGCCCATGCACATGGTTTTAAATTGTTTTGTCTTGTCTGTGTTGTTTCAGCTTCTCAGTTTGTGGCATATTTTTGGTCTCTCTATTATTTTTACTTTTTAAAATTGGTTATAATGATCTTATTCCACACTGCTCTGAGATCTTTAGGAGTAAGGAGAGATATAAATATTCTAATGAAATTTTAAAATTAAATCTGTTGCACAAACTCTGCATAAACAGATCAATGCCTTCTCAGCAGAAGAGAAACAATGAATGGTGAACTTGTTTTTTTGATGGGAAATTCCATTACCTCGATGCTTGGGCTGAGAGTTCCCTGTGCTGGCTAAGCTTCTACCACTCCTCCAACTGGGGAATGCCCATATCAGCATATCTAAGGAAGACCTAGGGCTTTAAAGATGTTAAAGCAATATTTGAATTGGTTCCAGACCAAAAGCCAGATAAGGGCAAAAGAAGTAATTTTTAAATTTGCAATAAGCATTTCTTGCAGCTGCCCCAGTCAGCAATTTGATAGTTCAGTGGTTTTTAACCTAGGCTTCTGGGACCCCTGGGGAGGCTTCATAGGTGGTCTCTGAAGCCCTGCTGCTGGATACCACCACCACCAGCAGCAACAGGGGATGTGGCAACAGGGAGTGGGTGACTGATGCTGAAGCTGCTTCCTCATTTTCAGGAAGGGAGCAGTTTGGGCACACGCACACATAAACCTATTGCTGTGTCTCTGACTAAAGGGACACAGCAGTAGGCGTGTATGTGTGCATGTTCAAACTATGACTCTGGAGACCAGCATTTGAATCCCCCCTTGGCCATGGAAACCCACTGTGTGACCTCAGGCAGGTCACATTCTCTCGGCCTCAGAGAAAAGCAAAAACAACGAACCATGCCAAACCCCTCCCCCTTCTAATAGGTTTGCCTTAGGCTTGCCATAAGTCAGTTTTTTAAAGGGAGAGAAATAATGGCTAGAAAAAACTTCCTTCTGTCAGTGGCACTTTGTTGTTGTGTGCCTTCAAGTCACTTCTAACCTAAGGAGAACTTATCACAAGATTTTGGGTTGTTGGTTTTTTTTGCAAGATTTGTTCAGAAGGGTTTTGTCTTTGCCTTTGCCTTCCTCTGAGGCTGAGATAATGTGACTTGCCCACAGCCACCCAGTGTCTGATCAGGGATTTGAATCCTAATCTTCAAAAGCCATAAATAAATAAATAAATAAATAAATAAATAAATAAATAAAATGTAAATAAATATTTGACTATTCAAATCTAAATTTAAACATTTAAATCTTTAGTTAAGTCTTGGGGATCCCCAGCAACAACTTATATTGACAGGGGGTGCTGATAAAGAAAAGGTTATGAACCACCGGCATAGTTCATTATGAACCAGTTATATTTTGAGCTCTGCACACAGTGCATTGTATTAATCTAGTCTGGATGTCACCAAGGCTTGAATTTAATTAGTTAATTAGTTAACAGCCTGATAAATTAACTATAGTTTTGTAATTGGTTGACAGCTCTAGTCATAATAAGCCACTATTGCATCATGCTAAATAAATATAATGGGATTGGCACAGAAAATTATTTTGAAAAACAAAAGATATACTGAGCAGAAAGTGCTGTAAAATAGTTACTAGTTTTGGTACTATTGTATTTTATACTTATTCTCAGTGAGGGTCTAACAGATAGTTTTTGTAGTAATATCTTGTTTTGGAGCATTGTCCCACTGAAGATTATCCAGTGAATGGTGTGGGATGGTTTTATTTAATTCTTGTGCTTGTCTCGAGGGGGATGACACTTTTGGGGAGGTAATATCCTAAAGGAGAGACAGCATGGGGTAGTGGTTTGAGTGTTAGACTACAACACTGGAGACCAGGGTTTGATTCATCACTTGGCCATGGAACCCCACTGGATGACCTTGGGTGTATCACACACTCTCAGCCCTCAGAAAACTCTAGGGTCACCATAATTCAGAAATGACATGAAGGCACACAACAACAAACTACCCTAAAAGTACCAGATCTCATCTGATCTTGGAAGCTAAGCAGGGTGAGCCCTGATTAGTACTTGGATGGGGCACTGCGAATGAATTTTAGGTACTATAGACTATATTTCAGAGGAATATAGCCTACAGTACTGGCAAAACTACCCCTGAATATTCCTTGCCTAAGGAAACTCTATCAAATTCATGAGATAGCCATAAGTTGGCTGGCAACCTGAAGGAACGTGTACATACACCCCCATCATACCTTCCCATTTTTACTTTCTTAGAAGGACAGACTCATGTGAAGACAGATTCTAGTCTAGAGTTTTTCTATTATGTCTATTATTTTTCTATGCGTAGCATGCCTCACATGAAATTCAATCAGCTGCCATCATCTATGGTTAGGTGTTTAAAAAGCAGTTCCACATCATACTGTCAGGATCAGATCCTGGCTTCATTATACCAGGATGGAGGTAAGCACCTTCATGTCTAAACCACTGCAGCAGTAGTAGGGGCTAGATGTGGATTGTGAGAACTGAAACAGGGGATAGGCTGAGCCAATGAAGGCTACAAGTGGGGGATGAGCTATTCCCATGAGGACTGTATGCTAGGCAATAGAGTGGGAATCTCCTACTATGAGATTCAAAGGTGACCAGCCCTGTTGCTGCCAATCGTCTTGAAAGCCCAAAGGGAACTACAGCTGCATCCTAGTACTGGTTTGAGTGGTCAGGAGTTTCTCTGCCCCTTGTTTTCTATCATCCATGCCTTCTTACACCCTGCTTTCTCTCATCAGTCCTCTCTTGCATCTGTGAGCTCCTTGGGTTGATGCAACTCTAACTATGCTCCCTGGCTAGCCTCTCTTCTACAGCTTCTTGATGTCTGGGTCACCAGCTGTTGAGGTGTTCCTTGTTGTTTTATCAAAAGCCCAGGTGTTGTACTAGCCTTTCATGATAGCTAAGGCTCTTCAATGGATGTAGTGAAAGGGTGCAGCAGCTCTCAAAGGTCACACCCATTAGTACATTGATTAGTCACAGCCAACACAACACAGAAGATCAGTTGATCATATGTAGTGTTTTCTGCCATAAGGTTGTTCTCAATTACTACTCTTGTGAGATAGACACATTCTGGTGTAAAACTGGGATCTTTATCAGTAATTAATCTCTCTTATGTGGCAAGGAACACACTTGTATTCAGACTGGCACTTGTGTCAAAGAAACGCACCTCATTCTGCTCTTCCTAGCCTCGATTGTAAAAGAAGCCAGCTCCGTGGCTTGACTTAATTTCCTTCATACAACAAGACCAAGAAGAGGTTATGAATTCATATGCAAGGGCTTACCGTATTTTGGTTATTAACTTAATATACCTCTGGGTTTGATTTGTATAACAACAACAGTGAGTTCTTTTATTCCCTTTTCTGGGTGTAGGTGTCTTTCCTGGGACAATTCCCTCACTTATATTCTTGAATTTCCTGCCTTGTAAAATATTCTGGTTTAAGACACTAGAATACATTACAATGTGGGTGGTATGGTCTGATCCATTTTAAATGGCTTGATCCATTTTTTAGCTCTGTTCAGGCTTACCCGCCTACCTGGATCCTTCCACCTTTTTTAAATTAGTATTAATTAGCCATCTGCAATTATAGCACATCAGCTACATTATCATATTTTCCATATACTGTTTGTATAAACTCAGGGGAAACACCAAATGTTCAGGGTTTTTTTTAGAAAGCACACATAAACTCTAAGTCATCCAAGAGATGTTTAATATCTTTTGCAATTTTTGGCACCAAGAGAAAATTATCCTCTCTCATTTGTAAGTACAAGTATAAAACCATATGGCTGGAAAGAAGGCAGTATATCTTCTCCCTTGTGATATTTCTGTGTCTGTCAACTTAACTTTTCTCCCTTTCTATGATTTCTTTGCATACTTCATGGATAGAGACACTATTCTTTAATAATATTATAATAATTAATCATACCTCTCAGACATTCAACCCTCTCAAAACACCTTTTCACCTTTCCGTTTTATACATGAGATAGGCGACACCAAGGCCGAGAGACTGTAGCTGCTGCAGGCTGTCCAACTGAAGGATTTCTGGAGGGTCATGATTTACTGCACTCAAGACCTACATTCTTGCCCCTGGATCATATATATGCTGTTCTAGAGCTTAGAAATGTTATTCTTTTTTTGGACCACAACTCCCTGAATCCTGGCCATTACTTTTACAATCCAAAAAAGAACCTGTCCAAACTTGAAGTGGCCGTGATGGCTGGGAATTGTAGCCCCCAAAACTGATCCAGTTATAGCTGTGTACTGCTAGTAATTCAGGACAACTAGTGGCCTATGGCAAGATTTGCTATATGGGGGGGGGACCCAGATCAGGCAAAATGATTTCAATGTGGCACACACAACTCTCTTGCTGCAATACCTCCAGTGGGTGCCAGTCTTTTTCTGGGCACAATTCAAAGTGCCTTATATGGCTTGTGTCCAAGTTATTTGAAGGACTGTACATCCCTTTGTCATCCCAGTAGAACTTCCAGATCATCCAGAGAGGGCCTCCTCTTTGTCCCACCACACTCTCAGGTATGTTTGGTGGGAACAAGGGAGAGGGCCTTCTTGGTGGTTGCTCCAAGACTTCAGAACTCCTTCCGTAGATAGGCCAGGGTGGCAACTTCTTTGGTCACCTTTCAATGTCCGAACAAGACATTTTTGTGCTGTCAGACTTTTATAATTTGACTGGATGTGGGATGTTGTGCAGTTTTGTTTTAAGGTAGCATAGTTAACATATTTTAATGCATTTGATATTTTTACTATAAATATTTTAACATGTAATTGTTTTATCTTTACAAATGGTTTAATTATTTTTAAAATTTTATATTTATATTTTCACTGATGTTTTAATTTATTCTGTTTTAATCTTGTGTGTGATGATGCTCATGAAGACCAGCTGACTTATGCAGATCTCCCTTTTTGGACGGGGGTAACTGGCAGCAACTCAACACACATCAAGGAAGCCTTGAAGATAAAACTAAGTTTCAGTGATGACATGTCTCCTTTTCTCCTCAGCAGAGCTAATCAGATATAGCACATATTTTGTTACTAGTAGAAACTTTCTAAGTCTTTAAAATCAGTGCCAAGTTATAAATTACTTCCTCATGCCCAGAAACAAGGCTCTTTAAAGAAACTACTGTCTTAGAACACCATCACCAACTTTTCATTTGGTACTTTATCATACTTTCCGTGATAGGTTGAGGGCACAGGATTTTAAGTCTATCTGTATCCCTTTATGATGGGCACAACTGAGAGAACTCTTGTTCTTAAATCTACATTTAACCTTCTCTGCCACAACTCTTGTGTGTTTCTTTAGCACACAAGGACAATCTGTGCTGGAGTATTCTTTTCAGGATTGTTCTGATATTTTAGAAAAGTAAGTACAATTTCAGAATCAGTGGGTACTGCTTTTATGTTGTTAAGGTAAAAAAAAAATTAGAGCAAAATTCTAGATAAAGAAACAAAAGAACTCTCTTGCTAAATTTTTCCGCCATCATTTATTCCAGCACGAACAAAGATAAGATGGTGAGAAGGCAGACAGCATATCTTGAGCAACTTTTAGAGTTCTCTTCATGTGAGTTTGAAAAAGATATCTAAAGGTTGGGAATACCAGCTGGCCAGATCAACAGCTGATGAAAGGAAATGCAATAGAGCAGCAAATGATTATCTGATAAAACTTGGCAGCACACACCTACAGAGCAGAGGGTAGAGAGGGCCTATTCTCAAATACCTGTATATAAGATTATAGGCTGTGAGTTCTCTGTAGCCCATGAATGAGCAATGTGAGGTCCTCCAGATGTTTCTGAGCTCCCATCAACCCAAGGCAGCAAAGCCAAGGGTGAGGAAGATGGGAATGCAGTCTGTTGGGTCATAGTTACCATATTTCTTCACCATCAGCAATGTTAGCTAAGACTGATGAGCGCTACAGTCTAACAATATCTGGAGAGCCCATACCTGCTAGGCATACCTGTGTGTGGCTTCACACTGCTTATTGACTTGTGGCAACACCATGGATTTCATAGGGTCTTCTTAGGCAAGGAATACTCATAGGTAGTTTTGCTAGTTCCTTACCTTGGAGAAAATCCTATTGAGTTAATCAGGATTCTCAACAAACATGAGTTTTGTGCTATAAGTATAGCAAGATACTGGATATCTTATTCAAGAACCATTCAAGTTTCAGTTCTCAAACTAATATTTGGAATGGGATGTTGTCTGTTGGAGCAAGAGACTGGTATAAGTTACTTCAAATCATTCAAAATAAAACTGTTTTTGAGATTAGGACAGAGATGAAAGACACAAGTGAAGCTTATATCTGGTTAATTGCTTTGAAGTAAAGCCTCTTTACTGTCAGGCAGCTTATTTCCATGAAATGGCTCTTCCAAAACCATGCATACTACTTATGAGATCATTTTTAGAGTGTCTCCATGACTGAAAAAATGAAAGACACTTTAGAATTTGTTATTAACCTAATGTTACAATTGGAACATATTGGATCACAATTTATACATGGAAACAGTATATGGAAATAACCAGTTCTGAGATAACTTTTCTCAAAGGTCATTTCCACACTAGATTATTATAGTGCTATTATTCCACTTTCAACATCCTGTGGAATCGTGGGGTTTGCAGTTTAGGGAGGAGCCTCAAAGGCTCCTCCCTAAACTGCAAACCCCAGGATTCCACAGGATATTGAAAGTGGAATAATAGCACTATAACAGTCTAGTGCAGAAATGGCCAAAGAGTGGTACTGACATTGTTCATTGTGCATTGTGTATATTTACACTCCCAACTCTTGTCAAGCATTTGCTGACATGGAGAAGAGCCATGCAGTGATGTATTTAAGTCTTTTACTCAAAGTCTCAAGTCCTTGATGATACTTTCAAGTCAAGTCTCAAATGTGGAAGTCAACTTTATACCCCAACCAAAATTCCAGAATCATTTGACAGGGCCAAATAAAGTCAGGTTTAACAATTTAAGCAGAGTTGGGCTTCCACATTTGTAATTTTGCCATTTGCAGCTTCAAAAGTGGGGAGTAGGATCCTTCTTACTCCCCATTACTGAAGCTTCAAAAGCTCTAGAAGGAAGACTCCTTTCTTCTCAGGCCTGTTGCCTAACATATTTGCTGTTCCCTTCTGAAAAATGCACCCTGCATTCTGAGGTGGGTCTTGTCTTCTGATCTTAGGAAAAGTTTCAGAAGGCTCCCCTGATATGCAGTGGGGACAGGCTACTGAGCAGACCTCAAACTTGCCTCAAGCCCATTGCCTAACCAATTTGCTGTTCCCCTCTGAGAAATACGCCCACACTTTGGGCTTGAGACAGATTGTCACATGAACAGTAGACAAAAAGAGATGGAAATGTTGTTCAAAGTCATAAGGTTTCTGGATGAACATGTTATGTAAGTGAACCAACAGCAGCAAGTCAGTCACTAAAAATATACCAGTGTTGAGTTGAGTCACTGCATCACGTATTGCCAAGTCAAGTCCAAGTTGAGTCACTGAAGCAACTTAAGTCCAACTTGAGTACGAGTCAGTCCACTTGAGTCTACATCACTGGTTCATTGTGCATATTTGCACTCCCAACTGTTGTCAAACATTTGCTGACATGGGGAAGAGCCATGTATGTGAGGGTGAGGCCCAGTTTTAACTGGTTTATGTGAAATGTCAAGATTACACCTAAAAAGGATCTGTGCCAGGGAATAGCAACAAATTGTGTGCTTTTGCCAACTTGACTTAGGAGTTCTTTGAGAGACCAGAGATTGTCATACAATCTGAATTGACCAGAGATCCACAAAAATCTTACAATTCACAGGTAGTAACTTCTGTAATTCCTTCCTTTCACTGGAATGAAGCATTGGCATATTGACTTAACTGACAGCTAATGACTTCTACTTCAAGACCTACTGCATGCTTGAATTTGGAAAGCAACACATTTCCTTTCAAATGATCTTTAAAGGAAAAACATTCCAAAACATCTTGAAGAGAACAGATCTCAAAATCGTCATTTTAAAATAGTATTTACTCTGTGTGTGAACAAAATGCCAGCTGAACACATACATATTAAAATTAAAGCCTGAGGTTTTTTCATTGGTTAGCATAGCCATTACCGACACATATTTTCAACTAAACATATTGGAATGGAACTCCTATAATTCATGACCCCATTGGCCATGCTGCCTAAAGCTGATGGTAGCTGTAGCCCCAAACTTCTGTATCGCTGGAGATGATGGCTAGAAAATCAACATCTCCTTCTGGGACCAACTTGATTATTTAGGAGGTAACATTCATAGTACTAAAACTGAGGTGAAACTGAATGGAGGGAGGTTTTGGGCAAATAAAAGTACTTCTTCATGCAGCAAAAGTGTAGCACTTTCTACCACAACATATATAAATAAATCTTACTGATTTATTAAAATTGTGAAAACCTAGTTCATATAAAAAAGATGTTAGGGAAGAGTATGAGCAGCAAAACAACAATTTAAAACAAATGTAGCAAGTTAAAACAATTTTGAGAGTCTAAAAGCAACGTAAAGCTGTCTAAAATTATTTACAATTTGAAAGAGTACATAAATGATGCATTTTATCGAGGGACTATTAACTAATCAGGCTGTGATCTCTCAGCTCCAAAGGACTTGATGGAAGCCAGGTTTTACTTTGGCCCTGAAATGATACCAGTGTAGGTACAAAACTGGCCTCTTCGGGGAGGGCATTCCACAGCTGGTGCAATGTAGTGAAGTCCCTAAGCTATACAGCTTTAAAAACAGAGTAGCAGACTATGAATGCCTATATTAATTCCACTATCGGGTCAGAATGCCTCTGAATAAAAGTTACTGGGAGACACAAATAGGAGGATGGTCTTCTAGTGGGCTTTCCATGTGAATCTAGCCAGCTGCAGGAACAGCATGTTGGACAAATCAACTCCGATTCCGCGTGGCTCTTATTATATTATTGATAGTTATAGGCAGTTTGACATACCTGGGCTGTATAGAGTAACACAGTTCTTGTCATCTGTCATGTAATCATTCCTTGCTATTGTCTGCACAAATTGTTTCAGCATTGTTAAAATCTTTCTGGTACTGTACAGATGCAAATGTCTATGCCTATGTACATCTATAGCATCTCAGCAGTTGACGTCTCTTGACAAGCTTTTGGGACATGCCTAAGGATTTAGTGCCACCTAGAGGTTTCAGGCTGCTATAAAAATTATGCCATCATGGGAAGTAAAAGATCTGCTGCTTAAAGCAATACCTTCATTAGGCCGACTAAAGTATTACAAATAATATGCAAGCTTCTCTAGAAGCCTTTATCAGGCTAAATGGTAGAGTGTGCATTTAGGACACAATCTGAAGACAAAACATTTGTGGACATTCAAACTGGGTTCAGCTAGGTGTTCTGAAGATTTCATGTTGCTCATGGGACTTCTGGGCTAAAGAAATAAACAGTGGTCAGCCCTGCCAGTTTAAGAATATAAAGCCCAACAGTTTCCCAGATCTATCTTCATTAATAGGCCAATCACATGAGATTTTTGATAAGCAGGAAGCTGAAATAGAGAGAAATCAGACAGTTTTCATATTAACTGTTACCCTGATTTCTGGGGGTCCTGTAGCGGACACCAAAATATGCTCAAAATAATGGGGAATTAAAATTAGCCAGAGCACAAGCTGTGGCACTACGAGAGGCAGGGTAACCTAGCAGGATCTTTCAACCCAATGTTTACGGGGTCAAGCCAAGCCAAAAACAACACCAAATTGCTAATTTAATTATTTTTATTTAAAAATAAGTCCTTGCGCACCTTCACACTTATGCACTCACTCACTCAAGAGCTAAAAAGAAATAAAAGAGAGGAAAATTGATAGGGGAGTTTGAAGAGGTATTTTCAGGGTATACTGCACCTGGTCCTGAAGACTGAAGTTGGAGACAGCAGCGCAGCAAGAGAAGAGAGAAGAAACTCAGCATGTGGAGGGCTGAGGGGATTGCCGGATGGAGTGACATGGAGCCGAGAGGAAACCGGAGCCATTCAAGGAATCGCTCGAAAATCGGGTCTTTTTATAGGGGAAAATGTACCTTGGGGGCTAATCCTTTCCCGGGAAGAACAATGGGTTGAGGAGCTAAAACAAAGCTCCAAAATGTGCAAGTCCTCTGCATGATTGGGAGAACAAAGCTCCCAAAATATCAAAGTTCTTAGCAAGATTGATTTCTGCCGGCCTGTCAAAAGCTGCAGCTATATGTAAATTGCCCTTGCTTGACAGGCTGTTTGTCAGGATTGCTAATCCTGTCAAGCTGGCTTCTCGGGGCAGAGGACTCTTTGTATAATTTAATGTGTGCATGTCTGGAGGGCTCCTGGGGCTATGTGACAAATTGTTTACTGGCCAGATCTGGGTTTTTCCTAATTGCAGTCGTTTGACCGTGCCTGCCTGCATGCTCGTCCGGGGGACCCTCTCAGGCATGTAGGGATGGCATTAATATTAGTTATTAATAAATTGTAGACCCCAGGAGAGGGCTAGTTCACCGCAGTAACATAACAAAGCTGGAGATAATTTTAGCTGGAAGACTAATTAGTAATGATGATGAAGATGAAGATGATGGCGATGTTGATGAGTAGCAGCACTCAAACTTGGTAGCTTTACCTAGCACTTGAAGGAGATGTCTAATTTCAATCAGACCTGATTAACAGTAACATACAAACCTCAGAGAGAAGGCTGAGGTTCCTCTGTGGACCAGAACTAGTGTTTCTTTCTTTGCTGTTTCATTGTTCATTAAAACAAGGAATGGCTGCTTTCCTGCTGAGCATCACAAGTCATCTCCTGATCTTCTTATAGGAAATTATGGCCTTTTACTATTATAGGTATTCCATTATAACTTGGGTCTAAGCCATCTATGAGACTGTATGTTACCATATGAGCTTATTGGGTTTTTAAGATCTTCAGGGAAAACACCTGATTTGGTTCTGCTACCCTGACAGACAGATCTGATGAGGAAGCAAAACAAGGTCTTACCGGTGGCTTCTTCTAGGGAGGCCACTTCTTGTTGTGTTTTCTTCGCACTGGCAGATATCTTCTCTGCTGGTCCCCATATCAAACTGCATAGTACCCAAGAAGGCTAGTCAATTTATTTTGACAGTAGAAGCAGACAGTTCTAAAAATATTGCTTAGCGTTCCTGACAGTAAACACACACAAACACAGCACAACGGCTTGAGCTCACTGGAGGTAAGGGGGTAGGAGAATAAAATGTATCAAATGAACAATTGTAAATTAAAAAACTAATGGTTTGCTGCTCTTTCATCATCCAAAGTCAGTCAGCAGAGATGGCTGACTCTGTTTATCTAATGGTAGGGTCAACCCTATTTATTAGCAAGTGGGAAATGATCCCTGAGCGTGCAGCTCTTTTGCATTTTTTTTATCCTTCATAGCTCTTCTTGTTTGGTGCTAGTAGAATTAAAAAGGACTACAAGACACTTGGATTCCTTTGCTGTTCCATGTCCTATCTGAAAATGGGGGATCATTCAGAGGCATGGGAGCCATCCTGAGCAAACCAGTACCATAAAGAACAGCCATGGCTTATTAGAGAAAGGGAAAGGCGCATACCACATACTTAATAGATTCTTTTTCTGTATTCCTTCACACATGCCAAGATTTGATGATGTCCCTGAAAACAAGTTCTAGGGTAGTACTTAGGTGACTTCTGGCTGGTTTCTACAGGTCTATAAAACATGGAATTCTTTTATTCCAGTTAGATCTGAAACAAACTCACAAACCTGGCTGCCAACTTCCAACTACTAACTCAGTTTAGAATCACAGTCTACCCATAGCTATGTATTGAAAGAAGTACAGACCAGACAAGAAACTGCCTTTTTAGCAATCTCTGACCTTCCTGAATTCTAATAATAATTCACATAATGTTTAAGATAACACAGACTCCTCAGTCTTTCTCCTCCTCTAACTCTGCCCAGCCTGTGTCTACAACAGCCCCATGCAATTTTTCCATGGACACTTGCAGTTCAATCCTAGTTTATTTACTTAGAAGACTCACTCCCAGGTAAGCACAGATATGATCACAGTGTCAATAGTGAGAGATCTTGTTCCAAAAACACATGTATTCTTCAAAGACTTCAGGTGGCAAACTTATACCCATTAGGATTGCTGAATTTGGTGGGACTTGCTTCTGAATAGCCATGTACAGAATTGCATTATAACACTGTAATTCTGTGCACATTTGCTTAAATCACAGGTATCTATTTTTATGTAAACATTTATATACTTGGATCCAGTTCTGTGGCAATCTGCCTTTACTCTGTCTCCTGGTTTAGTTTTTGGATAGGCTTTCTGCTCAAAGCAGCAGGTGGCTTTGGTTTTCATACCTATTTGTGTTTTCTGAAATCTCAGCTGTATGTTTTGTATTGTAAGCTCCCTTGGAAAGGATAGAGTCTTGAAAGACAGCTATAAGGGAAGCATTAAGAAAAAAGTAAAATACTGTACCAAGTCCCATCAAACTTGTTCAGCACACTCCTTTCCATGGTTACTTGGTACTTAGTTTACAAACACTTGGTTAGGACAGCTAATTTGCAAACACTTTGTTAATTCACAGAACCTACATTCTGAGTAGCTAAGTGCAGATTAAGTCATTCTTTGTTGTTGTGGTTTGCCTTCAAGTTGTTCCCAATTTATGGTGACCCTATCACAAGATTTTGCTGGCAGAATTTATTCAGTGGGAGTTTGCCCTTGCCTTCCTTTGAGGCTGAGAGAGTATTGCTTGCCCAGGGTCATTCAGTAGGTTTTCATGGCCAAGCACAAATTTGAACCCTGCTCTCCTAGTGTGTAACACTCAAACCACTACACCACACTAGCTCCTAAGGTATTTTTATATAATACAATTTAGGGCATTTTACAGAGGAAAAGCCCCCCCCCAAAATTGAAACAGTCCCTCTTTTTAATAAATTAACATAAAGGTCTGAATGTTTTTTTCCAAATGTGTGCTTGGACAAATCCTTTGGAACCAGTCTTTTAATGAAACAATCCAAAATATCCAAGACTTTACCATGCAAATATCAGATGTCCATGGTTGCTTGCTTGTTTCTATGGCAAGAGAAATTAATTAAAAAGCACAGCAGTGTGTTGTCTTTACTTGCATGTGGAGACCCACAGATGTGTGGTCCCCATCTGACTCTTTTGGGTTGTTGCCTCTGTGACACCATCATTTGGGGAATTCCTAGCTTTTCTATTTTTTTCCTCCCATTCTAAAAGATTGACATTCTTCTCCTGTGGCTTAGCTACTTGCAGGTTTAAGTATAATATTCTGGTTTTTGGGGTACCAGTCCTTTGCCTTTGGCACCATTTGCCCCTGGAGTGTGACCCTGATATTTGTCCTGAAATATACTTCTGTCTTGAAGCTAACAGAGGCACTTCATACTCAGCTTCTGTCAGACCATGTTATTAGCAACAGTTTGCTGCATGGCTAATTTCAATAACAGTAATTCAAAAGCAGTTGCCCAAGTTTCTAGTTAGGCATAGGTCAAAATTATGCATTTGTACACAGCAAATAAACTGGACAATTACCCTATTTGCTGGTGTATAAGACTCACCTTCCCCCCTGAAAAATACTGTTTGAAAATGGGGTGCGTCTTATATACCAGTGCAGCTTTTCAACCGGCAAATAGTATTCACCAGCATATAAATGGGGTGCGTCTTATATGCTGGTGCGTCCTATATGCTGGCAAATACAGGTATAGTAACTGTTACTCTCTGTACCTTCTTCATCTAATAATAATAATAATAATAATTTATATCCTGCCTCTCCCCATGGATCGAGGCGGCACTACAACAATACATTAAATACATTTAATTTCTCCCTGGCTTCAACAAGGAGTCAGCATGTATAGCTTAGGGATCTGAGTACTGGACTTGCATGCCAAGGGTTGTTATCGTGTGCCTCCAAGTTGTTTCTGACTTAGGGCAACCCTATGGTGACCTATCACCAGGTTTTCTTGGCTAGATTTGTTTAGAGGAGATTTTGCCTCTGCCTTCCTCTGAGGCTATATGACTATGCTCATTTCCACCCTACATTGTTATAGAGCTATTATTCTACTTTCAACATCCTGTGGAATTCTGGAGTTTGTAGTTTACTGAGGCCAAAGAGCTCTCTGGCTGGGAATTCTAAATGACCCTCCTTAAATTGCAAACCTCAGGATTCCATTAAGGTGTTGAAAGTGGAATAATAGCACTATTAAAGTGTAGGGTGGAAATGGCCTACGTGACTTGCCCAAGGGCACAGCTTGAGTGGGGATTTGAACCCTGGTCTCCAGAGTTGTAGTCCAACCCTCAGACCAGGACACCGCTCTGGTTCAGCCCAGGGTTCAAATCCCTACTCACCCATGGAAACCCATTGCATAACTTTGAGCAAGTCACACTCTATCAGAATTAGAAGGTAATGACCATGAAAGGGTTACTGTAAATTGGATTCGACTTGGAGACACAAGATAAAAGCAACAGACTTCAGGGCTTACCAGTCTGATGATGATACACACTGGGTCTATGCCTAACGTTTTGGAATAATGCTCCCTGCACCTGATGAAGCTTCCTGTAGTCCACGAAAGCCTCATGATTTTGAATCATCTTGATAAAAGTGGTTCTCCCCACTTAGTAACAAAAAATCAATGAAAAAAAAAAAGACTTGTTGGATCCAGCAGTAAACATCAGCGCACTAGGATTTATCTCAAGGAATGCAGAACTTCAAAATGCAAAAACTGAAATTGGCCACCCAACAGCTTCCAGTGTACTTGCTTCCTCCTGCAGTGTTGAACTAAACTGTTATAAGTTGTAGTGTTAATAAAGTTCCACAAAAACACTCGAAGATCCCATTTCAAGATTTAATAATAAAAGTGAGCTATGCCTTGAAAAAAAAAAGAAAAGCTCCTGCTCGCTTCCGCAGCACATATACTAAAATTGGAACAAACAAACAAAAAGCTCAAGCTAAAATAAATCTCAGCCTCACCCTCGCTTCCACTAGACTTTTTGTTATTCTTGGTGCAACAGCTGAAAGCGAAAACTTAGCAAGCCCAGGGGGAACATAGGTCATTTCCGCACTAGACTGTTATCGCGCTATTATGCCACTTTGAACATCCTATGGAATCCTGGGGTTTGCAGTTCAGGGAGGGGAGGGTCGGGGCTGCAAACCCCAGGATTCCATAGGATGTTGAAAGTGGCATAATAGCGCGATAACAGTCTAGTGCGGAAATGGCGACGGACGGGCGCGCGCGCCGCCGCGAGAACGACTTCCTTCCCACTCCCCTCCTCCTCTGTCGCCGGTACCACTTCCTGCTACCTCCGAACTACAACTCCCAGAAGCCCCCGGGGTTGTCGGTCTGGGTCTGAAAGTGAAAACAAACTTTAGGGCTGCCCGTTTCAGGGGAAACACCACATGTTTCGTTTCCCTTTTGTTTCCGCCCTCGGCGCTCCGTGATGGGCAAAGGGAGCTGCCGGGAGCCGCCTCTCGGGAAGGGAAAGCGTCGCGCTGAGGCGCCCTGAGGCAGCCTGGAAAGGAGGCGGCGGCGGCGGCGGGCAACCACTCCGGCGGCAAGGCCGAGAGCGAGCCGGGCCGAGAGCGAGCCGCCCGTCCACACGCCGAAAGCGGGACCGTCCCCTTTCTCTCGCAGGGGTCCCCCATGCGACCTGCTGCAAAGGGGGGGTCCGGCTCTCCCTCCGGTTGTTGCTTCCACTCGCGTCCCTCCCGCCTGTGGCTTTGCGCTGGTTGAATTTTCGCCTTTCCCTCCCATTTTGTTCCAGCATGTGGGGCTAAGGGAGGGGGAGGAGGGGGAGGAGGGGGCGAGAGAAGCCGTTTCTCTGCAACCCCCTTCAGCCAAAGCCAGTAAATAAATAAAAATATGGAGGCTGGCGAGGAGGAGAAGAAGAAGGAGGAGGCGGAGCGGGAGCCGAAGCGGGGCCAAAGCCCCCCGGGCGGCGGCGGCGGCGAGGAGGCTTCTGCGGACGGTGCCATGGACACCTACTTGCGCTCTCAGGGATTGTACCGCAAGCGAGTGGCGAAGGACGGGTCGTGCCTCTTCCGAGCCGTGGCGGAGCAGGTAGCCTTTCCGTTACAAAACGGCGGAGATTTATTGGGGAGGGGGTGGCGGGGAGGGGAGCCAGCGTGACGGCCGGCCTTGGGTCCGTGGGGCGCGCAAAGGTCTGCCGCGGCTGCTGTGAAAAGGCGGCTCGCTGAGGGAGGGAGAGGAGAGCGGTTGCCTTAAGAGTCGCTCACTCTCCAGAGGCCATTTCCTCACTGGACGGTTATAGCGTTAGGATTCCACTTTCAACATCCTGGGGAATCCTGGGCTTTGCCTTGAGGCCTCTCTCTAAACCGCAGACCCTAGGATTCCACAGGATGTTAAAAGTGGAATCATCGCGCTATAACAGGCTAGTGCGGAAGTGGCCTCTCTCTTTCCACGATGTCAGGGAAGATTAAAGAAATAACTACCCTCCTGCAGGATTATTTCCTGTCGGGGGCGTGTTGTCTGACTTCAGAAATAGACCATTTCCGCGCTGCCTGTTATAGCGCGATGATTCCACTTTCAACCTCCTCTGGAACCTGGGGTTTGCAGTTTCGGGAGGGGCCGGCCGGCCCCTCCCGAAACTGCAAACCCCAGGATTCCAGAGGAGGTTGAAAGTGGAATCATCGCGCTATAACAGGCGAGTGCGGAGGTGGCCTAGGAAACTAGAGAACCTTCTCGTTTTTGAAAGTTTGCGCCTGGCATTCTCCAGTACAAAAAGAAACTGCGTTCTGAGCGTTGGGATGAGGGTTGTAGTCTTTTCTTGGAAGAAACCGGGGTAAAGAAGAAATTTCTGGGAGGTGGAAGCGAATTCTGAGGGTCCTTCCTCATTCGAGTGCCTCATGAGGAGAGACATTTTCACTAGTTGCCTTTTTCTCATTCTGAGGAAACGAAACTTTTCCTTTTGGAGTCGGTCGGTGCGTGACTCCATCCCAACACTTTTATCTGCGCCTTCCAATTTTGACTTCTTATCTTTTTCGTTCTTTCGTCTGTGGCAAATTCATGAATACCTGACGGTGGACAAGAGGATAAAGAACTTAATATTTTGTGACTCCGGTTTGTTAGAATGTATGCGCGTGTATATGAACACTTTGCTCTCTCCACATTTATGTTGTGCAATGCAATAACAGGCTGTGGAGAAGGAAAAATAAAACCCTAAGCCTTCGGTTTCTTTAAGTGTGTGCTGTTAAAATATAAAGCACTTCGACTCTGATTTTTGTTTGATTTTGTTAGTGTAATGGTTCTGCGGACTTGTGGAGCCTTTGTGTTCAGGCTGGGATTTAAAATGCAGCCTGGAGGCCGGGCGAAATGCTGTCTGGCCTACTAAGTAAACAAATGCCCCACGGGCTGCATTAAACTAGCTTCCTGTAGCTATCATGACTGTGCACCTTTCAGAAAACTGAGAGTGGAGAACGGCCCATCCTTTTGGCCTTCCTGTACTTCTAGGCGTCCTTTAGAGATGTGGGTATGCTTAGCATTATTGGAATGTGTTGTCAGATTGCTACTTGCAGAACTGAACCGTTGTTTCTGACAATTGGTTTATTACAATGGATAAGAAAAAGTTGAGTCACAAACTCCCTTGGCTTGATTCTTAATCTCCTTTATGAACTTGTGAAGGAGTCAAGCAATCCACTCTCCTTCAAAGCTCCCTTGGAAATAGGAGGAGGATAAGAGAGGTCCGCTTCACAGGTTCATCATAAGGGTTGCAATACTGTTCTTAAAAATAACTGTTATGAATCATAGAATCATAGAAATGTAGAGTTGGAAGAGACCTCAGGGGCCATCCAGTCCAACCCCCTGCCATGCAGGAACACCCTCAAAGCACTCCCGACAGATGGCCATCAAGCCTCTGCTTAAAAACCTCTAAGGAAGGAGACTCCACTACACTCCGAGGCAGCAGATTCCACTGCCGGACAGCCCTGACTGTCAGGAAGTTCTTCCTGAGGTTCAGGTGGAATCTCCTTTCCTGCAGCTTGAATCCATTGCTCCTTGTCCTGGTCTCTGGAACAGCAGAAAACAAGCCCTCTCCCTCCTCTACGTGGCATCCCTTCAAATATTTAAACATGGCTATCATGTCCCCTCTTAACCTTCTCTTCTGTAGACTAAACATACCCAGCTCTCTAAGTCTATCCTCATAGGGCTTCATGGCTTCCAGGCCTCTCACCGTTTTGGTCGCCCTCCTCTGGACTTGCTCCAGCTTGTCAATATCCTTCTTGAATTGGGGTGCCCAGAACTGGACACAGTATTCAAGATGGGGTCTAACCAAAGCAGAGTAGAGTGGTACCAGTACCTCTCTCAGTCTAGACACCATACTCCTATTGATGCAGCCAAGAATTGCATTGGCTTTCTTGGCTGCCGCATCACACTGCTGCCTCATGTTCAGCCTGTGATCTACCAAGACTCCTAGATCCCTTTCACACGTATTGCTATCCAGCCATGTGTCCCCCATCCTATATTTCTGTATTCCATTTTTTCTACCTAAGTGTAGGACCTTACACTTCTCTCTGTTGAATTTCATTTTGTTCGCCTTGGCCCAGCTCTCTGAAGTGTTATTAGAGAGCCAGTGTGTGCTGTAGTGGTTTGAATGTTGAACTATGACTATGGTTTGAAGCACTGCTCAGCCACTGAAACTCATTGAGTGACTTTAGGGAAGTCACATTCTCTTGGACTCAGAGGAAGGCAGAAGCAAACGCCTTTTTGAAGGAATCTTGCCTGAAAAAACCCATGATAGGTTTACCATGTCTGTGTTGTGCCTTCAAATCATCTGTTATCTTAAGGTGATCCCAATTTCATAGGGTTTTCTTAGGGAAGAAGTACTCAGAAGTGGTTTTGCCAGTTTCTTCCTCTGAAATATAGCCCACAACATCTGGTATTTGTTGGCAGTCTCCCATCCAAGTACTAACCAGAGCTGACACACCCTTAGCTTCCAAGATCAGATGTAATCTGATGTCTTTAGGGTTTTAGGCCTTTTAGGTTCACCTTGAGGTCACCAAAAGTTGGACATGATTTCAAGACACTCAACATGTTACAATAAGGGCCAATGCTATTAATGTTCTAACAGGAATGATGTAAATTATGCAATTTTCTCATAATGAAGAGCATTTGTGTATTATTACAGAAACTTTGCTTTTGGTGGGATTTAGGGGTTTTTTGTAGTTTTTAGAGGGTATCTTTTTAAAAAAAATCTAATAGCATGTTATGTCCTCATAAAAATTAATGGTGAACAAATAATACATTTTTGAGTTTCCAGGTTCTGATTTTTAAAAATTTATTCTGGAACCCATATACCTCATAGTTCATGCTTTGTGATTAACTATGTCAGTGGTAGCAGAATAGAAATTAGCATCTAGGTTTTTGTACCCTATTTGAAAAATCATTTTCCTAGTTTCCTTGCTTTGTTCCTTGCTTCAAACCTGGTCTGTAAATGAGTGAGAATGTGGCAGCAGAGTTGTCAAGGGGTTGAATGACTGTGCCATTCCATACTGTAGGTGCAAGCTGACATTTTTAATGCTTCTCCCAGCTGAAAGCTACCAAAAACCTTTAAAAGGCTGAACTTTTCCACCAGATTTTGTGTCTTGTACTGCTTGCGGTGAGTCTTTTTTTAAAAAAGAGGAATTTTCAAAAGCAGTGTTACCTACTGTAGTTTAAACTGATAAACTCTTCTCTTTCACCTAATTTAGCTTCATGGGCATAATCAGACCTCATTTCTGGGGCCAGAAATGGGTACAATGTGAGTTTTCAGATGTTGAGTTACAACTGATAGCATTCGCCTCAATTGGTAGGGATTATGAAAGTTGTAAGCAAAGAATAGTTGGAAGACTGCACTTTGTTCAACCCTGCTTTGGATATAATTGTCTGGATTTAATTTTGCTTTTAATATTAATGCAACAACTTTTACTATTTAGATTTTAAATGTGTGTAAATAGAAGATCATGTAAGTTTGGAACCTGATAATTTGTTAGTTCATTTTCAGTTTTTTGTAGTTTTCAGGAAGTTCATGAAATACTTAAAACAAAACGATAATTCCTTCTCCAGGTTTTCCACTCTCAATCTCAGCATCTTGACATTCGGATGGCCTGTATAAACTACCTGAGGGAGAAAAGAGAGCAGTTTGAAGCAGTGAGTAAACATATTTTTGTATTGGGTTGGCTTATGGAGTCCTTGGTGTTTCTCCTGATTTTAATTTGTGGTTGTCATCAGTCTTCTCCTTTCCGCAGTCTTCTCTCTTTCTGCTTCACGCTTGTTAAGAGGAGGTTCCCTTGATGGGAGAAAAGTAGGATATGACTTGAATGCCTCAAAGATCCATGATTCCATACACGCAACTAGGTCTTCCTCTGATTCAGATCCCAACCATTCAACACTGTTATATACGGTAGTTTCTGTGGCTAGTTAGTCACCTGGCGACCAACCATCTGATGACAAATTTCTCGATACTGAGCTAAGCTGGTCCTTGGCTATTAGATAAACTGTGGTGGTGGGGCTGTTCTTAAAGCACAACCAGCTTGGTGGAGTCTATCAGAGTTTGTGCTCTGCTGCTTTAATCTTTTAGAGTCCAGGCTTATCTCTACATCACTGTGAGGTTGCAGAGTAGGACTTTGTGAGGAATGTGGAATATAGGTGTACTAAATATTTGGACTTATACATGTACTTGTAGGCCACCCAACTGCCATGGTCTTATTTCTCAGAGCTTTTGAAAATACCAGTGGTTTCCACTCTTTGTGTGTGCCTTCAAGTCTCCTGTTAATTTATTGCAGCCATATTACTCAAGAGATTGTTTCCTTTTTTTTGCCAGTTCCTTCCTCTGAAGTATAACCTGCAGCACCTGGTATTCATTGGTGGTGTCTCATCAGTCTTTGGCCCTCCAGATAATATTGAACTTCAGCTCTTTGATAATTGGCTATGCTGCCTGGAGCTTCTGAGAACCAGACATCTTAAAACAACTGAAGGGCCAAAGGTTGAAAACTAGTGCCATATATGACTCATTACTTTGGCTCCTTTGTGGTCCCTTCTCCTGGTGGAGTTGCACTGTCTTCTGCTACATTCTGCCTTCTGGTATAACTTTGGTAGCATTCTGATTATGGCTTCCATAGATACTGCCCTGGAGATAATTTGGGAGGGGGGGAGCTGGTTTTTTTTAAAACAGACAATTTTTGGAAAGTCTGTTTTTCTTCTTTTATGACTTTTTCTTAGATTTGATTGTCTATATGCATTTTTAAGCCTCTTCTAATGAAATAGCTGACTGATGTAAATCTGCATAATGTGGCAGTCAGATTCTTATCATAAACCTGTTTACATTGGCACACCTTCCAGAAGCTGAGCTTGTCACCTGGATACATCTTTGGGTTGTGCATCAGTCCCAGACTCAAAGCTTTGTGACTGGTTTACTGAGGCCCACAATTTTTTTGTATAACATAGCCTGAGTCATCTCAAGAAGTTGCATACAATGTGTTGTCAGGTACATCCCCTGATACTGCCAGGAAGCTACAGCTTTGACCATGTTGTGATTGCATTTGGGGTGGGGTAGGCCAAACGACACTTTACCTCCTCCACATTATTGTGTGTGGCTAGAGATTATCTAATCATGTAAACTGGCCTTGGATGCTTGGTCATTGGACTATTCTTACATCTTGGATTGAATACATTAGATTATTATTATTTTCTTTTTTTAACCAATTAACCGGTTGTGGGTGGAATGGAATTACGAGCAAAATACTAAGTTGTTTGTACAGCACAATTGTTGCTGCAGCCTTATTTTGTGTTGTATGTGGGAATAGTGTATTTTCCTGGGTAGATTGTTTTGTATCCATGACTGAATTGCAGTTAGAGAAACAATAGTTGAGTTAGGTGGAAGCAGGGAAGAGATCTTAAAGAACTTGATCTATATGCAGCACTTAATTAGTGCCATAGCACAGCTCAGCAACCTTTTAAATGCCAGAACATAGACTTATGAATTATGAATAAAATGCTTTTGAGTAGGTTGAGAGTACGTTTCTCTCCCCTGTGAACTTCCCTAGATTGGAGATTTGGCTTCTGCTAGACAGTGTCCAGAAGGGTGTTTATTCAGATAGAGTTGAACCCTGAGATCTTTTCTAGAAGCTGTCAGCCATTGCATCACAACATGCTAATAACATCTTTTCATTCTTATATTTTAAAGTTTATAGAGGGACCATTTGAAGACTATTTGAAGAATTTGGAAAATCCACAGGTGTGTATTGTCAGATTAAACATGTAATGCTAAGCCAGTTGCTCTTAATTAAAGGTTTCCCTAAAAGTAAATAAGAATGGCATATGAAAAGGTTTTTCTTAAGTATTACTGTTACATATGGGTTTTTCCTCAAGAGTCCAGCTGAAAAAAAGAGATGGCATAAAGGGTATTTATAGGACGTGTAAAAAAGTTCATAACAATTCCCACTAAAATCTTGGCAGATAGACAGGAAATCACGTGAGTTGCTAAAAGCTTTTGTATTTTGGCAAGTTGGAATTTAGGAGCAGTTCTGCCCTTTTCTATAAGGGTTTATAGCAACTAGTAATAAAAAGGAAAGAAAAGGCTTTAGAAGGGCTCTGGAAATTCATGGTAGATTGTGTTGTGACTTCATATAGATGTTTTCTTACTCTGTGTGGCCTTTTTTTTTATTACACTGATTTTTTCCTTCCTATTTTTGATATAGGAATGGGTTGGACAAGTGGAAATAAGTGCCCTTTCTCTAATGTACAAGTAAGTAAATTTCATTGTTTTTCCCTTGATAAAATCCCAGACTTTTACCCACTGTATAATACATATTAGATTTGCATTGCAATAAATGCATGTACCCTTCTTTAGCCACACAAATTGCAAATTTGTGTCTCTGTCCTGCCCCTCCCTTCTGGTTGGGTGCTACTACTGTGACCTTCCTAAGGCCTGTATGGCTTCTTCCTTTCGTACCTCAGAGGGAATTTCTCCTGTAGAAACATTACTCTCCACCTCTCCCATGCTCAGGGTACCTTAGAGAAGCCCTACTGAAAGCATTCTAATAAAGTAAGAATGGAGTTGGAATGGAGAATATTGAGGCCTTTACTATGGTGTGGTAGCTGTAATGTATACCTTACCAGTTATCATAATTCCTAGTCTTTTCATTCTTGTTCTGTTTTCAAAATATTATAAAAGCTCAGCTCAGAATACCTACTTGTGATAAGTCTCACCCCAGTCTGTAGTTTGAAACCATGGTGCTACAGCTGTGTTGCAGCTAAGTATGTCTAAGTAGGCTCAGAGAGTACCAGGATGGAAGACTGTGTAGTAATCCTCTACATAGTGGTTTGGATGCACAGTCAGCTTTCTGTCAATGGAAGATCTTTGTTGATTTCTAGGATGACTGTTCAGTATCACAGTTCACCCCACTCAGCTGACCCTGTGTGGAATATCTCTAGAAGGGATGCCAAGGGGAGGTACACATGTGAATCTGGATTCAACCACTCTTTTGTCTTCAGTTCTGTGGAAGATAGATGGGGCATAACTAATACTTGGTGTTTCCAAGATTTTTGTGCTCTCGTTATGATTTTCTTTCTGATATCATGGGCTTTATGCATCCTTCAGTTTTTAAAAAAGTATTCTCAAACAAGTGACCAGCTCTTATACAGACATACCTCAGTTAATAAAGCCTCTGGCAAAGAATCTCCTTTTTTACAAAGCCATTTTTTACATTTTTTTACAAAGCCCAGCCTCTCCCTTTTGTATCTTCTGTCTAGCTGGAGGATATTTTTTATTTTTAAAATTTTTATTTATTTATTTATTTGGGAGGATTATTGGGAGGATAGTGAAGGATGGGTGAAAAAGACAGACTTGGATTACAGCAGTGTTTGTTGAAAAACATTGAACTTCTCTTCTTTATTGTGGTGTAGGAATCTATCCCTGTCCTTTCCATGTTATTTCTACCTCTGATACCAAAGTTTCTATTAAAGCAGTAAAGCCCAGGAATATATCTACTTTCTTAACTGAAGTATACCTCTGTTTCTTCTTGGCTTCATTTGGTCTGGACATCAGGTTAAAATGGGTTAAACTTTTAAAGAGCATCCCAACTCAAATAAGCAAATTGTACCTCCTTTTAAAAATGCAGAAGGTCTGAGAGTAGAGAATATTATGCAGGTAAAGATTAAATATATTTGCTTTCTAGTTAAATACTTCTGTATTGGAGGTAGGTTCTGTGTTGGTATGGGGCAAAAGATTTAGGTTGAGGGAGTGTCAGGTAGAAGTGCTGTCCCAATTAGTAGAAGTTGTTACTTCAGTGCTTCCCAACCTGGTAGCCTCTTAAGTATTTTGAACTACAAGGCCCAGTATTTCTGACTGTTCACCATGCTGGCTGGGGCTGATGAGATCTGATACTCCTAATCACTTTGAGTCCTATTTGGGAGAAGAACGGGATATGAATAAATAAAAAATGTCTAGAGGGCAGTATGTTGGGAAAGCTTGGTTTAAACATATAGTTATGCATCTTCCTGTAAGACTCCTTTTGTACTATCCCAGTTAGTTACTACTTTCCTGAAAAGTTGTCTCTATTATAGTTTTTCTTCTCTTGCATATTTTTTTCTAGAAAAGATTTTATAATATATCGGGAACCAAATACCGCTCCTTCGCATGTAACCGAAAATGGCTTCCCTGGCAAGGTAAGACAGAAGTTAATAGAAGTGATATTCCAGCAGATATTAACAGCTGAATAACTGTGAGGTTTTGGTGTTGCTAGCTTAGAATGTCTTGCTACTCAGCAACAGTGCTTTTACCATGGAAGAGCTGCATTTCTAGGCCATTTGCAGAGTTATGCAGACTGCTAAGGTGCAGTTGTTATGTTATGTATGACTCATTTAGGAGGAGGAAAGTCCCAGCATCCTTTAGGACTTTGTAAAGCATTCTAGAACATTCTAGTTGCATTTCATGCTGCTTCATTGATACTTTAGAAAAACAGCAGCTCAGAATACCTACTTGTGTTAATCTAATTGGTGGGTTTTGTTAGGAGGATTGTTAGGAGGTATTTTTATTTAGAAAATGTCCTGCTGAGTTGAGCAGAACTTATTCCAGATAAATATACAGAAGATGTAGCCTAATTTCTGAAGTGTCATTCTGAAATACTGTTTCTGCAACAAGATCACAGTACTATAATACCTTGGTATTTGGAATTGCAACTTTATAGTTTGAGGGCTAAACCAGGTTTAAGAGGTGGAAAATTCAGAGTTACTTTTTCTCCTGAGTTTACAAACAGTAATGGTCTAGACCTGTGAGTCTGAGTTGATGAGACTCAGATGCTGATTTCCTCTCAGCTCAGCCCAGTGCTGCTTTTGTATTCTAGATTCCATCTTCAGTTGCTATTTGCTTTGCCTGGGATAACTTGCAGCAGCAATAGGTTTTCTCTTTTGGAACCAACAAAGGCTTCAGAGGTAGTAGAGTGAGCACAAACCACAGCTGACCCTGCTGTGGACATCCCCTGAGCATCTGGTTGGCCACTACGTCAGCAGAAGGCTGGACTGTATAGACCTTTGGTGTGATCCAGCAACATTCCTCTCTGTTTAAGTATTTCATACATTGCTCTGATGGTGATGCTGACTGGAAATATGTTGGGAGATTTCTGCCTATTTTCTTCTGTTTTGGTTGTATCTAGTAAATACAGACTGTATTAGATCTTCTAAGTGTAGAATTGGGAAAGAACCTCACTTGTACTAGTGTTTGTCTGTTTTGGAAAGTTACTGTTATGATGCTGTTGTTGTTGATTTGTTATTGAATTGTGTTCTTGAATATTTTTCTCCTCCCATCTAGGTATTGCTGTGTTTTTCAAATGGCAGCCATTATGATATTGTCTATCCTATACAATATACACTTAATGCTGCTCTTTGCCAGTGTAAGTAGTAATGTGTTTAATCAGCTTTGAAATATGGTGGCAGTAATAGCAGAAAGGGCTCAGGCCAGAATGCATTGTCCTTGGGCTGTATGATTTAGGGTGCAACAGTATTACTTTATTACTTTATACACACCAGTGGCCCTGTTGGTGTGTATATAATATGCATTTGAAATTTTGTTTTACATCTACTTCTTAGTGTATTCTAAACTTTGGAACTTAGGATGGCCCAAATGAGGCGTAGACAAGGAGTGGCGCCAAGGTTGTTTTTGTAACCATCCTGCAAACAGTTGTAGTCAATGGGCACAAATATAGCATTAGTCCTTGGCACACTAGAGAATTAAAATTGCCAGTCTCCCACATCAGCCTGAAATACATTGGTTTAGTTTTCACTAACGTACTGATTGCTTAGTACTTCTGAAAAGCTATCCCTACAGTCTCATTGTAATGCTTCTCATCACATTCATTAAGCAGTATGGAATGATGTCGTTTATGGTACTTGTTAAAATAGATGATTCAGTCCTGATTGCAGTATGTTCATTATGCATGGACTTCTTCTTCTTCTTTTTTTTTTTTGGTTTTGCCCATAGCTATTCTCTATGAATTACTGTATGAGAAAGTGTTTGCGATCGACGTGAGTAGTGTACTTGAAGAACTTTGCTCTCCTGATGGGACAAAGGATGGCAGCAGGAACAGTGAAGCATCCGATACAGAGGATGAAGATGCAGAGTAAGCCTATAGATTTCAGAGTTAAAATGCATGGAGGACACCATGGTCACTTCACCATTATGGACAGAATAATGTGAGGAGAAATGGAGCTGTGTGAGGAAACTATATAGTTTCTTGAAGCTGAATAAATTTGTCAATTCTCTCCCTTTCTTCTGCTGCAAATGTGAAAAGACGAGCTCATAAAATTTATTCTTTGGAACTACCACTCCGAGAATCTGCCAGCTGCTATGGCCACAGCTTGTGTTGGTATGAATTTTGGAAGCTGGCGGGAATTTTTACATGGTCTTTTGGGGGAAAAGGCTAGTTCCTTCCCTTGAGGAGCAATATGCTTAAATTGCTGCCCCAGTTAATTTTGTCTGAAGAAAGATGGGTAGCAACCTGCAAGGAGTTTCTGTTCCTTATAGCACTAGCATGTGCGTCAACCTGATCTTTGGTGCTGATACAGCATACAGCAGCAGGTAGGATTGGACTTAAAGAGTGTTGGTGCACCACAAAGGGAAAATCTCATGGTGTTATACCTGAGATGATTTCTCAATAGAAGCCATTGCTTGCTATTGCTTCATTAAAACTCTTTCCTGGCCAGTTTGTATATCTGGAGCATTCATATATGATAGAGGAGGGACTTGTACCACCCTCCAGAGATTGTAGCACTGCAAGTTCCAACAGCCTAGTCAGGGTAGCCAATGGTGAAGAATGCTGAGAGATGTAATTCAATAGCATCTGGCCAACAATTCCCATGTCTATCCTTGAGGCTGTTTAAGTTGGGATCTTGCTACTGAGGCATCACCTTTTCTCTTATAGACCTGCTGGAGTCCTTGCTGTTATTTGGTTAGGGCTTCCTGCTTTTACCTGAAATCTACCACTTAGTTGTTCAAATCATGGAATGATACTTCCTTCCAACTTTTGTGTTAGAGGTGTACTGACAATCTTTATTTTTAGGGATATATTGTAGACACATCTGTTTTTGCAGGTCTTCCTAGTGTAGTTCAGCCTATCATGCTCAATAATAGTAATGTGTATGTTAAGTATTTTTCTGTATTAGTTCATGTACACTGTTTTCATTCCAGATTGAAACTGTTCATAAATATAGATATATAAAATTTCTGAATTGACACAGGAGGTGTTATTCAATAGAATCCTGCACTGTGATGTTTCAGCAGGCTGGATTTCTTATTGATCTGTGGAACAGAGGAGGGTCGCTCCCACAGGCTACTGAATACCCTGTTCTAGTGCTACACCGACAGTATAGGACTCCTCTGTCTCAACTCAGATTTATTTACAAGACTTCATAAATTGTTTATAATTATCATAAAGCATATAGGATAAAAGAGTTGGCTTGAATGCTGAGTGTTGGTCTAGGACTCTGGGAGATCGAAATTGAAATTCCTGCTTAGCAGTGGATGACCTTGGGCAAATCAACTCACCAGACGACCTTGGGAAAGTCAAACTCTCAGTCTCAGTAGAAGGCACTTGGAAAGCTCTCTTGAATAAATCTCTTGAAGAAAACCCTGTGATAGGGTTGCTGTAAATCAGAGGTGATTAGAAGGCACACAACAACAGTGAAACAATATCATAAAATTAGTGTACAAGGGTAGTATGTATGGTAGACTCAACTAGTCTGGGAAAGCTTGCAAAAATAGATATGTCTTCAATGTAGTCTTAAAAAGAGGAATTGTTGGCCCATGTCTAATATTTGAGAGAGGAGTATTCCGTATAATGGGTAGCATCACACTACATTCCCTGGTCTAAACGACTGCTCAGGGTGTTGCTTTAAGTGTTAGATGACCTTCTTATAATGCAGAAAAGCCAGGACTGATCTATGTGTATTTTGAATATCTGTTAACTTCCCCTCAACTTGAGACAAGGCTAGGAACTTCAGGAGGGAGAGCTGGGGACATCGAGATTAAACCTGTGTTTTGCCTTTTCTGTGGGTCTCTCCTCTCACCTTCCTTGCCTGAGGAAGGGCCCGGTGATCCCAAAAGATTGCTCCCTATTGTGTACCTTTGTTTGGGCTAATTGTCCTAATATAGATTTTGAATTTTCTCAGAGGTAAGATCAGTGGGCCTTAAAAATTGCAAGAGCAAGCTTGTGTAGATTGCAGTGCACAGATGTGGCCACTTGTGCAGGTTTCATCCTCCATGTGTTAAAACCATGTGAATAAAGGAAGTTAAAAAAAAAGGCTCCTCAATTGCTGTTTTCACTAGTGGCCTCAGTTGAAAAAAATGATGCTCAGTGAAGGATATCTGTATTTTTTAAAGTGGTGTTGCTAGTTAAGGAGGGTGGGGATGTGCTTGAACTTGGGAAAGGCAATAAATGGCATACTCGGGGCAGGGCGGAATTGCTGTAGGAATCCTTTAAAATTGTAATTTGGCCCAGGTGCACTTGTTGCTGGGCTTCGCCACCAGGGAGGTTTGAGCTAGGATGAGTGGTAGCTCACACAGCAAGCACCTTCATAAAATATTCTGTTTTAGATTTATTTAAGAAGAATTAATAGCTTCTTCTGGATTTTTCCACTGGGTCTCCCCAAAGAATTTGTTCTTCATTTTAAACTTACATGGTGTGACTGTAAAACATGAGTGCAGTTTGTGTATGTGTGTACTAGCTTTCTTTATTTTCTTACAGGTGGGATAGTGGTAGTTGTCTGTTCTGGTGTGTGTGAAACAGATTGACACACCAGAACAGTCAACTACTGCTATCCCACCTGTAAGAAAATAAAGAAAGCTAATTGTTTTAGCAGCTTGCACCTAAATTCAGATGCTAGACTCTGATAGAGTAGACACATTGAGTCAGCTGCTGAATGGTAAGTCAGGAGTTACACAAATGCTTTAGTTGGGGCTACCAATTAGATTTAGGTCCTGGCCTACAACCAGTTCAAAACAGGTTACATGGGCTTCAGCTAATATAATCCTAACTGAAGCTGGTCAGTAGGTGAAAGAGTGGAGTTTTGCTGTGGTCCATTGATCATTGCTCCCTTCTTGAGACGGAAGAGTGGAACTTGTGTTGAAACAAAGATCTTGCTTGGTTTTTTAGTAATATTTTTATTTCTCTTTACAGAAGTGAATTGACTGTGACAAATCATACAAATGAGATGAGGCCACTTGTGGGGAAGAAGGTACCTGCATTGTTCTAACTTGCAAGTTCTTGCACTTAGCTTTAGCTTCTGGGCCTTTATACTCAACATAGTTTATTGCAGATAAGAATATTGGCATTGGTAGTTTCCTTTGAAATTCTAGTGAGTTCTACCATTCAGGAAATTAGGAAAGCCAAAGAAAATGTGGTGCACTGAAAACAGTAGGATTTGGGTCCAGTAGTTACATTTTTGAGGCTGAAATACTAAGTGCTTTTACAATGGAGTGGACATCACTGAGTATGGTGGGACTTCTGATCAACTATGTGCTCTAAATTGCATTAAGTTTGGGTAGAATGAAGGTTACTTTGACAGTACTCATTGTATAGCTTTGAGGAAAAACTAGCTTGTTCCATTAGCCAATCTGTCAAAGTTGTGGTCAGAATGAAAAAGAGAGAGGGCGGCAGGAAAGAAAAAAAATTCTGGTTGCTAAGCAGTGACTCATTGTTTATGTGTTATGCTGTTAGTAAACTTAGCTCTGCATACTATCGGATCACTAGTGATATATTTGGCTATTACCTCTTTGGGTATCATGAATACTAGGCTGTTCAGGATTTTTTTTTTAAAATAAAGCTCTGTATGTATAGATCTAATTGTTTTCTCTGTCCTTTTCTTGGCTTTTGAATGTAAACATTGATATATTGCAAATAATTCTGGCAATAGACTGCTTTAATGTTTATGGCTAGCATTCTTTTGTTATTCTTTTGATTTGTATGTGCTATTTTTTGCATAGCAGGTTAACAAAGATGAGAAAACTGACTCCATTAGCTTGCCTAGAAATGTTCTTAGGGCACTCAATCCGTCAGTTTACCAAAACATTGAATATGAAGACTGGCAGCAGTCAAAACGAGGTAAGATACAATGTTTGAAATAATAAACAGGAACACTTGGCAGGAGAAAGCACATGCCTTTTTGTTTTTGCCTAGTAGTATAATATAACATGTTTTCTTTTTGTGTTTATAGATCAGCAAAAACAAGATTTTTCCATTGCTGCTGGCATGCAGTATTCAGTTGGAGATAAATGTAAAGTAGGTGGCATTATTACCTGAGTAATTACTTTCTGCCTTCAGTGTCATATAGCACATGCTCTTTTCTCATACAAATGCTACTTTTTTCTTGGTAGAAGCTTTGTGCCTTTCAGTAGCAGACACATACAGTTGTGGGACTGTGTATGAAGTAATAAAGGGAGAGGGGCAGGGTACCAAATAAACAAAGAGAACCCCCGCCAGGCATTTAATTATTTAAAAACAACTGTGGAATTTCAGAGACCGTTGCCTTTTTCTTCAAAAACTAGAAATATAAATATAAAATCAAAAGACAATTAGGAATAATGATGCTGCAAAACTATTGAGACCCATAGCAGAATAGTGTTCGTGTCTGTCAGCTATTTTTAAATACATAGCTTTCTAACACTCAGGTATGTGTTATGAAAAAACAGTGTTAGCTGTTGCTTAACTTAATTTCCTTGCTTTATTATACTTCACAACTGATTAAGTCTTTCCCCTTTTCTTGCCACAAATGAATATAATGGAGGCAAAACAGCCTGTGACAATTGTTGGAAGTAGAGGAAACAGAGTGCTTCTGGATTCTTAGTGCAGGAAAAAGCGGTGTTGATTTCTCCTGCTGAAAGTCTGTAGGATAATGTAACATAGTTTTTTATTTTCTATTTCCTCTGAGCTTTCTGACAGTAACTCTCCTACCTTTTCTGGCAAAGTGGCTCAGGAGAAGAATGGAGAATGGTGCACTGACAAGTGTGGTATTAGGAGAGATTCCTTCCCCTTTTGTATTTAATTTCTCCTTCGTTACCTCATAGGTGCGTTTAGAACCTAATGGGAGGTTTTATAATGCTCACATCCAAGAAGTCCAGTCAGCAAATGGCCCAGTTGTAGTCTTTGTGGAAGAGCTTGGTGCCAAGTAAGTAAAATGTAACAAAAAAGTCTGGTAAGAAATTTGGACAGTGGTACACACTGTAGTGGATTAGATGACTGTTTGTCAGGACTGCAACAGTTCTGTCCCGTATTACACAGGTTTGGATCTCTTCCAACTACAATTCTACACATGAATGCTGTACTGTACATGTTTTACTAAACACAATGCAAAATGAGTTACAGAAATTCCACTTTCTGGCTAGTGAGATGTTATTTGTGTGGCAGGATAGTAAAAGAAAGACTTGTAGTTGACACTTGATTCAGAGCTTGACTCTTGAATCTGCTTCTCTAAAAGCTGCAGGATTTTGTAGGCTTTGTATGTCCTGGCCCCAGATGCCATTAAAACAAGCTACAGTAGTCTTCCTCACCTAATCTAGTGCTGTCCAGGCATCTTGGCCATTCTAGATGGGGATGATGGATGTTGTAGTCCAGCACTAAGTTGGGGAAGGTTGAGTTAAAGACATACTCTGAAGTAGCTCCAAGTTGTATTTAGCTGTTGTTCTCTCTTGGTAGTAAGCCAGATGCTATGAAAATTGCACATGTGTATGTGGGTATGTGTTTGTCTGTAAATATGAAGATACGAGATGGTAACACTAACAGTTGTGCCAATAATATTCAGATACCAGTAATACTTGATATATAAGCCTGTTTTTGCTGGGAAATTCTGCTAAGTCATGTCCCTCCATGGCTTTGTCTTAGAGAAAAGTCTTCAACATCTAAAAAGAAATTGAAAAGTACTCAGAATTATGCTGGTGCATGTTATACAAAATCACTTAAAAGGCTACACAAAACAGCTGTTCTGACCGTGAGTCCAGCCTGGTAACTTGGGTAGCATGTGGGCTACAATATGGAACTATAACAGATGTTCTGACACTTATGTTCCTCCTGTTTTACAGACACTCAGTTCTGCTGAAGAACCTTAAACCACTTCTTCAGGTACCTCCCGTAGAAAGCTGGAACATTGTGCCAGGGAAGAAGAGTAAAAAGCTGACTCCAGTGCATGGGCAGAACCTCCAGATAGGTAAACTGCTTTCCTACAGTTGGGTTGCCATACAGTTGGCCTAGGCTCCATCCAGTGTCCCATGACCAGAGTTCTGTTCATACAACAGGATCTCTCCTTATCTATTCCTTCCTGTCCTTATGCACCTATCAGATAAGATTTGGAGGCTCCACCCAACATTCCAGGGCAGATTTTATGAAGTATCCAGCAGGGATGAGAAGAAATGAATTCCATCATCTTTCTGTCCTGGTGACAGACAGACAGTATTAGATAACCTGTCCCCAAACATGATTAATCAAGAATAATGTGTGTTCCAGATGCAGACTGCAAAGGGTCAAAGAATCCAAGCAGGCCAATCAAACCTGTATCAGCTGTGCCTCCGCGACTTCAGGGGGCAAGGCAGCATCACTTGTCCAGTCCTGGCATGCGGTCCCAGCAGTCTTCTCCAGAGCGTAAAACTTCAGGCAGAAATCCTTCACAGTCTGTAAGGTGAATCCAATATATATTATTTTGTTTAGCGTCTTGGTGGTTTCTTCTTAGAATTCATCATGAGTTATGGATTGCTGCTTATAAGTGTTCTGTTGACGCTCAGAAGCACTGATCCATGTCTCATACAGAAGACAAAACCTCTTCATTGGATTTTCCATTTTTAGCTTACAGAATTTAAATTGTAGAAATAATTGTTGGGATATTCCCAAGTAATAGGTTTGTCCTTTGGTTTTAGCAAAAATCAGAACACAACTGGTCAAGTAACTATATCTACCACAGTTTTAAGAAGGGATGAGTTTCTCTCAGGAGTGACCAAATTTACAGTAGTATTAATGATGCTCCCAAAAACTGGCAACTTTGCTGAATTTTAAAAAAATAATCTTTTGGATATTGTGTCAGAATATTTCCTTACTTGCATTTTCTAAAAATGAGCCCAAATAAGCCTGTCTTTTAGGAGATGGGGTATCATATTTATAGTTTTAGTGATTGAACTCTTCCTTTTTTCCCCCTCTCTAGAAAACCAGAAAGAATACGTTCAGAGAGAACAGAAGACACTAACAGTAGGGATGGTAACCATTTTTGCCTTCCTCCAGAGAAACATAAAGAGAAACAGGCTGCAGAAGAAATGCACTCACTTTATGAAATTCAGTTCCAGGATGAAGAAGCCTTTCCTGCCCTTTCAGTAAGTGTCTCAAAAACAGTCTGTGTTAGAGAGTAGAGTAGTTGCAGTCCTGGCTGTTCTGGCTGGGCAGTTCTGGGAATTGTAGTGCACAAAAGGAATTTTTCACTGTCCCTGCTGCTGCTTATAATGTATCCTTTCCTTGTTTTAGTGACTACTGAAATGAATAGTTAGCTGGCTGCTGCTCCTTTCCCCTCTCCTAAACCATGATCTCGTGTGTATTTTTCTGAGGGTTCTTACTATGGTATATAAAGAACAGTACTGTAACCCTATAGATAATCCTAATTTAAAAATTCTAAATGATCTAGCAAAAGAACCATTGTTATGCAGTGTTTTGCTTTCACAGTCTGGCAGTCCTGCAGCCAGCTCCAGGCTCCCCACTTGGTATGCTGGGGCAAACATTCGCCCAATTAACTAGTGCTGCCACCATAGTTGATATAGTTTCACCAGGTGGCAAAGACAGCAAGCCAAAGCTCTGGGCTGGTGGAGCACATATTTGCTGGTCTGTGCTATCATGTAGATAATGTTAGTCTTTCCTCTGACTTATGTCCAAATGCCTGAAATGGCACTATTAAAATACAGTGCCAGCAAGTAGATATATGGACTGGGAGCTCAGTGGCATGGAAGTGGGGAGAAGTGATTTCTTGTGCTTTACAGGTATGTTTGGTGGGCCATCAGATAGGGCCTTCTCAGTGACTGCCCCTAGGTTCTAGAACCTCCTCTGTATGGGAGCTAGAACGGTTCCCTTCTTGCTTGCCTTCCATTGACAGGCCAAGCATTTTTTTTATTCCAACATGCCTTTAGAATTGAAGGATTTATGGAAAGTGCTTGTAGGAGATGGTGTATTGTTTTAAACTACTGTTTTTAAGCAGCTTTTTATAATGTTAAAGTATATGTTTTAAATTGTTTTAATATTGCTAATAGTTTTATTCTTTTTGAACATAAAGTTTTTGTTATTAATTTGTAATGATTTGCTTGTAATCATTTTAATTTGTCACCCTGCCTTTAGTACTGATTTTGGAAAAAGCCAGAGTAACAACAATAACAACAGTAATATCTCCCCATCCCATCTGGAACTAGTTCCGTCTGTTACTATTTCTAGAGAGTGTAGTTGTGAGTGTGGAAAGAAGCTGAGAACCATCAAGCAGCATGGAATAGTATGTGTTGTAGGCAAAGTTGGATTGTGGTTGTGCAGCGCCATAAATCAGTTTCCCCTTTAGGTATATGTGCAGAATTCTCTGTTGGAAGGTTGGCTTTTGGTGGCAGTAGGTGAAGCTTGGTGGCATTGCTGGGTAGAGAAGAGGCCTCCCTGGAGCCAAAGACTCCTTTGAGACCTGAGAGAAGAGGGCATTCTGGGCACCACCTTTCTCTCAGCTGGCATGATTGAGGCCACGGTCTCAGAGGCAGTGAGCCCCATGTGCTGCAGCCTCTCATTCTCCCTGTAATTGGGAACTGGTCTTAAGGTGAGCAGTAAAGTCTACCACCCCTTTGGGACAGCAGAGGGAGACAAACTTTACCGGTGCTCTCTTTCCAGAAGTACCCGTATATTCTGGCGTATAAGACGACCGCTTGACCCCCAAAAAACTTTGCAAAAGTTGGGGGGTTGTCTTATACGCCGGGTGTGGCAGGGAGGCGCCGCTGCCACTGAGGTTCCCGCCCCCCCCCGGAGCTTTCCCTCGCCCGGAGAGAAGCGCCGCTGCCAGCCGAAGTTCCCTCTCCCCCCGGAGCTTTCCCTCGCCCGGGGAGAAGCGCCGCTGCCAGCCGAAGTTCCCTCTCCCCCGGAGCTTTCCCTTGCCCGGGGAGGAGCGCTGCTGCCAGCCGAAGTTCCCTCTCCCCCCGGAGTTTTCCCTCGCCTGGGGAGAAGCGCTGCTGCCAGCCAAAGTTCCCTCTCCCCCCGGAGCTTTCCCTCGCCCAGGGAGAAGCGCCGCTGCCAGCCAAAGTTCCCTCTGCCCCCGGAGCTCCAGGTTTTTCCTCTTTTTGTGTGTGTTGGTGTCCCAGTTGATGTGTTTTGGTCATAATTCATGCTTAATAAAGAATGTTTCTCTCTCCTCCCATCCCACCAAACCGGGAGAGTAAGTCCAGATCTTCTGTAACACAACAGTTGGTTCAGTGTGAATAGGTCACATTCATGCTTTGACATGCCTTTTGGAAATTCATGATTTAGCTCCACAAATCCTAATAGACAGATCAATTACTGTTCCCCCGACATGGATCTTCTTAAGACAATATGAAAGGGGGAATGAAAAGGAAGTTGTAAAGGGGGGAAAATTCTTCCATTTACCCAGCTTATCATCTTGAGAATGAGATGCAGCAAACAAACAAAACATCCACATGAGAGCATAATACAGAACAAGGTTAACACACAAGTCTCCAATTTTTGGAACTATCATCAGTTTTCCTGCTAAGTACCTGCATGTCATAAGCATTTGAATTAAAATTACCATACTGAAATCAAATCTGATGTTTTTTTTATTTTTATTTGGTGTGCGTTGGAAGAGGGGTAGCCTTATACGGCGAGTATATCCCGAACTCTATATTTTAACTGGAAAAGTTGGGGATCATCTTATACGCCGGAATATACAGTATTTCTAACTACAGCATGGGGCCCTTGGTTGCTAAGGACATTGGACCATTAGATAATCCAGCCTTGGTTGAAGACTGCCCTGTGCCAGTTGGAAACCAGCAAAATCATTCCCATTGCTCCTGCTGATGTTCTTTGAGCAGAAATCATTCTTCAGATTTTAGTTAAGAACAAACAATTGTTTAAAAAAAACTTGAAATGCTGGGCTTCTTTATATTCTGTGGAAAGCTAACAAATTTTGTCTCTGTGCTGAAGAAGAACCAGCAAATGATGGGACAAATTTCATTCTTTTAATGAGGTTTTAAGCTTATGCTTCCTAAACAGCACTCCCATTTTGGAAAGTGAGAAAAGACATTCAAACATAGTTTATAATAGAGTGTTACATGTCTTCTGTATGAAAGTGGAAAAGGAGATTAAGACACTGCTGGATGTACCTCATGTAGTTTTTTGGATCTTGGCAACTGTGATTGTGTCACAGTTGTGGACATAACAAGATTCTGCAACTGTACATTACAGTGGAACAAGTTGCTTGGATAGGATACAAACAAAGGATCCGGTGAGGTTTTTAGTGGTCAAAAGGAGGTTTTGAATGAAGGGAGTCATTAATTTTTTTTCTTTTAGCTTTCTTTTTTTATTTTTCTGAGAATGTGTGGGTAAAATTGTTTGCATTCTTAGTTTTGGTGAGCTTGATTACAGCAAGAAACAGCATTCCAAGTGAGACAGAACCAAAACCACAACATGAATTTTAATGTACATTTTAATCCATAATATTTAGATTGCAGTCCATTTCTGCATAAATCTACATGATAGAGCTATTATTTTTGTAAGAAAGGACTTATGAAGACTTATCATGAGTTTGGTTAAAAACACCAGCAGCCTTATCTTAAAATAGTTGAAGATATGACTAACTAAATTGGTCTTATAGAGGCATATCTCGGTTAAGAAAGCCTCTGACAAAGAAGCTCTTTTTTACAAAGTCTTTATGCCCACCATGTCCCCCTTCTTCTTCTTGTCCTTTTGTGTAGTTGGAAGGGTGTTTGGTTTTTTTTGTTTTGTTAAACAGCAGTGGTATTATGAGAATAGGGGACGAGGGCTTGAGAAATAGATTTTTGGTGTCAGGGTGCAGCAGCATGTCTGCAGTATGTCTTGCCAAAGGTGATTGGCCTGTTCACCAAAGCAGGGGAGTTCTTTTTAGAAGATCTGGAGGCAGCAAAAAGATACCAGTTGTAGCTGAAAAAGTCTCAAATTTATTTAACAGCAAGTAGTTTAAACAGCATAAGCATGTAAGCAGCATTAGCATACAGTTACAGATGGAGCCCACTTAAACCCATCAAGTTTAGATAACATGAAGATAGATACTCTCACCAAGAAAGTTCCTTCATCAGCCACTGCAAGAGTCCATACAAAAAGCGGCAAAGGAGGCCTCCTCTGGTAGCCGGTATGCACGGCATTGCAGCTGTCAGCCCGTGCTGAGCTCACCTGTTGAGAGCACAGTCCAGGGTATATTTATACCCCTGGCCTGGGAGACGTGGCTGTCTTCCATAGAATCTTCAAGAGTCCTCACACATCTGGGACAAGCTAACTTCTTCCCCATGCCCACTGTCTGGTGCTGCTTGGCTGTTGGTGTCAAGCCAAGAGCAGGTGCCACTTAGCAAGTCTCATCGGCATTTGTTTTGTCTATAGTTTAAGCTAGCAAGCCTACAGAGTTCTTGACCTTGAGAGGGAAAGGCAAAAGACAGAAATCAAGCCCACAGTGTGTGTAATTACCCAGAATTCTTAGCAGTAGCAGACAGAAACTTAGAGCATGGAAGAATAGCAGAAGCCTTTTCTAGACCTTGTCTTAGTATGGACAGTTAGGATATGGAGGAACAAACTGGGGTCAGGACATTTCTATACCTTCTCAAGATTCTTCTGGTTATTTACAGTACATGGTAAACAATGCAAAAAAGTTTGAGCTGAGAAAAAAAATGGATTCTGTTCTAGTTGTGTGTGCGTGCCTACCCTACGATAGGAAAGGTATTCACCACTGCCTCCAGAATCCCTTAGTATGAATAGCAAAACAGAGAGAAAAGGAGAGGGCAGATGAGCCAGTTTCACCAGCTACCTCTCAGTGTGTTAAAAAAAAAATCTATATATGTGGCCACCAAAGAGGGAGACCCCAGGAAAATTATAGACTGGTGGAAGTAAAAAGAAATTATCCCTAGATGCATTTTGGAAGAAACTCTCAAGTGGTCTCTGAAAGGTTTAAAATATTTTTGTTTGCTTTTGCAAGGTTTTCTTGATCTGGATATTTCATTCACATGTGCGTATTGTTAGTTGCATATTGTTAATTTGCTGAAACGTGTTGGACTGCTCATCTTTTTTTGTCAGGTAGGAACCTGTCCCAGTTCTTCCCATGTTATTTCTGCTTCTGGTGGCAAATTTTCTGTTAAAATAGTAATTTTTGGGAACACATCCACTTCATTAACTGAGGTATACTTGTACTCCTGAGAGAGTATTAACCTAGGTAGTTCCAGATAGTAAGATGGTTTTGTGACTCTTACAATCAGTTTTATATTTCAAAAAACTCAATTCTTTCAGAACCCATCCATGTCTCAGGTAGCTACCCAGACTACTCAGAACTCTGGATGGAGAAAATCCCAAGTTCCTAATGGACGGAGAACCGGCAGCCTGAAAAAAGAAAAGGAGATGGGACAATACATAGAAGCAAAGGAAGAAAAAGGTATTAAAACCAGAACACTTGGTTTTCTGTGGCGTTAAAGTTGAAACATTTTTAGTTTGAGATATTTTTTCTAATAGCATATAAACAGCAAAGATATGCAATATGAATGCTGTGGGGAGTGGAACATGTAGAAGTCTTGGGAGCTTTTCAGAAGGGTAGCTGAACAGTGTTTAAAATATGAGTATTGTAACAGCACCTTAAGGATTCATTAATAGTGCTTTATTTTGCTACTGCAGAGACTGATCCCAGACAGATGCCCCCAGACCAGAAGCCTGAGCCAAAAATATCAAAGGTAACTTAAGAGTACTATGGACTGAGAGATATCCCTGACCACCTTTAGTCTCCTCACATTTAAAAAGAATATTCTGTAAAGCAACTCTGATTACCATCTTAATTTTCAGAGCAATGGGGAAGATGTTGGAGATGCAGGAGTATCTCCTCTCTCGAGTCAGGGAGATTCACAGTCCCCGTCTCTTGAACAGGTAAGAGGTGCTTGGATAAATTCCTATGACTCTTTTCTGAAGAGAAGGCAATGGAGTTGTAGATCTTTTTTCTAGCACAAGAGAGTGTCTTATTTAGGTTCTTGTTAAGTGGAACTTTGGATCAAAGCCATTGGAAATATGTCAGAGTCCAATTAAAATGATTATGATCTGGGTGGTATATCACCCAATAGAGGGAATGCTCTAATTAAGGAGACACTAATCCTTTTTGTGTTTAGTAACAGCTGCAGAGTCCCACTAATGTTGAATATCTTTTTAACAACTGAATTCCACTTGATTCTTGCCATTTGGCAACTATAGAATTGCCTGTTGACATTTGAAATCCACTTGAAGTCATGAATGCTGAGCAGCTGACCTTGTCCATTTTCAGCTCTATGTGCCATGACAGCTAATTGAGGCTTTTTCCAACTTGATAGCTTCCAAATGTTGGGACCACAAAACTCTTCATCCCTTGCCAGCCTTGAGAAGGTTAGGTAAAGCCTGATAATATGCCTTGAGTCTGTCTTTATTGACCTTGCTTGAGAAGGTGCTGCTGTTCTCTACAACTTGCTTCATGAAGGAATCAGAACTAGTTTATGTCTTGCATGAATTTGTAGTTTTGGACTGCAGGTCTTTGTGTGTATCCATGGGTGCTAATAGAGAGTCAGTGTGATATAGTGGTTTGACTCTGGAGAGCAGGGTTTGAATTCCTACTTGGCCATGAAAATCAACTGGGTCACTTTGGTCAAGTTGAACTCTCCCAGCCTCAGAGGAAGGCAAAGACAAAGCCCTTCTGAACAAATCTTGCCATGATAGGTTCTTCTTAGAGTCACCATAAGTCTGAAGTGATTTGAAGGGACACAATAACAACATGGGTATAATACTGGCTGAACACACCAAGTCTTCTCAATAAACGTGTCTAGATTTGAGCTTGCCAGGAATAAAGTAATAAGTATTGCTATGGATGAGTCTTCTGAATTGTAAAACCTATGCAATCTGTTTGCATTGTAGAACTTTCAGCAACACTTAGCAGGTGTGAATCCTCCCCTATCTTCAGCTTTCCCAGAGATGCATTTGCCTCCCACAGTGCCTTCTGTACCAGCCATTGTGCCAGCTTGGCCAAGTGCGCCAACGACCTGTGGACCAACAGGTTGGAGAGAAAAATCTTTCTAATCCAGAATGAATGAGGTCTTGCAATGTTACACCTTCTTTTAGGACTGCTGATACAAATCTTTTCTGAAAGTAACTCAAGTCTGTTAATACAGTGGTTGTTTGTGAGCTCATAATTTGTGAATTTGATCCTATACTCATATTAGCCCACTTGTACTTCATCTCTTGATTTTGTGTACTTTTATGAAAATGCTATTGGGAGTCTACACAAAGCATTTAAATAGAGATAAGAGCCCTCTGGAGGACTCTAGAACTGCATTTTTTTAAAAAAATTTGGAGTGAATGGGAGGCAATAGATGATACTTTGGGTACTGTGTACAAGATCCCTCAGGGCCCTGCAATCCACAGATCACAGGGTTCTCACTTTCCTCATTTAGGTCTTTGGTTACAGGTTTTGGCACCAGACTCAGGAATCTGAGCATTTTCGATTATTATGGTACTGCAGTCCCATCATTACTATCTTAAACAGATGAACCCATATTTTCCCATTCCTAAAGTCTGTATTTTGTTTCTAGATCTGCCCAGATCTAATGATTTTATTTTCCTTGTTTTTGTCTTAGGCATTCCACCTCAAACACCTCTGTCATCAGTGATACCAACTCCAGCCACTGGACTAGGTTCCACTCTGCCCCCTGTCCAGGTGACTTCTAGCCCAGTTGGTAGTATTCCAGTACCACTCCAAGCAGTTAACCAGCCATTAATGCCTGTGCCTCAGACATTGAATCCTTACCAGGACCCATTATACCCTGGGTTCCCTGTGAATGAAAAGGGTGAAGGAGTCATTACACCTCCCTTCTCCTTGTGCCGCAATGGGGAGGATCTCCCAAATGGTAAGATAAGGAGATTTATGACAGTAATTTAAGTGGATTGTTTCTTTGTCAAAAGTTTTGTAAAAGTGGATGAAACAGGTGGTGACAAATGTTGTAAAACTGGAGGTGAGAACCTTCAGGGCCACATGGTTTCTACTCTTCTTGTTAACTTTATGTGCTTTGCCCGATTATTTAAATCTGTTCTTTCCATCAGAATGAATCCTTGTTTATATATAAGGATTTAATCTTAATTTATTTTAATTTTTTATTTATTAAATTTATAGTGTCACTTAAAAATGCCACCCAAGGCGGATAACAAGCAGTAACATTAAAATATATAAATTCACCAGTTAAACAAAGAAGAGCCAGCAGGGTATAGTGGTTTTACTGTGAGATTAGGACACTGGCAGACCAGGGTTTGAATCCCTGCTTGGGCATGGAAACCCACTTGTGTGGAGAACTGGGAGAGGGTCCCTTCTCCCTCTCAATGCTGACTTTCTGCCCTTGAATAGGAGATAGGAACTTCCCAGTTTCCCTTAATTAAACACTGCCACCACCCACTGCTCAATCCAGTTTCCATAGCAACACAGTGTGATATTGCTTGGGATTAACAATCTCTATGCTTAAGTCCTTTGCTTTCCCTCACCTCCCCTCTTCCTGAGTGAGAGGAACTTAGGTAAGCATGTTGCTGAGGGACACATAGGAATGGAGGGGAAACAGAGGTTTTACAGTGGCTCAGGAACCAAATGGGTCTCCACAGTTGTTAGGACTTGAAGGAGCACCTGTCCCAGTATAAGCCAGCCTGAGGCCTAAGATCCACTCCTCTGTGTCCCACCAGTGTGGGCAATACATTTTGGGATGACATGGGAAGGGCCTTTTCTGCTGTGGCACCATGTTTGGGAATGCCCTCCCCTTAAAGGTTCAGTTGGCACCGGTGTTGGTTTCCTTCCAATGTCAAGTCAAAGCAGAGCTTCTTAATTAAAGTATTTGAAGCCTAATTTACTTTTCAAATATACACATCCATGGTTTTAACTGTTTTTAATTTGTTGACCTATTTAGTATGTTTTTATCCTGTTTGAGCTATTTTCTTGTTTTTCATCTGGAATTGTTTTAAATTGTTTTGTTGTTTTACTTGTACACCACCATGAGATCCCATGATAAAGGGCAGGCTATACATAGATAAGAGCATACATACATACCTTGATAATCCGAGTGAAAGATTCAGCTGTTAATATAATTGTGACAACTTTCTGTTAATTTTCATGTTTTACAATAATAAAAATAAATAGGTTAGATAGTTTGACATAGTCCTGATGCTGAAATAGCACTAACCTAGACATAGATTGAAAAAAATGTGTTTCTTATTTTTTTTCTTAGATAAAAACATCCTCAGATTTTTCTTCAATCTTGGTGTAAAGGTAACTATCCATATTTTCTTGCCTACAGAGGAATTACAAGTTGTGTAATTTTACCCTCACATTTTATAAATTGCAACTCTAGTGAAACTGAGCAACTTGGGAGCAAGTCATTTCACTAAAGTTCCCCCTCTAAAATTCCAGGTCTAGTCTTCAGACTGGCATTTACTATCTTCCTTAAAGATGATAGCTGGAATCCTCTATGGCAGTGGTTCTTGAATGGTGGGGCAGGACCCTAAAGTGGGGGTGGTAGTTGCTTAAGGGGGGAGTTGCAAGAAAAGGCACACTGCAAATATGCAAATGTGAAAAAGAAAGGCAGTCTGTGTGTGCACTTGTGTGTATGTGCCTTTGAGGATTGACTAGTCTCTGTAAAAGACTGATGCAGAGGGTCTTCTAACCCCTCAGTCTTGTCAAAAACCAGCTTCCCTTTTCTTACGCTTTTCCCACCCAGATTCTCCAAATGTTCCTAAATTGGTGCAGCAGATGCATGCCCCTTAGTGACCATGAGAACTCAGTGTTAAGATGGAAGGCCTGTGTGGAATGAGAAGCCTATGAGAGAGAGAGGGAGAAGTGTAGGATAGGACAAGGGAGCACAATGTGAAGTGGGGGGTGCAACATCCTCATGTAGATGTAAAGAGGGTCACAGCACTAAAAGGTTTGAGAGCCACTACTCTGTGGTCTTTATCTACATGTAAGTAGTCTGAGAGCCAGCCTGTTGTAGTGGTTGGAATATGATCCTGGAGACCAGGGTTCAGTTTTCTGTTTGGCAATGAGAACCCATAGGGTGAACTTGAGTGTGTCACACACTCTCAGTCCCCAGAAAACACTGTGATAGTTTCTCCTGAAGGTCGCCATAAGTTGGAAACAACTTGAAAGGACACAACAACAACAACAACACAAAGTACTGCAGTTACAGTGCTATGCACTGAACTTAGGCACAACCCGCCCAATAACCACTTACCAGGCAGGAGCTGCTGCAGTTAATAGGAGTCTGTTCCCCTGTCACTCAGGTAGCAGCTGGCTGATGGCCTCATCCCCCTTGCGTGAGTTATTTCCTCCACAAGAGGGAGTTGTGGCAGGGGTCCTGCTTCTACCTGTTACACCAGAGACTGCTTTTGTTAGGGTATGGATGGGAAGGGTAGTCAGCTGCTTCCAAAGCAACAGGCAGTTGGATGTTGCTGATTGCAGTGGCAGTGTCCAAGTAAGTACAATTTGAGGGACTTGCATAGTACCTACGTAGCCCCTTAAACTTGGGGGTTTGTAGGAATTGTGAATATGTAACAGTCATAAGTATGTTACTGCCATACAAGATTCCAGCTGTATTTGTTGTACTGTATTTATTTCCTGCCTTTTAGCTATTAAACCCAAGGCATTCCACAATAAAAGTAAAATGGGCTAGTGTTAAAACTTTGGTATGAATAAAAAGTTTGCAGTGGGGTTCTAATCCAAGGAACTAGTGGAAGAGCATTCAGAACATACCCAGTCTTTACAGTCCTGTTATACTGTAGACTTGAACTTATTTTAGTTCTTCAGTCATAGAACAAGATAGACAGTCTCATCTGATTGTTTCATATTTGGCTTATTCTCAAATGTACGTGGGCAGGTAGCTGAAAGACATAGAAATGAATACATTGGAGGTACAGTTATATAAAAATGTGTGCATGCATAAAATTGACATCCATGGACTTTCCCCCTTTCATACATCCATATCTGGTTTGAGCCAGGTTTCACCAGGTTGTTTTCTTTTGTTTTAAGTTGCAACCTGTCCCTTTTGGGGCACTTTTTGGTCAATTGTGCTTATTTTGAAAATTGTTTGCATTGCTTGATATGCTCCTCACTAACTCCCATGCGTTTCAGCAGTGTTCTGTGCACATGTGAAATGCCTACTCTTTTCTGTGCACATTCAGACCCAGCCATAGCTATCAGTGTTTCAGCAGTGGGGAATGTGGACTGAGACAAGGTCTTCAGACCTTGCAGTGAAGTCTTGGTTCCTAACAATTCCTAGTTTGAGCAGTATTGTCTTGTTCAGTGAGAGTGTGGTACCATCTTCTGGTTGTATGTAAATCATTCATCCCAACATAGACATCTTGTTCTTCTTACCATGTTCCTGGTAGTCTCTTGGTAGGAGTGGGGAGTAAAATATGATGACTGCAGCTCCCAAGTCCTTGACAGTTGTATTAAGAGTATTTTAATGGACCTATGAGAAAACCACCAGCTAGGCATTGCCAATATATGGGAGAGTTACTTAGAGGGACACATTTTCACCTAGAAGTATGAATTAATCATGGAAGTGTCTGAAGTTGTCATGCAATAGGAAAAATGTTGGAATGTGCATAATGTAGCTGACAAGATGATACTGTGCAAGGTATGGTGCATTAAATAGTATGATTTAAATCAGATCTGGATTATTTTTCTCCAGTGAGATATAAAGTTTGCCTAAGCAGTCTGATTTGGATTTCCACAGGCATACAGTTGCCCCATGTGGGTTCCACACTCGTATTTGTACCCTCTACATCAGGCTTATGCAGCTGCCTGTAGAATGTACCCAAAACTGCCAGTAGCAGTGTACTCTCACAACCCTTGGATGCAAGAGTTACCTTTGACTCAGAACGGAAATGAAGCTTCACGTGTAGATGAACACTTTCATGTGCAGGCTGAAGTGAGAATGAATGGCCAAAGTCCACAAACTGACACCCTACCTCCATCTATGCCCCTCTTCATACCTACTGCTCAAGTGCCTGAAAGCCAAGGACTTGTCTGTGTAGAGTCTGAGAATCCCACACATGCACTGCATGTTGAATATGATGAGTCATTAGGAAGCAAAAACATATTCCCACAGCCTCCATTTGGGCAGAATCCATTTTTAGGACCTGTTCCAGTTTTCCCTCCTGTTTGGTATGGGTATCCTGTTCAGGGCTATGTTGGTGGTGAGTCAGTGGTGAGTCAAGTTGCTGCACCGCTTGAGGAGAAGAGAGGTGATGTGGGCCTGCCTGAAGAATGCAGCTCTCCTGTTCCAGAGGCAGGATGTGACAAACCCCTTCCAAAAGCTAAGAATGAAAGCAGTGCCCAAGGCCCACATCTCCCTGAGGGGGCTGCAAAAAGTGAATGTAATGCCCTACATAAAACCTCAGCCAGAGTGCCTAGGGAGCAGCAGACTTCTCCTGCTACCCCATCCCTTAACCAAGCAAAACCTGTTCTCCAAAAGCATTCCACAGGGACACAGGAGAGCAAGAGGCAGATGGCGTCATCACCAAAAACTGAACGGAAAAGTTCTGCTTTTGGCCATAAAGAAAACACCAATAAAGCCAGTGTTGCTGATAGTGTATCAACAGACATGGAGGAAAATAGGGTACAACGGTCAAGGGAAGAGAGTTCAGAAGATGAATGTGAAGTATCTGATTTGCTTAAAAGTGGCCGTTCAAAACAATTTTATAATCAAACTTTTGGGGGTGGTAGAAGGCCTAGAAGTGAATGGAGCTATCCTTCAGGAAGAGGTGGATACCAGTATTCAAGACATGAGGAATCCTGGAAGGGTCCTCCCAGCAGAAACAGAGATGAAGGCTCCCAATATCACCGCCATTTTAGAGGGAGACCATATCGGCATGAGAGAAGAAGATCAAACATGGGAGATGGTCATCGTGGACAGCAGTTCTCTTGAGAACAAAATCTACTGGTACATTTCGGACTTAATGAATGCATACCTGTGTTGACAGCTAAATTATTCCCAAAGGAATGCACTTTTTCTGTTTTCTTTAAAAGACCAGAATGCCCTTTTCTGATCTCTAAGAGTGTCATGTGTGGCCCAAGGGAAATAGAACTTCCCAAGTATATAACATCCTGGCAACTAAATTTTGTTTACTTAAAATTGAACAATACATAGTTGTTGTATATAAAAATTATTGAGAGTGCAGAGTTTGTTATGGGACTTCCCTTCCCCTTTAAAAACACAGCTTCAGTGAGAACCTGCAGCAACTATTACACATGACAATGAGGAATGTTGCACCAAACAGAATGTATATTGTAGCATACTATATGTTGTGTCTAAACCATTCTTGTCCTATCTGGTGCCCTCCAGATTTGTTGGACTTCACACCTGGAGGACACCAGATATGGGAAGGATGATCTGAACACTCACCTTCCTGGATTGAAGGTGTTTTTTTAAAAAAAAATGTGCTTCCAATCCAAAGGCCTTTCATCTCAAATATTGTTGAAACTTGAATGTGTGAGATTGTCTTTTTCTGCTTCAGTGAAGATACCACCTATGGCAGTCAGCTATCCTGTGTCTTAGATGGTTTCTAAGGTTTTATTCATAGGGGTATATATTTTTTAATTTTCTAAAGCCTTTCTTGAACTAGTCAAAGCAATCAAGATTATCTGTGTGGAAGGTGGGTAGGAAGTTTAGTTCAGTGAATTCTTCCAGTCTTAACACTGGCATGACTGTAATGTTGCCTATGCCAACTGTGTATATAAGACAAAAGTAGATGCTGTGCATTTCTGAAATAGTTTTGCATCTGTTACAATAGAACTTTTAATATACTTTTGCACTGACAAGTCCCTGAACACTTTCCATGGGAGAGAGATGCATGAAATAGATTTGAGTTGCATATTTTAAAAGCAAAGTTATGCAGTGACCTATTGTATATCAGTGCTTTTTTTTGTCCTTTAGAAACTGATTGTACTGTTTGTAAAACACCTTGCTCAAATTTTTAAAGAGCATAATTACATATCATAGAATGGACAATTGCTTACTTTTCACAGTCAGTCTGATTGCTTTTGTGTGTCTTGCAGAGTATTGCAATGTGCACTCCGTGTTACTTTCTCTGTAAAACTGAACTGTGTATAGTTGTATATATTGGTGTAAAAAAAAAAAGGTGATGGTTACTTTTTATGTGTCCAAAAGATTGTATAACTTTTTGATCAAGAACATTGAGTGAGACTTTATTTACTTCAGATGCATGCTGTGTAATTAAAAATGTTTGCCCTTTTTTCATTTCTGTTTTCTTCGTGCTGATGTGTGAGTGGTTTATGCATCTACTTGTGTGTTAATTGTTCCTGGAACTCAGGGCCTAAGTTACTAACATGCTGTGGTTACATTTAAACATATTCAGGATAATCAATGGCTGTAATTACATAGAGGGCAGTCAAATACTGCTCCCTGCCACTTGAAAGGGGTAGAACAGTCTAATGCCTACAGCATTGAATCAATGGTATAAATGCTAGTTCCCATTCACTTCCGTGTATGTATTATAGCTTGACCTAGTAATTATGTGTTAGCCTCCTCCCTGATGGTAGCGTAGTCAGATCCTTTATTTTGAACTGGAATTTTGGGATATTTCAAACCTGATTTATTAATGAGATCAGATGACTTGTTTTCTGTATGCTCAGATATAGTCACTTTTGTTCACAGTTTATCTTCTTATATAATTCTGAGCAGTTTCTCCCCCTCCTCAGTCCCTCATGACCCAATTCATGTTAAGGCCTCTGACTCTAGAGATTTTTTAGAGATGACTGGAAGCGGCCAGTTATGTTACGTGTTTTTTGGATCTAACAGTTCACATAGTCCAATATGTTACTATACAGAAATATCTGTATAGAAGATACATACACCTTAGCACAATTTTTAGTCCTAACTAGAGCACATCTGATCTTATGTGACTTAACAAATTCCATTTGTTCCACTGTGTTTTGCTGTTGTGACATCATTTCTGACTTAGGTTCACCTATCATGGGGATGATGTGCCCAAGGTCACCCACTGGGTTTCCATGACTGAGCAGGAAATCAAACCCTGGTTTCCAGGGTCACAGTTGAATGCTCAAACCACTACACCATGTTGGGACTAAAAACTGGATTCATGCCATAGTGGTCATTTACTTTCTGTAAAAAATGAATGAACATGGATAGAACTAAAAATAACTTTTCCCATTTAGTTAAGAGGCTGATGCCATCATGTGAGTTGTTTGTTAGGTGTAAAATGTACATCGGTATTTAATTGATGTTTTAAAGTTCACTTGAGTTATTTATTTCACTGAGTTTTCCTAAACTGATACCCCCCTCGCATTTGTTAGGGTCAGCTATAATGTCCTTTAACTTGCATATCTGAGGCAATAGAGAAGTATGCTTTTCATGTTTCTAGTCTTACGGTAGCAACCAGGAAAAAATATCAGTACCAGCCCAACTGCATATTTATATGCAGTAGCATTTGAAAAAGGCCAACTTTATAGTAAACTGTTCTGTCCAGCTCTTTTTATAAGCAAGATATCAAATGCTACCAAAATGATGTGCAAACAGGGCCAAATTCAGTAGGGACCAGCTCATAAAAAGTTGAAAGGGTCACTCCTGTCTTTTTTATTGATCAACAAATCATGTGGTAAGTAATATTTTACATTCATCTGAGATTAGAAATAACTAGTTAGAAGTAATGTAGTTGTTGCAGCAAGTTAACTTTTTTTGCAAAATTGGTGGGGCTGACATTGCCTGCATTGATGTTAACACATCCTAGATATATTGGAGGTTTTCCAGCTTTTACACTGTGTTCAGTGAACAGCATACATGTTGCAGGGAATGAAGGTGACAGTCGAGATGCAGGAGATCTTGTGTGTGGCACAAACAAGAGGATACGAGTTCAGTGCTTTGTACAAGTTTGTTCCAGCTTGTGCATGTAGCATTGTATTCTGCAAAGAATTTTAAATTAAGCTGCTTTCCTCTCTAGTAGGAAGATGACAGCAAGGTGGCCATAACTGGTTCTGTGTTGCTTTAGGCCAATGGCTGTTAAAAACAATAGAGCAGAAGGTATAGCTAATAGAGGAAAGTAAGCAGTTGGGTTCCCCTCCCCCAGTATGTTAGGCAAGTTACTATTAAAAATTAATTTTCTGGCATCAGAACTGAGATAGCTAGGTTTATGGAAAATACCAGAAGATGGGAATTTCATCCAAGTAAAAGGATCTCTGCAGCTGAAATATGCAGGCAACCAAATTCAATAGTAGGGCAAGTAGTACAACTATGACATAGTAACTTTTTCATTAAGACTCAGCCTTTAAAACTCCCATGGAATCAGATTATGGATGATTTATGAAACTTGACAGCTTATAGCAGGGAATCTTATTTTCATCTATTAAAACAAAATTTGTGTATATGCACATGAATTTGACAATTTATCTTTAAACAGTTAAGTGTATCAAGCCAGTACAGGCATCTAAGCCTCCGTAATTCAAAGATACACAGATCAAACCTCCAAATGTTACATAGATGGCTTATGCTTAGAAGAGCCCACACCTCTGTCCCATCCTAAAAGTGTATTGCCAAACTAAGCTTTCCAGTGCTATAATTTAAAAAATAGGATCCTAGACCAGCTAGTTAGTTAGTAGCATCACCTGGCATGATCCCACCCACTTCAATCCTACTTTATGGGGCAGGTCTGTTCTACTATCAGAGTGCACAAAACTGGTATTTCCATCCCTGTCCTTCTAGCAATCTACAACAAAATCAGGATTGCTATCACAATTGCTCTTCACACCAGAAACTGCTGGCAGGGGTATGTGGAAATGTCAGTATCTTGCAGCCCAATTGACAGAACAGGCCTTTATGACTCAGAGCAGCTCCTGCCCAAGAAAGCAAGATGGAGGGAATTTTACAATGGTGGCAACAGTACCACAATTGTGAATACATAAGGACTGGAAATAAGAATAAGTTATGCATTCATAACCATGACAGTAAATTCCAGCTTAGGTTTTCTTGTGTAAGACATTCAGTGGTCAGGGATTCCTTTAATTTACAGTCAGCATAAAATTAGCAATACTGGATAAAGAACTCACCTTGTCGTCAAGACAAGATTATGCACAGTATCTGAATTTTAATAATTTGATTCACTGACATTCAAACAGCTATAGATTTATGTGGACATTTATTTATGAAACCCCCATTCACAGAGCCAGATCTTTTAAAATAGTAATTTCTATGTCTTGACATTTTTGTAAACCATCTTGTACAGAAAAACAACTGAAAGACTTAAAATCGGAAACATGTCAGCATTTGGTACATTAATAAGTTATATGTGAACCCAAATCTTCCTGTTGTGAAAAAGCAGTCTCTTGGTATGATAAATTTCAGCTGTCTCTGCTTTGAAATACTACATCCAAAAGATGGCCTTGTCAGGTGCAAAAGTGGTACTGCCACTGCTACTGGACAGTAGAGGTTATGTGCCAGTAACATTCTATTTTAACTTCTGGAATGAGCGCAGTATTTTAAAACCTGATTGCATTCATATAACAAAGTTTTCAGTTTTATAAACTGATGACCAGTTTTTCATTTAATCATCTAAGAAAAAGTAATTTCCACTTTTCTTCTGTTCCACATCCTGCAAAAGAAAAACAAAATACCATTAGTAATGTACTTACATCTGCTTAGAGAACCCTGTATGTATTTTGCTGACAAGGAAAGTTCTATATAAGAAACCTCAATGTTTGTCATGCTTTTTGCTCTTACCTTGATTGAATTGAGTTTGTTTATTCTTGGTCTGTAATTGTTTGGATCTCTTCTGAAGGTAATTTCAAGCTGAGACAAAAACTTATTCATGCCAGCCAAAAGAGTCTGAGGACTGTAAAAATGGAGAAAGCAGACAGTTTTAAGTAATGAAAACTTATTTTACACTTTCCTATTAATTATGATATTGAATAAAACTAGCAATTCAATCACTACAATAAATTCAGCCCATACTCATTTAATGCAAGCTACTTTTTGGGGTTTGCCTGAAGAGCATTACTCAGAATATACCCCATGGCTACTGTAACTGTCATTGCAGCTTTTTTCATGTGCCTTTACCATGATAGTAACACAGTACAGTCTTACTGTGCCATCTACTGACACCTGATTGTGCCTCTAATATGAACCAAGTGGGACTGTGGGAAAAGGGCTGGAAGATATTTGCCTACATACCATCACCTGGACAATTTAGCCACAAAAATCCCCTTGATATTTTTAAAACTGTAAAATTTTCCAGGTCATTTTGAGCTCTCCAACAGCCATCCAAAACTTACCTTTCAGCAGCAGTGAGGAGGATCTGTCTGCACACGTTCATGCTCCCCCTGCACAGGGCTTTTTTAAAAAACCCCAAAGTTTTAACAACAGGGTGTTTACATTGCAGTGATATGTGTAAGTTACTATCAGCCAGAAGAGTGAATGTGGTATGGTAGTTTTGAATTCTTGCTTGGCAGTGGGACGGGGTGACCCTGGGCAACATATTCTCTCAGCCTCAGAGAAAGGCAAGGGCAAACCGTCTTCTGAAAAAAATTTGCCCAAAAAACCCACAGCCCTTACTTATACTGAGATTTTCCTGTCAAGCGTTCTTCTGAGCTCAATAAAGCTAAAGGGACAGGCCAAACATTCATCATGTCCTAAGTAAATGGGAAGGCACTGGATTATGGACAGTGTGGGTAGGAAAGGATTTCAAATGCCCTAGGGCTGGCATCCTGTTCAGTAATTATGATGTTCTAAAGTCTGCATTGGGAGACACACCTACAAAGACATTTCCAATAATTTTCAGGAGAAACATGAGAAGACACATCCTGATCTGTGTGTCCATCTCTACTTGCATTGTTAGTTGTGTTTCCTCACGTCACTTCCAATTTATGGCAACTGTAAGGTGAATCTGTCATGGGTTTTTTTTGGCAAGATTTGTTCAGATGGGCTCTGCTTTTGCCTTCCTCTGAAGCTGCGGAGTGTGACTGGCCCCAGATCACCCAGAGGATTTGTGCCTCCATAGCTGAGTGGGGATTCAAACCCTGGTCTCCAGAGTCCTAGTCCAATAGTCTAGCACTACTCCATGCTGGCTTATATATGAATTAAACATGATAAACATAAAAATTAATTCCCCAATAAAATATATCCTGAAAATTATAGCTGAGCAACCAGCAAAGTTCCATTCACAATAGATTTATTTATTTACTTCTAGCAACTGTTGACAAATTGGTGTCCTTACATAAAATTTATTTTGGGGTGGGGGGGAATGAAACACAAGGAAACCCAGAAGGCTTTTATCTCTGTAAAGAAGTAATGAAATCAGAGCATGTTGCTGCTATTTAATAGCCATGTAAATCTGCAAGATTTGGAATTTTTAAAATTGAACTCCCTTTTCTGAGATTGCCATTTCTGTCAGAATGCACTCTTTTAAGTTTTACTTCCTCCATCCTGTTTGCAACTTTAAAAATTGTATTTATAAAGTTGCTTTTTGTAGTTGTTCTTGTTTTCCCTAAGAGCTCCTGTGATTCACTGGCAAAATGGTACACAAAATGGCAAAATGATATGAAAGCTAGTGGTCTGAGTGTTGGACTAAGACTGGAGACAAGAACTGAAGTCACTGCTCAGCCATGGAAACCCACTGGGTGACCTTGATCATATCACACATCCTCCGCCCCAGAAAACCCCTTGATAGGTTTTGCCTTAGGTTCACCATAAGATAGAAATGATCTGAAGGCACACAACAAGTACAAAGAATACATAGTTCTTCTTCGTGGTCTCTGTGCCTTCATACACTAGGAGCTTTAGCGCCTGCGCGGTAGCGTTCGGAAACTTCTAGAGCTTGTTCGCTTGGCGGGAACCCCTCCCCCACGCCGGTACTGCGCATGCTCCTCCCGCCGAGCAACGGTCTCTCCTCAGTTCTTTCTCGTCCGCCGTCGCGTACGGAAGGTTCTTTAGTTTGTTCCTCTCACTTTTGTGCTTGGCTTGCTGTTTTCACGGTTTTACGGACTTTTGGACTGTCTCTGACCTCTCTTTCGGACTCCCCCTTCGGACTTTGGTCTTTCGGATTTTCGCTGTTTGGCGTTTCTTCGTCTTATGTCCGCGCTCTTTAAGAAGTGCGTGTCCTGCGGGCGCAAGGTTGCCCTCAACGACAGCCACAAGGAGTGTCTCTTCTGTTTGGGTGAGTCCCACAACATCCGGACTTGCCCAATTTGCCGGGATTTTACTCCCCAAACTCTCCGCAACCGGTCCGCGAGACTCAAGTCTTATTGTTGGGAACAGTCTCTGCGGGCGATAGACGAGACCTCCACTTCCAAGATGGCCGACAAGAAGACGACCACGCCATCGACGGTATCGGCGGCTGCCGTTCCGTCCACCTCGTCGGTATCGGGCTCGGTACCGGCGAAAACGCCGATCTCGGCGTTACCGAGGATCCCGAAGCTGTCGGCGGCTGCCAAGTCAGCAAAAGGATCCTCGACGGCGCGGAAGGCTGAGGCTCCCCTGACGGAGACGCCTGCTAAAAAGCGCCCTGCTCCGGACGGAGGCAAGGGCAAGGAGAAGGAGAAGAAGAAGAAGAAGAGAGAAGAAGCGCTCCCCGGCTGGGGACGTTCAACCTCCTACTCCTCCTCCTACTCAGCAGCCTTCCAAAGGGCGAGGCGAGTCCGTCGAAACGAGGACGTTCCCCAACAGCGCCCGGACTCGCCTGTGGCAGACCCTCCAACCCTGGTGGAGGAGCGCCACCGCCCTCCTAGCCGTCGCAGGTCGGCCGACCTGCAGCAGAGAGAGCCCTCTGCTTCTCCGGAGCGGCGTTCGACCTCCTTCCGGTCCCGGTCCCGCTCTTCCGAGCGCCCGGTGGCCTCGCCGCTTCCTAGGGAGACAAGAGAGGAACAACCTCGCTCGTCTGCCTCCAGATACACCTCGGCGTCCTACGTGGCCAGGTACGCGAGGGAATCTGAATGGAGAGAGCGCCCGGCCTCTTATCGGTCGCATTCGCCATCGTACCGGGATCGGTACCATCGTGGCCCGAGTCGCTGGGAGACCTTCCGGAGGTCCCGGTCACCTCGTCGACAGCGCGAATCGCGCTCGCCTAGAGGGGACGAGGCTCGGTACCGTCGACGCCGAAGCCGATCTCCGTCGGACCGCCGCTCCTTCAGCCGCTCTCCCTCTCCTCGATATCATAGGGCGAGGGAGCCTTCACCTCGGTATCGGGCGATATCACCACCTCCTAGGGTCACGGCAACGGCGATGCGCCCTACGGAGTCGGTGGTGACTGAGCGGGCTACGACGACGTCAGCCTGCCAGACTACCCCTGTCACCACCAAGAAGGTGAAGTCAGTAGTCAGCCAGCCCAAGCGGGACGCTGCTGCTACCACCGCCCCGGCTGCAGAGAAGCCTAGGAAGGCAGCACCTGTGGCGACTGCGAAGGAGCCGGAAAGCGAGCGGCGAGAGGACTCACCGACCTCAGAGTCGTACGACTCGAGTGCGGAATCAGAGGTGTCTGAGGCGGCCTCCCAGGAGTCTCCTCCGCTGGGATTCGGGGACCCGATCCCAGATTCTGCTCCAGAGGACGTCCACCAGTTCTCTGCGATGCTGCTCCGCATGGCTACTACCCTCGGCCTTAAGATCGCCGATGCGGAGCCGGAGGACGACAATCCAGCCTTCTCCGTCTTCGAGGAGAAGCGACCTTCCACGGCCCCGCTGCCTCTCCTGCCCCGGGTATCCAGACTGGTGAAGGCCGCCTGGGATAGACCGGCCTCGGCTCAGCCGATACCGCAGCGGTTAGAACACCTCTACAGGGTGCAGAAGGATAACGCCGGTTATCTCTTTAATCACCCTGCACCGAATTCTGTGGTGGTCGAGTCGGCACAGACGAAAGGCTCCGGCAGGCAACACACCACCCCGCCGGACAAAGAGGCAGGAAGTTGGACGCCTATGCAAGAAGGTTTTATTCAGCTGCCTCCTTGCAGATCAGGCTGTCCAACACTCAGGCTTGCCTCGCGGCATACCTGAAAAAGGTGCTCGATCGCCTGCAACCGGCGATGGAGGCGGTACCGGAGGACATCCGCCAAGCGTCCTCCGTGATCTTCAACGAGGCCATCTCCATCGCTCGGCAGCAGATGGCCTCCTCCAGGCACGCAGTGGAGATTGCCTCCCGGGTCATGGCGGGATCCATCGGCCTGCGCCGCCATGCTTGGCTGCGACCGGCCGACATCCAGGAGGACACCAGAAGGAGGATTGAAGATCTCCCCTTCGACGGTGAGGGCCTATTCAATTCGTCCACAGACGAAGCTTTGGACAACCTCGTTAAGGCGAGGCTGACCGCCAAGAAGATCGGGCTACAGCCGGCCACGCAAGCCCGCAGGACCTCCACCTTCCGCCCATCCTGGCGACGATCTTCCACCTCGTCGTTCCAGCGTTCGGCCCAGTCTGGACAGTCGAGGCCGTCCTCCGGCTCATCGGCCAGACGCACGATTAGGCGACGCCCGGCTTCGTCCAAGAAGTCCTCCTCCGAGACAAAGTCTCGGTTTTGACGTGCCTGGCAGGACCTACCAATACCCACTCTTCAGCCTACCATCAGCACTCGGAGACCGACCGACTCTGGCTCGACATCTCGCGGAGTGGCAGTGTGTCACTACGGACTCTTGGGTGCTTTCCATCGTCCGTCTTGGCTACGCCATCGAGTTTCTCGATTCCTCCTCGAGGCGTTTACTATTCCACGCCGTCGAGTCCGGCCCTCCTGGAAGAGATCCAATCCCTCCTCCAGAAAGGGGCGATCGAGCAGCTCCCGCAAGAGGCCAAGACCACCGGCTTCTTCTCCAGGTACTTCACGGTACCGAAAGCCGACGGTACCCTCCGGCCGATCCTAGACCTCAGAGGGGTGAACTACTACATCCGCCCCAAGAGGTTCAAGATGGTCACGATACCGTCGATCCTGCCCTTCCTACATCGAGGGGACTGGTTCGCCTCCATCGATCTCCGAGACGCATACTTCCATATCGCCATTCGCCCGCAGCACAGACGGTACCTCCGCTTCGCGGTCGACGGCACCTGTTACCAGTACAAGGTGCTGCCGTTCGGACTCTCGACTGCCCCAAGGGTCTTCACCAAGTGCATGGCCCCGGTGGTATCCTTCCTGCGGACGAAGGGTGCTTTTGTCTTCCCTTACCTCGACGATTGGCTGTTGGTGGCGTCCTGCAAACAGAGACTTTACCACGACGTCCACATGACGTTGTCACTCCTGACCCGCCTTGGTCTACGGGTGAATCCGAAGAAGTCCCACCTCGAGCCGGCGAGGATCTTGGACTTCATCGGGGCGACGCTCGACTCGACCTCCGCCAGGGCGTACCTACCAGAGTCTCGAGCCCAAACCCTGATCCGGGCCGCCGCTCACGCGCGTACGGCCCCGACGTTATCTGCGAGAAGCGTCCAGCAGCTCTTGGGCTACATGGCTGCGACGACCGCTGTGACATATCTCGCCAGGCTGAGAGCGAGACCTCTTCAACACTGGTTCGTCCGCATATTCGACCCCCTGAGAGACGAACAGACTCTCCGACTGCAGCTGCCGGGAGACGTCCGCTCATCCCTCCGATGGTGGCAGTCGCGGCGCAATCTCATGTCAGGGATGCCTTTCCAACAGCTGACACCGAAGGTGACGGTAACGACCGACGCCTCCCTGTATGGATGGGGTGCCCACTGCGGCGATCTCATAGTCCGCGACAGATGGACCGACGACGAGACCGCTCTCCATATCAACGCGCTGGAGCTACTCGCCGTCTTGAAAGCGCTACGGGCGTTCCGCCACGTCGTAGCGGGGCGGACGGTCCTGGTTCTGACGGACAATACCACCGCCGTCTGTTACATCAACAGAGAAGGAGGGACTCACTCCACAACCCTGCTCAACATTGCGCTCGACTTGTGGGAATGGTGCATTCGCCTGCATACGCATCCCGTGGCAGTTCACCTGGCCGGGCAGGAGAACACCATGGCGGACGCCCTCAGCAGGGACACCTCATCCCATCACGAATGGTCTCTCTCCGGAGAGGCGTTCAGACTGATTCGGGACCGCTGGGGCGAACCATCGATCGACCTCTTCGCGACCAGGGAAAACGCGAAGTGTCGCCGATTCTGTTCCAGAGCGGGCCACGATCGTGCCTCCATCGGGGACGCTTTCCAGTTTCCGTGGACCGGGGAACTCCTCTACGCGTTCCCGCCGTTCCCGCTGCTCGGCCGGACGATATCGAAAATCCTCGCCGACCGAGCCGACGCGATCCTGGTAGCCCCGTACTGGCCGAGGCAACATTGGTTCGCACCCCTGCTACAAGCCGCACGAGACGACCTGCTCCGGTTGCCACCGACACCGGACCTGCTCTCCCACTCCGGCGGCCGAGTCCTCCATCCGGACCTGCCACGCCTGGCCCTCCATGCCTGGAGGATATCGCACTAGACGATCCCGTGCTCGGTACCGTCCTCGTCGCGGCCAGGAAGGAATCCACCCGTTGCAACTATCAATATAAATGGCGACGCTTCCTGACCTTCGCTAACGAGAGGAGTGAGCCGGTATCGCCCGCGGGGCTCTCTACCGTCCTGCATTTCCTCCTGCACCTCCGGCAACAGGGGCTGGCGTTTCCATCCCTGAAGGTGTATCTCTCCGCGATCGTGGCATACCAACCGCCACGATCGGCTGCCTCGGCCTTCTTCAGGAACGATACCGTTAAGCGGTTCCTGAAAGGACTTCATCATCTCTACCCGCCGGTATCGCTGCCGCTACCGCCGTGGTCCCTCTCGCTGGTGCTCTCGCAGCTGACAAAGCCGCCCTTCGAGCCGATGGCGACCTCGGATGATAGGCTCCTCACCATGAAAACTGCCTTCTTGGTAGCGGTGACCTCAGCGAGGCGAGCGGGTGAGATCACAGCTCTTCGATCCGATGAGCCCTTCACGGTCTTCCACAGAGACAAGGTGGTCCTGAGACCTGACATCTCGTTCCTGCCTAAGGTGGTGTCCAGTTTCCATCTCAACCAGGACATCATCCTGCCTGCCTTCTTCCCGAACCCGACGACACCGTTGGAGCGGTCTCTCCACTCCCTGGACGTGCGTCGGGCCGTGGCCTTCTACATGGACAGGACTGCTTCCTTCCGACAGACGCCGCATCTCTTCGTTTGCTATGGGCGACGTCGGAAGGGCCTCAAAGTGTCCACCCAGCGCTTCTCCAAATGGGTGGTGAGGACTATTCAACTGGCGTATGAGCTCGCGAGGAAGCCTCCGCCAGTCCTGCTTCGAGCCCACTCCACCAGAGCGGTGGCTACTTCTGCGGCCCTCCTGCGAGGAGTTGACCTGCATGAACTCTGCCGTGTGGCGACCTGGTCCCAACCATCGACCTTCGTGCGCCACTATAGGCTCGATTGCCGGTCGCGCAGAGATGCCCGGTTTGGACGTGAGGTGTTGGCTTCCGTGCTGTAGGACCTGACCCGCCGTCCGACCGGTAAGCTACACAGTCTCCTAGTGTATGAAGGCACAGAGACCACGAAGAAGAAGAACAGGTTGCTTACCTGTAACTGTGGTTCTTCGAGTGGTCATCTGTGCCATCATACACACCCGCCCTTCCTCCCCTCTCTTTCAGGTCCCTGTAGGTTCTACGGCGGACGACAGAACTGAGGAGAGACCGTTGCTCGGCGGGAGGAGCATGCGCAGTACCGGCGTGGGGGAGGGGTTCCCGCCAAGCGAACAAGCTCTAGAAGTTTCCGAACGCTACCGCGCAGGCGCTAAAGCTCCTAGTGTATGATGGCACAGATGACCACTCGAAGAACCACAGTTACAGGTAAGCAACCTGTTCTTCAACAAAGTTTCTGTATTTGAGATAAGATGCACTGTTGCCCAACAACCACCAACAGTGTTAACTATGCTCTCACTTGTTGGTAGGTACTTTCTTCACCCATGCGTTTCCAGAGGAAGCCTGGAACCACTATCCTTACTCTGAGCGCTTCATGACAACACCACACAATGACAAGGCTGAAGCCAAAAACTCATCAATAATTTGTTTTTTTCCCTAACTTGTAGGGCCAGAAATCCAGAGGCAGCTAATGTCACAGCAACAATATACACATCAATCATGCAAAGTAATACACAGATTACACCTTATAAATGTTCTCCCTTGCTTGTCCATGTTGCTTATTACCTGTTTGCCACTGTGCACTTGGATGGAATTCCATCAAAGACAATTACACGGTCCGCTAAGTAGGTAGCCATGATGAAGTCATGCTCTACTACAAAGGCAGTTTTTTTCGCATGGAGAATGAAACTGAAATACAAGAGAGAGATCATGAAGCTTTTTCAAATGGCATTAAGAAGTTATTTTCAGTTACTAAGGAAACCTCTTTTGGGAATCCAGACTTCTTTCCTTATTTACATCCAGCTTACCGTTTGACAACTCTAGCTGCCATTAGACGTTGTTCTGAGTCCAGGTACGCAGAAGGTTCATCAATCAGGTAAACATCAGCGGGCTTGCCAAGACACAGAGCAAGAGCAACGCGCTGCAACTCACCACCAGACAGTGTTTGCACCTGGCAGAAGCAACATTTGAAAGGTTCACCTAGTATATTCAGTAAGACTCTTAAACATCAAACATGGTATCACATGGACAATACCTCTTGATCAATGATATTTTCAATCTGCAGAGGCTTCATTACATCTGTCACAAACTGTGGATGGGTGTAGGCATCTCGAATCTTTTCATGAAGCAGCTGACGTACACTTCCCTGTTCAAATGACAAGTTCATGGTTAGGTCAATTCAGTATCTGATTTATATTGCGCCATTTTTCATCACTAATTCAAAGAAAATAAAAAAATGAAACCACTTCATACTTACAGTAGACTTCGGGCTGATCTTTTGTGGCTTATAACTAACATTTAAAACTGGTACTTCACCTGAAAGAAATAGACTGTATGTAGTCATCCACTGGAAATAATAAGGATAAGAGGATATGTTTCTGTCTGCCAGCTTTCTTCCCAAGACTATTAAACCGAAGTTCCTGAAATCTGCCAGGCACACAAAAGGGACTCCAGAGGTTATTTTTTTTAAAATACATGGATTAACTAAAATGCGTTTATGTTTATGAGACCTGAAGTACCAAACTCAGTAGTTGGTGACAGAATTCTTAATAAGTGTATGGCTTTGTAGCTGATTAAGCTAGAAGGGCTTTGTCCAAAGGCCAGAATGTTAGGGCTGCCCCCCCATCCTGTGGAGCAACTCCCAGCCCAGGAAAATGAGACACAGAAGCCCCCCCACTGTACTCACTCACAGTTCTCAGGGTACACCCCATGGCAGTGCACATGCCAAGGGATCTTCATGGCTATTGATTAATGTAGGGAGTGCACAAATGTCACCCCTAGCCTACTACACTAACACTTCAGTAACTTTGTTTAAAGGCTTTGGTACAGCAAATGAAAACCTATTGCCCTTCCAAATCCAGGTCATTTTTGCCTGTGGTCAATTAAAAAGTTTATAAATATATTCAGCTACAGTATATGTTAAACTAACATATAAACATTAAACTAGTGTAGAAACATTACTTTTATCATCAGGTTGCAGTCTTCCTGCAAGCATGCGGATGAATGTTGTTTTCCCAGTTCCTGGAAAGAGAAAACACACAGTATCAAACCATGAGTCAAAACATAAGATTGTGGTTGATCTTCCAAGAAAAACAAGTATTTATCTGCATGAAATAAGGCTGATCAATTGAATTTTCCATGGAATTCTAAAGAAACCATAGTCACTGCACTAACATTTAAAGCAGGGGTGGGCAAATGCAGAAGGCAAGGGGCAACATTAGACCCCAGGAGACCTGGAATGCTGCACCCCTCCATTGCACCTGCTCCTGCAAAAACAAACCCTTTTCTTTTTTGCACCCAAGTGGCTTCTAGGGGATATGGGGATATTTCCACCATGTCTTGGGGCCTTCCGGACCATTTTTGGCCCAGGGGAGGCTTTTTTACCAACAAGAAGTGCACAGAAGTCATTTCGTTTCAAAAAAGGCCTATCCTTGGCCTTATGATTGGCCCAAGGAGGCACAAAATCTGGTGGAAATACACTGCTTACACAATGTTAAATACACAACGTTTTGAGACAAAGCACTTTTGAAAAACTTAGCAAACAATGTTTTTGACCCATCCAAGGGAAAATGCCATCTGCACCTCCTAGAGTGCACTTGTGAGAATTCTGAAGAAGAAACTTTTTTTTGGACCACTTGGGGCTCTCAGGAGCCACAAAATGGCCCTGGGGATGCATGTGGCCCAAGGGCTGCACTTTGCCCACTCCCAATTTAAAGATATACTGACTGTTCTTAAGGAAACACTTCTTACTAAAAGATAAGATGTGTTGACAAGGAACATCTTTCAGAAATGCACAAACTGGCAACATGAAATAAGAACGAAAGAATTACAGTTCTGTCAAAACGTAAGAAACTTGCTACTAAAGTTCATGATCACCTCTTTTTGGAATGGGTATTTTCAGTTTACAGCAGGAATATTTTGCTCTACAACTTCTATAATTCCTGACTATTACTTATGCTGGCTGGGGCTTACAGGAATATTAGTCTACAGTAAAGGGGGAATATCAGGTTGCGTATCAATTACTGGGACATTACCAGCTTTAGAAATACCACTATTAGGGCTTTCTCAGTGGCCGGCCCAAGGCTCTGGAACTCCTTTCTTAGAGAGGCAAGAATGGCCCCTTTCTTGCAACCCTTCCACTGGGAGGCAGTCTTTTGTTCTGATAGGCTATAGACTTCTGTCCTCCATTTAAAAAGGTAAGTCACATGACACTGAATATACTGCAATTTTAACAAATTAATGCAGGATCAAGCAGTACCCTTGCCTGAACTCCTGACAACCTCTCTGGATATAAATCCTAAAAACCTGATCCCACTGATGTTTCTAAATTGAAAGACACTCACCATTTTCTCCCAGCATCACCATTATCTCAGAGTCAGTGAATTCTCCAGCTACAATTGACAGCTCAAACTCCCCCATCTTTTTTTTCATTCCAGGATATTTATACATACACATCTTCTTAACTTCTTCCTCATTAGCTGTCTCTGCTACTTTAAAAACTAGGGATGCATCTCTGAATCTTAGATTTTCTGTCGGAACATAGCCATCCAAGAAAATATTTATGCCTTCAAAAAGAGAAACTTTTATTAATAAGAGTACTAAAGGAATTATTAGTTTATCAAATGACAATAGCATATAGCAATGTAGGTTAATTTCTATATATTCTTTGATTTCTCATACTCCCTATGAAGTAGGTGATGTTTGACAAAGTGCTTTGTTCTTCATTTGTAAGAGTACACTCTGAGATGTGTGTGTGTGCGTGCGCGCGCATATGTATTATAGAAACAAGAATCGTCAACTTATTCACAGTATAGGTAGGTCTTCTAGAGAACGAACACAGAAAACAAGAGTTTGAAGAATAGTTACCTTCTCTTACGCTGAAAGGCATTGTGACGACACCATAAGCGCTTGGCACACCATATAAGCAACAAATAAAATCAGAGAGATAATCAAGCACACTCAGGTCATGTTCTACAACGATGATGTATCTGGGAAACAAAGGTTGGAAGTTTGTTCACAGCAAAGGACTGATACAGATAAAATCATGAGTTTCAGATTACTCAAGCAAAAATATGCCATACAAACAAAACTGACAGGACAATTTATTACTAATGACTATTACTGCCATGTAAACAGTGCATTCTCAGCACAATGGTAAATACACCGGAAGTATTGTAAATTCTATCAGCTTTATTTTATTGAAAAGTATGTAAGAATAATTTCTTTTGCTTTACTTGAGACTTTATTTGTAAAACTAAATGAAACACAACATACAATCAAGATGAGAACCCAAGTTTTATATACTCTTAAGACGCATAGGAAAGTAGACAAAAAGAAGACTATGACTAGGATTTTCTTGAGATATGATAGCTAAGAAATCTGTGGAATACTCTCCTGAACAGACAGAAGAAACTTTGTCCCTATAGATATTTTGGGTTGCAATTCCCATGAACCACACTGGCCATGCTAGCTGGGACATCTGGGAATTAAGACCCAAACATCTAGAGGGTTATAGGTTCTTCACCCCTGTTCTAGAAATAAGCAACAGTAAGTCTCACTGTTTCTCAATAAAACTAGAAACCAGGAGCACATCATCACAAAACCTCATACTATAATACAAATGGACAGAATTCTCAAACTGGAAATAAAAATAAAACTGTATCAGAGGTCACAGATATTTGTCTGTTTTAAGTGAAGTAATAGTATTAGACCATTTCTATCAGTCCATTTCAAGAGGGAATGGGAAATGTGTGGTCCATGTGTGGTCCTCAAGAACCTCCTTGCTTCACTTTTTTTTTCTTTTTAAAAACTCAAAATGCTCCCCTTTCTGAGGTGGGGGGAAATTTCACATTTTCATCTTTTTTAAAAATCAGAAGTGACTTTTTGTTTGCTTCTTGGTTTAAAAAGACCACATAACTTGGGAGGGGGCACAGACATGGAAAAACTGTACCCTGGAGAATGCATGTGGCATTTTAAATTTAAAGTTTACAAACACATATTTCAGAGATAAGCACCATGTTCCTCTGAGGTCTAGCAAGTGCAATGTACGGCTCTTTGACCTTCAGCCATGGCCCATCCTCAGTTTCAAGAGATTGTATTTGAACAGAACTCACCTGTCTGGGTTTATTAAAGATCGAATAGTAATGGCAGCCTTCAGGCGTTGCTTAACATCTAGGTAGCTGGAGGGTTCATCAAACATGAAGCTATCCAAAACAAAGAAAGAGAAGCTTTTAATTTTATCAACTCTAACATGCATTCTTCTCTGGATTACATCATTCCTTCCAATAATGAACTCAGGTGGGCTAAGTGCTAACAGGATTACAGCCAAGAGAATGCACTAAGAAATAAAAGGAATTATGCCCTGGTGGCGCAGTGGTTAAATGCCAGTACTGCAAGCCACAAGGTTGTGAGTTCGATCCTGCCTGGCTCCAAGGCTGACTCAGCCTTCCATCCTTCTGCAGGTCGGTAAAATGAGTACCCAGCTTGTTGGGGGCATGTATAGAAATGTTTCAAAATACATGCTATTTGTAAGTTGTTCGCCGCCTTGATCCATATGGAGAGGCGGGATACAAATAAATAAATTAAAAAAATGTTAGTATTCTAAGTAAAGCTCAAGGAATGTAAGAGCACAATGTATTTTAAAAATCAAAGGGGAACAAGCCACCCTACATTGCAAACCAATTCAATGAAGACTGAACATGCTGTGTAGCCTCTGGAACACACAGAATACTGAATCAGTTGGAGAGTGGCAAGTGACACTGCAGGGCAGGGGAACATGTAGAATGAATTGGCCTGCTTGAAACTACAATTTCAAGCATCTTGGACAACATGGCTGGCTTGAACCCTGAGCTAGGGCTGCCCTGTTAGCGAGTGAAGATACACTCTCACATTTTGATACATATTTCACTGGTCAGAACACTAATAATGCTCCCATCCCTTTCAATTATACTTCATTATGTTCTGACATAATAACAGTGGCCTCACCACTTTCATGAGATTTAGAGGTGCAGAACCCTGATAAAAGTGGAAAAACCACAAATAAATCCCCCTGCACTGCCGCTCCCACTCCCTTGCCTTTTGCCTTCCTTCTCCCCATTTGGCCAAAAAGCAAGAGAATGGGAAGATATATACATAAGCCTCACAAATAATGAAATCTGTGAAGGTCAAACCCACAAATACAGAAAGAGGACTATATCATCTACAGCAGTTAATAGTCCACTGGAAGTTTTGAGTGGCCAGATTCAGCCAGCTAAATGATTGGCTCTGGCTGCATCAGACCTGATCACTCCATTATCACCTTCCAGAATGGTGAAACTCTTCCTGTCCCCCAACCAATAACTTATATCTTGATTGCATTTTTCATTGCCAAATTTACACAGACCTGGACCTAGAATGTGTACTCCTAGGAAACCATTTACTATCATTGACATGAGAATGAACCCAAGCCAAAACCACTTTATCTTTTATAATTTTACTTCTGTAAACATAAAGCAGCTGAGACAGAAACAGAACTGAATATTGCACATGTGATCTTCTTTTTGTTCCAGACAAAGTAGCAAAGATAGTGAAGTTTCTACAAACATTGTTACATACATATCAGCCTTTTGGATGCAAACTACAGCACACGCAAATCTCTGAAGTTCTCCTCCTGAGAGATCTTCAACATTTCGTTCTCTTAGATGAGATAAATCTGCAAGAGAGATACTTACTGATTTCTGTATAACACATACAGGGAAAACAAGTTAAAATACCAATTTGTTATACTTAAGAAATATCCACTTCTATATATGTTTCCCAAATTTTCCACAAAGTTTCCTAGTATAACAGAACTTCAGCATTCATTTCAGTGACCAAACACATCTGCACATGAACCTGGACTGGATGAGAAGAATCTCTTCTGTTCACAAAACAGATTCACAAGTAGAGGCTGGGGGGATTTTTTTTGATGAGCATTACAATTTCCAGAGGTCAAGGAAATAAACAACAGCAACAGCAAAAATAGCCCCTTTATATAACGGGAGCATCTTGTGAGCAGAGAGCTCTACATGGGAACTCTGGACACAACTCCCTCTGCTGTCTGCTTGGATCTGCCTCAGTATCAAAGTGAATGAAAAAGACTGTCTTTGGTATTTAAGGTGAGAAACACAGGCTACATCAAGATGACAACCAAATGAAAACCAAATTGCAATTTACTGTCAGGAAGACATCAACAGTCTCATGAGGTCTTGGATTCTGTTGGTTTGCAGAAACCCCAATTTAACAGATGTCCTTTGCAAAACTATGTTTAAATGTCAGCTTACCAGGTACAACTATAGTAGACCACTGGGATGACCAAACTGTAACAGTTTTAACTGCGACTGTATTTTAGCTCATTCCTGGCAAACAGGTTCCAAAACATGCTGAGGAAGGACTGCTACTGTTCCCTATGGTCTTTACCTTTCAGGGTTCTACCAGTGCTGTTGCAAATAACTAGGTGATACTTTGCTCTTTTTTTCTACCGGAGACTACAGAAGCCATTGAAACAAATGGGACAAGTTGATTACAACTAACACAATGACTACTGATTGCAATGGGACTAAAGCATAACTAATTTAATCTGGTTCCAATTCCCTGTTAGCTATCCCGGGGGTGCTGGACTGAATGTCAGGATACAGGTACATACATACAGTTAGATGTAAGTTTCAAAAAAACACCATGAAGTAGCATTTCATTAGCAACTAATATGAGACATTTTTCATTATAGTGTATTTCACTGCATAGTCAAATACTCTAAAAAATCTAATTAAAGTAATTAAAATGAATGTATAAACTTATTCCCAACACCTTTATGTAAAGACATCACTTACCAAGCTGCTGACATACAACAGTCTGTGTGCCTGTTTCATCCTTTCGGTCCAATATAGAGCCTACTGTTCCCTGTCATGAAAAGAGAACAATCAGGCCCTAAGCCACAACGAGATACGACATGACAACTGCAACTTTCTCATCATGCAGACTCATTTTAAATCTTTCCCAAACAACTGAAAAAAACCTTCCTGGTTTGATTCCCTCTTCTTGTTTAGTCAACAACTTTACTCACTTTAGCAGCTTTAGGAATCTGGTCCACATACTGAGGTTTAATGATGGCTTTAAGGTCATCTTCCAGAATCTTTGTGAAATAGTTCTGCAACTCAGATCCTCGAAAGTAAGTCAGGATTTCTTGCCAATCAGGTGGATCCTATGTAAGAAGTATTTTAAATAAAGTTTTTTAGGGGTGAAAAAACACACCAAGGGATATATCAGATGACATATTGAGAATGTCTTTCAAGTTTTCCTGCAGGGGCAGTTGTTTCAGATGTATACTACATATTAAATAAAGCAGTGGTCAATAGTTTAAAGCTCTCTTCATTTCCTCTGAAGCATATGTGTTCAGGTTAGAGAAGTTGCCAGACAATGTTTTTAGAAGGGAAATGTAAGTACAGTGCTTCCTTCACATTTGTGAGTTTGACCTTCACAAATCTGATTATTCATGACTTGTGAGGCACATGCTTACTCAGCCCCCCTTTTTTTCCTCCTCCCACCCCTTACATTCCTCACCCCAGGCTTGTGACGCTTGAGTTTAAAATGTATGTTTTTTCCTTTTAGATGAGCAAAGCCTTCTCCCAGTGCTAAAGGTGTGGCCAGAGTCTCTGCCATGTGGTTGCACATTCTGCTATGTATTGGCTGCCGACTGGTCAGGTGCTCCTTTCTCAAGATGGCCACCAGAAGTAATTAGAACCCCCAAAGTCTCTTCTTCTCTGTCTGAGGGGAAAGTACTGTTAAGCCTATTAAGTTGTCTTTTTTCTCCCTTCCCCAACAAAGGGGCCAGAGGCAAAGGAATGGGGGGCAATTGCATGGGGGTATTTATTTGTGCTTTTTCTAGTTTCATGAAAGTTCTGTGCTTCAAACCCTCGCAAATGTGAAGGGGCTACTGTACAGAATATCTTCAAGATGCTAAATTTAGCTTGTCCATATCCTATTGAATACATCTAGCAGTGGCTACTCCACATCTTCCCACTAGCAGTTAATGTCTAGCAGAAAACTTACAAATTTAATATTGTTAAGTAGTTAATATTCATGAGTCTTACCCTAATGTTTGTTTATACATTTTCCCTGACTCTCCAATCCCAAATCTAGGTTGTTAAAACTTTTATGGGATTGTTACAACACTCAAATACTACACAAGGCCCTTGCACATGATAAGAAATTATATACTAGGTATGAAAATAGTGGGTGGAAATGTGTGTGTCCCTACAGATGTTGTTGAACTATACCAATTACCACTGGCTATGCTGGCTATGCCTAGTGGGAGTCAACAGTTCAGCAATATTTGAAGAACTGTACTATCCCTAGCCCTATGAGAACTGCACCTGACACTATGCACAGCTGTAAAACGCAGAATATCAGGAGATAATGGAAGAAATTATTGCAAAAAGAGGATAATAATGTGGTGAAAAGGCTAAAGGGAACAACAGTGTAAATATATAAATATATATATATTTATTTTCAGTCAAGCTAGGATACTGTCTCCTTTGACATCCTCCCCTTCCCACTCACAATTCCTTGACCCTAAGGAAGCTAACAGTTAACATCTTCATATAAAATAAAATTTGATGTACATCTCCTAATATCTGTTTTTCAGTATTATACTGATGTCACCTATTACGGCAACAGACTCGGTTCAATTCAGATTAAGTCATACTTTCAGCAGACACACTAAAATTAAATGGATTTTAATTAACCTACCAAGCACCGTTGATTTGAATAGACTGGCTGTAAGTAGAATTAATCCTGGATCCAATTCATGGGTTCCAGCTAATTGAACTCTGCTAGTTCTCATTTGCACAAGAATGAAAAACAAGAAGTTTAAAAGAGAGATAGGTAACATGTCTCATGGGGCTCGAACTCTCTGTACTCCCTGAAGCCTCCAGGATATCCCTCATAGCTCCAGACCCCCACTCATTATCTCCTTAATTGATTTTTGACCATGAAATGGTCAACAACAACTCAAAACAATTAAATACAGTTAATTGCATCCCTCCTGTAGCCCAAAACAAAAATGACCTCACGCTGAAAACCAAAGTGGCATTATATCACTTTGTTTCAGTTCAGTGCAGTTGTGCAAGCCACCAGAAATGTGTGGGAACAACGGTGCCTGTTCCCAGTGCAGCTGCCCAGTCTTAGTTTAAAACAACGTTAGATCATCATCTTTGGTATGTGTCTGCAATACCTACATCATATTTCCCAAGGTTTGGCTTCTGTTTTCCTGCTAAGATTTTCAAGGCAGTTGATTTTCCAATACCATTTGTTCCAACCAATCCCAGCACTTCTCCTGGACGTGGGATAGGCAACCTTTGTAAAATAAAAACAGTATTAAAAGAAGTAAAAGGAGAGAGAAATACATTAAGCAAGAAGTATACTCTCCCCTTTCAACTGCTACCAACAATAGTTGGAAAATATTCAAAAATGAGAGGGATAAGCATATACAATCAATAATTAACACTAATCAAGGTTCTTTCTCTCCAGTATCTCTGGGGCTTTTAAAAAAGATTAAACATTGTACTTAAACCCCTTGACAAATACTAGAAACAGGACTAATTTACCAAGGATATTAATTACAACAGCAAGAAATGTTCACCATACTCAACAAGTGTATTAAGAAAATATATGTACTCAAAAAATGAGCATCAAGTTCTAAAACCGTTCCATGTCTCTGTATAACAGGAGCCTTCTAGTAAAACACAGAATCCATTTCACCTTACAAGAGAAAAGAAGTTTCCTGCAGCCAAACAGAAAACTCTATTCCTCACTTAGAGTAATTCAACAGAAGGCTTTCAATGGAACACTACAATTATGCTGAACCATGTTTTGAAAATTTATAACCAAAGCCATGGGCAGTATTAGACTCTTCTCACATTATTCTCCTCAGGCTTTCACTCACAGTTAGTACTGTACACAAAAAATATGTTCCCACCTCTAGAGCTTACTGCTGCAGTTTCCACGACTGCTGCAGCACCAGCTGAAGAATCAAGAGAATTGCTGCAATTCATGTAGACATCTTAATACAACCATTAATGAACTACTCAAAAGTTTCACTCCTTTCGCAAAGTAACACCCACACTCATCAACTGACAGAATTAAGAAAAATATGTGTTAAAAAAACCTGTAAAGGGAAACAGAAGAAGTAGACTTTAATCAAGCCCTTTCACTGATAACAAGTTCCAGTGATAAAAGCTGTTGTTTACCCTGCACATCCTTGACACCTAGACTGGAGAACCTTCTCAAGCAGGTCTGGGGGAACTATGGGGCAAAGGCAATTGCATTTTGTTTTACAGGTAATACCCCCCACACACAAATACCCAATTGTTTCATACTGGATTCAATTAAAATGAATAAATTGTCAGGGACTGTAAGAAGAAAATACCTGTGAAGTTTGAAGGCATTGGCACAGTATCTGTGCGTTGTTTCTTTCTCCAGGTTGCTAGGTAAATTAACAATTGACAAGGCTCCAAAAGGACATTTCTGTAACATAAATGAGTTCATTAAATTATACTGCAAAAGCCAGAAACCTTCTCTCTAAAGAGACACACACAGTAATGGAAAAAATGGGTTTTGCTCATATTTTTTAATTCAGATGAATTGCTACTAACTGTTAGAAGGTAATCCCATGGTATTATACATCATTTCTATGCAGTTATTTCCTTTATCCTTTAACAGGTTACATGTAGAACTCAATAGGTTTCTCAAATTCCTCTTGAATTGCTTTGATGAGAAAAATCTCATCCAAGCATAATGTAGAGCACAATGTTCACAACATTTACCTCTTTTTAAAGCCTAATACATAATACACATGTATGCAGTACTGGTTTCCCAAGAAAACTGATCTGTAATATACCACTAAATGTCCTAGCGACTTTGGTCATTAAGAATAGTATACGTGGAAGACAATGGAAATCCCAAGTTAAAATTTATAGAACAAACCAATCAACAAGGAAGTTAGTGTGGTGGAACCCAGTTGCAATACATTTACTTAGAAAATAAGTTAAGCCACAGTTAAAAGCAAAAGGCATTTTTTCCATATCTAGACAGCAATACACATTCAGTGAGACTGTTCACACAATAAGCTACCCCAGATCTTATGCACAGTGAAATGAGGAAGAACAGCTTGTCCAGGTTTGAACATCTAGGAGCAAGGCAAGGTCAGGGAGAAATTGTACACATCAAAGAATCTCAGAACACACAATGAGAAAGAGAGCATTAAGAGGAACCTTCAACTCTCTGCATCTCAGTTACAATGTTTATTCCAAATATCACTTAAAAAAAAAACTGGCTAGATATCCTTACCTTAATGCAAATACCGCAACCAATACACAGTGTTTCAGATATCCATGCTATTTTACACTGTGCTGTCACCTCTATGCACAGTTTTCCTGGTGGGGGAAAAAAAAAGCATTAAAAAGCAAAGGCTAGTGGTATTGGTCTAAACATTCAGATGGAATGTGGCATAAAAAAATCAATAGCATGATTAAGATCTCAAATAATCTTGAATTTAATTCCATAAGCATGCAATGGAGTATTCAAGGTAAATACTGGCTTGACAGCCTACCCTGACTTATCTAGAACAAAAAAGGGCACTACTGACATAAGATGATGTACAACACATGGGAGGATAAGCAAGCGAATGCCATTCCACACTATACAAAGGGGAAACAGGTCATAGTCTAAATCTGTAGATAGTTCTGACCAGAGTAGAGCCATTGAATTGACAGAATTTGCCTATACGTTGACTCTAGTTGGGTCTAATCAACAGGATGTCAATCTATGTCTACACAAAATAATGAATCAACACAACAGTGACATCAGAAATAGGAACATTCAAAAAACCCTTTTAAGATGCTCTCATATAGCTAAACACAGCTAGTGTGATGCAAAACAAACAAAAGCAGGGTGAAAGACACTGAGTTACAGTTTATCAAGATAACCTAATCTATTTCCAGGTTTAAATTGGATAATAATCCTATTACATCTGTTGATTGTTAATATTTGGGTTATCAGTAACACCATTTTGTGAACTGCTACAGTTGGCTATTTCTGCATTTAATCTCCATTTGACTTCAGTTACTGTCTAGACATCGTCTACATACCTCATTATTACTGTAAATATATCTGAAATCTGTGATTTCATTCATCTGAAGAAGCTAGCTACAGCCCATAAAAACAACATAATTTTTTTAGTGTTAAGGGCTCTACAGGGCTTGGATATTTTTGCTTCAACTGACTGTTCTGGAATTTGGAGTCTGGAAATCTGTAACTTAATTATTTTTCCTGCTGCTGTAATTCTGTATCTCCTCAACCTGAATCTATACAATTCTTAACTTTCTTACCCATTCGGACCACAGGGCAGCTCTTCTTGCACTCCTGGCGGCACTTCTTTGGCTTACACTTGTCATGGTTTACAATAGCAATTCTTGTTAACTTATCAGCCATAGTGGGAAACTTAGAATTATATATATATTTACACCTGCATACAAATTAAAGATCCAAGGTGTTGGAGGTGGATAGTTCAGTTCTAGATAAAAACAAACAAGGAAATTAATACACAAGCAAAGAGATACTGAATTAGAGAATGCACAATACTATAAAGAAGCACATTCAAAAAAACATGTACAATCAGTCATGAATTATCACCTCATTTTTGCAACTGGTAATTGGGGGCAAAGCCAAGATTCACTGGTATCAATATCTACCTCTAAGTCTGTTGTCCTTTTTTGTTCTTCAGGACGAAGGTTGGCAAAGTGTCTGTCTACAGTGGGTGCGCTGATCCAGTGATTCCCAACCCCTAGCAAGTACTGGCTAAGGATAGGAGCTAGAGTTACACATCTGTTGATTACCATGGGGAAGGCTGAACTTGATGACTCATCAGCAGTAAAAGAACAGTAAGCCTTAGGGATACTACAAGGCTCTTGCTTTCTCAATGACTGCCCATCACTCAGACTGCCAAAGTTCATGGTCAAGAAGGAAATTTTACTAGAATATTTTACTGAGACACATACAATAGGGCTTTCCCCCCTGACAATTACATCACAGTCATTCATTGGCCCATAATACTAAACAAACTGACAGAGGTGCTTGTTTTTAAGAACAAAAGCTATGAAGAAATAACAAAAAAGGAAAAACAAAAACAGGCACCTTCTCTTGTACTTGCAGGATATGTATTTCAAACACCAGCTCTATCAGTACATATTTTAACACTTCAGCATGAGAATCAGCATTTATGTACCACAATTTATATTCAATCAATTAAATATTATATCAAAGGAAGAGCCAGCACATTTGATTAGCAGAACTGCTCATGCTTCTAAATGTGTATTCATTTGAAGCTGTCAATATTTTTTTAAATTTGATTGTTTTTCCCCCCAAGCAAAGATATATGTGTATACAGGGCGTCCACCTTACATGCAGGGGTTTTGCTCCAGGAACCCACCATGTAAAACAAAAAGTGCCTCAGAGGGAGGTAAAAGCAATCCCCCTCTGGATGTATCTTGCCAAGAAAACCCCATGATAAATTAGCCTTAGCGTCACCATAAATTGGAAACAACCCAAAGGGACGCAACAACAACAACAGATCTACAGCCACATGTTCTGCCCAGTCAGCATAATATAAGATATCCACAAATACTGGATTAATACAGTACACTTTAGACACAGCCAAATGGAATCTGTGAAAGACTGGAATGATAAAGAAAGTGAAATGACACAGAAGCAAAACACTGAGAGTAATATTCATTTGAGAGATATCACACTTTCAAGAATGTCACACCTTTGCCTTCTGCAAGGCAACATAATTATCTCTGACTGTGCTTCTTACCTCACCATAATTACTAAAATGGACGCTACAAAATTATAAGGTGAACTAAATGCTAGCTCGCTTCTAGGAAAGACTCTGGCTGTGATCTTTGGCTATAAGTATACCATCATGAAAATCAGGTATTACAAGCAAAAGAGACAAAGCTGTACTGAAATCTTTTATTTAAAAATAGACTTGTATACTTCGCATTTTGACCCATCCAGACCTAGTATCAATACAGTATTGTTCAGATAAGAAAAGGCATGTTTCATTGAATTATTACATCTGGAAAATTAGCTAGACAGAGACTGAGTTTGTAAAGTTGGGAAGACAAACCCATGGGACAGTATAATATTGCACTAGTGATGTCATGCAGAACTAGAACTCATAAGGCATTCTATGGTAGTCCATTAAAGTCTTGATTAACTTGTCTGCTGGAGACTGCAAAAAGCCACAAACAACACAGGACTGTTTCCACCTTGGTGGGCCACAAACTGCATAGGTCTAACCTCAAGGCAAGCTTTCCCAATCTGTTATCTTCCAGCTAAACTACTCTGAGCATTTAGAACATGTTTATTTGTGTTATTCTGCCTTTCCCAGATCTCTGATCTGATTGTAACTTTCCAACCACACAATCTATCAGGATGTTCACAGAATTTCTACTTCTCAATCATTCTCTGTTTATATAATTTAGTCTTCAGTCTGCAGAAGACTGGAAATTAGATGAGATGATTTATTCTTTCTGGGCTAAAACCAATATTGGCCCTAAGTAATTAATGAGACTTAGATTAGTTGTGACAAGTCCCATTCAATTCAGAGGGTTAAAGTGGGAATATCACTGCATGTAGCCTTTTGGCATAAAAAATCATTAGTTCTTTAACCACAGATGACAATAAATGGTTTCACTCTAAGGACTGTACAATCTGTATTTCAGTAGCTGAAGAACTAGAAGAAAGAGAAAGAGGGGAGAGGTAAGGATAACAAAAGGTGAATTCTTGTTCAAAAAACAAGAAACAGGAATACCAACACTGTTGAAGAGTTATACATACCTAAGCAGAGAGAAAAACAAGTTTGTTTTTAAATCCAAGATATGGCAAGAGGTCTGCTACACTCTACACCCAGATAACTGCTTTCTTAGCAAATGATACTCTTGTTTTCTCCCCCTTTGACCCAGTGTGTAAAACCTCAACATACTATAGAATGCAGAACCCCAGTTTATGTTCTCCCATAACTTCAAAACAGTTACTGTTGTATATAGATCCTGTAATAAAGTTGATGGTGAGAGTTCAACTTTTGTGAAAAGAACAACTTGTCTCTTGGACTATGATATTCCAATCAGAAATGCCCCTAAGAATACAAAGTTTTGCTCTTCCTTTCATGTGTGTGTGCAACCCCATGAATTTCATAGAGTTTTTCTTAGGCACGGGATACTCAGAAGTGGGTTTGGCAATTCCTTCTTCTGAAACATAGCCTACAGCACTTGGTATTGTTCGACATCTCCTTAGCATACTGTATATACAAGAAACACAAGATATAAAATACAGAATACTATTTCTGTCTGCAACAGTCGTCTTATTACAGAAGACATCATTTCTAGTATTAATTATGAACAAGTGTTACACTGAATGATATTATCCCACATATTGTGTATTTAGGCACTAAACCAGTAACGGCTACCCTGACAAAATGCAAAAAAACCCCTCACTTTTGCCTTTGGAGTTTAGTAGAACCCTCCCTCCCCTTTTTTTAAAGATCTTGGCCTTACTCCTGAGGCACCAGGATAGAGTAAATGGTTGAGCACACAAAAAGGAGAGTGTTGGAAGCTTAGCTTACTTTCTGGGAAAGAACTGATGACACAGAGCTTTAGTTCTATGCAGACCTCTATTCAGGGCACAGTTATCCAACCCCCTTTTCCATCCTGGCTGAGGTTTCCACTTCTGTGCAAAACTTTCTATGACACCACATTCTTATGTCCAGCACAGGAACCATTCAGTAATATAATTCTTAACAATTTCTGACATCCATGTCCTTATTACTGCTTGACTAAACAAAAAGATTTTTGAGGAATAATATTTTACGTAGAAAGCATGAAAAATCAACAAGGTTCAGATAACAATGATTTGTTTAAAGCCTTTAAATACTCTAAAAAAACTTGCCTTTTCATTGTGTAAAACTAAATCAGATACTCTTAAAGAAGTAATTTTAAAGATTTAATTCTAAATGTTAAAGAGACAGTTTTAAAGACAATAACTGCCGTTATCCTCAGTGGAAAACTTAAGGATATACTGTTCATTCTTTCCTAAATAAAAAGAATATTATTGCGCAGGAGTGGGGAACAATATCATATAAGATGTAGTCTAAAAACCTTGATAACTGCACACCTATGTTATAATTCCATGGATAAAACTGGTGATACATTTAACCTATTATCTCAAAATCGATCCCTACAACTACAAACCTATGTACCTCTTGGGGGCTCTCAACAAAATTAAGGCTGTAATTCTAAAACTTCTGACTATTAAGGGTCTGTAAAGTGCTATTAACTACTGTAGCTTGTCTGAATGAAATTTTGATGCAGTCGCTAAAATCAGCCCCTCAGCACACTTTCAGAGTATCAAAATGACTGATGAGACTATTGAAGACATCAATAAAACCCTTTTCATTCTGCCTGGACATCAGGTCTGTGTACATTCACAGTATACAACATGTTAATGAGGAAGAACAACAAAATAGTAACTATAAAGCTTACTATTAGAGTTGAGAATTACAACAGGTAAAAGGTGGATTTAAATTTTTTTAAAAACATTTTTTTGCCTGTCACCGGAAAAATTACACCGTAGGCAACAGGCGAACTTTCTTTGGGCAGCGCTTCATAATCGAGGCTCCACTGAGGAAGGAGACCTCTTCCTGGGCCATTTCCGTTCCAGACTGTTATAGTAGTATTTCATTTCCAACATCCTCTGGGATCCTGGTGTTTTCAGTCGAGGGAGGGGCCTCAAAGGATTCCATAAGACGTTTAAAGTGGAATAATAGCACCGTAACAGTCTAGTGCGGAAATACCACTCGTCCCGGGATAAGGTGTTTGTGATAAAAGCGGACAGACCCCATAGAAGGCCTTAGCAAAACCGTCGGCCTGGCCTAGATGGCTCTCGAAGGGGCTTCGTTAGTTGTTAGCGAAAAGAGCAGAGAGAAAGGCCGGGGGAGACGCGACAAGGGGGGAAACGGCAGGCGAGGCCGGCTGAGACTGCGCTACTTCCCTGCAGGCACCCTCTGCCCAGGCCCCTCACAGGCAGCGGAACGAAGCACCCGAGGCTCGCTGGGAGGACCGCGGCCCAACCCGTCTTATCTACAGCTGCCGAAGGAGCCCCACCTGAACAGCCAAGGCGCCCGAGAGGATTCCAAACGCCGCCGCCGCCGCCGCCCTCTCCTGCCAAGTCCTACTTACCGGCAGAGAGGATGAGAGGACGGGGAAGGAGAAGCCTCGCGTCCGGGACAGGGGGAAAGGGAGGGGGCCGCCAATGGGAGCCTGGCGGGGCGCCGTGGCTCACAGCTGGACACGGAGACAACGTGCTCCCGCTGCCACCCGGCCAAAATGGCCGCCGCCCTCGAAGGAGGAGCCGGCGCCGCTCACCATAGAGATGAAGCCTATGAGCAAAGCAGCGCCATGGACAAGGCAGAGCGCCGGAAGTGCCTCTAGAGGCAGCCCACCGTGTGACGCCATCGCCTAGCGACGTGCCGTGCCTATGAAGCCGACGGGGCGGGCTAAAAAGAGTGGGGGAGCCCTACCCAGGATCAACCGGAAGGCGGGACAGGGGTGGTGGGCGTGGCGGGCGTGGCGGGCGTGGCCAACGAGCCGCTTGGCGGTTATGACCGGTCGCAGGAAGCGTGAGTAACTTTCCCTGGCGGGCACTGCCGTTAGCCTTAGTCTCCCATCATGTCCCTGATTCTCCATCCCATTTACTCCCAAAATCTTCTCCCGCCTTCTGTCCCCCCCTTTTATTTTGTAGTGAGTCTTGTTAATAGCGGGTATGCTTAGGCACCAGTTGAGATGGCGCTCAGAACCATTTCTTCCACAAGGTTGGCGTTGCAGACTTCAGAGACAGGAGACCACAGAGTTGGAAAAAGAGTAAAGTTTATTTAACGCGCGGGCTCAGGCTGGGTCACCCCAGAAAAACCTGGAGCCCTGAAGTAAGGTTACACAGTTATTTTATAGACACAGCATATAAGTTTCATTTCTTATTTTTTGTGTGTGTATATTTTATTAAAACAATTGTTATTCGCATTACATACATGTATTATCACATTTCCAAAATAAAAACAAGCTTCTTTAACGTGTTTTCATACATTCTATCCAATTCTCTTATAACTTCCTCCCACCTCTTGATAGAACCTCTATTTTGCTAGCTTATCGTGATCTCAATATACCTAAATTCTCTCATTTCTCTCAGTCCGCCCAAATCCGCCCCCCTTTGAATCTCGCAACACAGCACATTTCTCTTCCCTTTGTTGATATTCCAGAAAGCCACACTGACCCTTCTTCTTAATAATACAGGAACTGTGCTTATCTGCTTCTGACACAGCTACCATTCTGCACCTTGACATTTCACCTACTTCCGAGCAGCTTCTTCAGACTGCTTCTATATTTCTGTTAATTCTTCTGCTATAATTATGAGCATATCGAGGCATTAGAACAGATGTTTTCCAGGAGAATCCTTCCCAAACATTCTATAGACTTAACCATATTTTGTAATTATATATGGGGTCCCTGCTTCATGGTAGCTGTCAGAACCAGTAGAGACCATAGAGAGAGGAGAAGAAGAAGTTGTGTCTGTCAGACAGGGGACGAAAAAGGAGAGAACAGGAGGAAGGTGAGGCAGAAGAACTGGAGCGAAGCTCACTATCAGCGCTCAAAAGGGTAAAATCTCAGCACTATCCACGAACGGGAGCCCATTATGAAAAGAAGGCTCTAATGAAGGCCATTTCTGCACTACACTGTTATAGCGCTATTATTCCACTTTCAACATCCTGTGGAATCCTGGGGTTTGCAGTTTAGGGAGGGGTATTTACAATTCTCAGCCGGAGAGCTCTTTGGCCTCAGCAAACTACAAACCCCAGAATTTCACAGGATGTTGAAAGTGGAATAATAGCACTCTAGCAGTGTAGGAAGATAGTGGCCCAAGGCTAAAAGCAAACATGCCTCTGCATGTGGGCACAGCTTGCTTTCTAGTCTGTCCAGGTTATACCAAGGTGTCTGACTTCAGTGAGAGGAGCAGCTCTGGTTATGGAACAGTGTTGTTTGACAGTGTTGGTGCTGCTTGGGACTTTATTGAGTATTGTCTTGCGAAAAAGGAAAGCCTTCCACTTTTTTCCTGAAATGAGAAGTCCCTGTATAGTCCAGGGGTGATCAAACTGAACGGTTGAAGTACAACTCTGCAACTTTCGACATGACCTGCTATGGTGTCCTTCTGTCTCAAATGTCTGGTCAGGACTTAGGAGACCTGATTGTACATTACAGTTTTTCCACAGTCCTTCCTCCAAGATCAGTTTCAGCAGGAAATACTGGTTGATTTCTGTTCTGAAATAATTTGTAAGATTCTGCAGGATGCAGTGATATCCTCTGCTCCCACTCTTATATGAAGTCAGGAGGAAAAGTCATCTTAAGGTCTCACTTTAAAAAATCATCAATATGCTGATGACTCAGCAATATTTCCTTTTTCTACCCAGGGATTCAGGGTGTGCTGTGGACAGGTATCTGGATTCATTTCTTAGGTGAATGAGGGAGAAGAAGTTGAAAATCAGTTCAGAAAATTATGAGGTTCTCTGAGTTGGAAAGCTGGCTGATCTAGGTAACGGAGCACAATTTCTTCTGGATGGGGTGGCGCTTCTCTTGGAGGGTCAGGGACACAGCTTGGACTACTCCTAGATTTGTTGCATTGTATAGAGACATACATGTTTACAATATTTAGGAATACTTTACTATTTATAGGTTCTGGTTTGTATACCCACTGTGGGGTTGTCTGAAGCAAACAGCCACAGTTATTCATGCTTTGGTTACCTCCCAGAGCAAACTCTATATGGGGAGCCTTGGAAGATGGTCTGGAAGTTAGAACTGCTACCAGATCCCAGTCTGTAGGTTTGCAAGGCTCAGAAAATGTGAAAACACAATTCAAATCTTGCATGAATTGTATGGGCTATCATTAGGTTCCTGTACTTAATTCAAAGTGGTAGTATTAATTAAGCCCGTTAATGGGTTTCAACTAAGGCCATTTTCATACTACACTGTTACAGTGCTATTATTCCACTTTCAACATCCTGTGGAATTCTGGGATTTGTAGTTTGCTGAGGCCAAAGAGCTCTCCGGCTGAGAATTGTAAATACCCCTCCCTAAACTGCAAACCCCAGGATTCCACAGGATGTTGAAAGTGGAATAATAGCACTATAACAATGTAGTGCGGTAATGGCCTAAAATACAGTCCTGCCTGTATGTGAAAATCTATCTCCGTAGTGCCTTCTGTTGGGATCGGTAAGATTGTGATGCCCTAAGAAGAGATAGGACCTACCCAGTGGTGGCCCTAAGCCATTGGAACACCCATTCAGTGCACACTTTACTGCTTCAGTTCCTAACGTGTCCCTAACGTCTTTTTTTCTAAGAGTGCCTTTGACTGATTCCAGATGTTGGTAGAACACCTTTGTAAGCAATTTCTGGTCATCTTTTGTCATATGATCTTCTGTGATTTGTACTTTGGGAGCACAGAATGTTAAAGAGCAGTTTTAAAATACTTAAATAATTTGGGCTCATGCCCAATATCCTTTGTCTTATGGAAGGAAGTGTCTTAATGTTTACCTTACTGGATATTGGCTTTATAATCGTGTGACTAAGGGAACATTTTTTCTTTAATTTCATGTTAAGGGTCTATTTCCCAACAATTAAAGTCCTTATTAAAGCCTTACAAAAATAGCTTCCTAAAAGGGAAGAAGTACATGGTTGCAAACCACAGATTCCTGACATTTTGAAGAATGTAGAAATAATTTAGAAATCAGGTCTGGAACAATGAAAATTGTTCTTGCTTTTAATAAATTTGAAACTATCCAAGTAGCTGTAACTAATCCAATTTAGAGGTCTTTTGGAATTTCCCCATTATATAATATATAATTTACTCCTACTAATGGCTTTTCTTTTTTTGTGACTAACTCTGTAAAGGACAATTTCATTATATTATTTCATAAACTAAACAGATGAAGACAAATAAATAGAAAAGATTGTGGGTATTTTGCACAGCAAAGACCACTTCCTAGTGTCAGATAAGTGAATAACTCTTGATTACTTTTTAATATCTCATTGGATAAATTTTGAATGCACAATCAATGTTTAACTTCCTGTACAAAGGGAAGAATTACCAAAAGAAAAAAAAGAAAAGAAAAAAATGGTCCCTATAAAGGAGGAATCCATTCTAGTGTTTATAGTGGTAGTTCATTTCATACTCATAACAAGACTGTGGACTGACTTAAGCTAAGAGATGTTTATTGTCTGAAGTCATGTAACTGAGAAGCATCCTAAGTGAGCAGTTCAACCATGTCTCTCTTATTCAAGTCCTAACTGTCCTCTACAGCACGGTGGCTTCTAAAATAGAAGAATGCAAATCTAAACTTTAGGAATAGAGTCTCACTGAGGACTTGCATTCCTGTACAATAGTGTGTGTGACTGCAACCTTAATATTGTTAGATAGTTACAGGACCTTTCACAGTTTGAAACACACTTGCCCTGTCATATCCCTCGAGGAATAATACTGGTGAGGTTTGTAATCTTGTCTTGCTTGTACCACTTTAGTATTTTAGGTTTCTACCATAAACACAACTGGTGCTACCGTTTGGTGAAATTTTTAATTGAAATCTTAAGGGTGAAATCCAACACTGCAGAAACTTAAACCAAACTTGTATACTGAGTTCTACCCCTTCTCTTCCTCCCTGTTGCAGTCTTCTGACTTTCTCTCCCCTGAAGGTCTCTCTAGAGTGAACCACAGTCCTCCCTCCTCATACGTAGGTTTGACCTTTGCAAATTTGATTATTCACGAGTACGCATGCTTCCCTCCACATTCTTCTCCTCCCATTCCCTTGTGTTTTGCAGGGCATGGAGAAGGAAAGCAAATGCCTGGACAAAAGGCAAAGAGATGTGAGGAAAGCATGCCCATGCCTTCCATCTGGAGCTCCCCCTCCCATTACCTTGCCTCTGGCCACACTGCAGAGAATTCACACTGAGGCAAAAGGCAAGGGTATGGGTGGGAGGAGCTCCAGCAGGGAATGGATAGCGGATTGCAAGGGGTGAGTTATTTGTGTTTTTTCCACTTTCGTGCAGGTTCTGTGCCCTGAACGCTTATGAAAGTGGATGAGCCACTGTATTGAGCATTGTGAACAGTGTTTTCCAGGACTACCAGTGGGAAAAGGGAATTGTTTCTCTCTGGGAAGTTTATGTGAGGATGCATAACTCGTCCAGGTGATTTGGGGAATTTTGCATGTCCACTACAGCTGCATATGACATACACCAAAAGCAGCTGCATAAGACACACACTGGAGAAGTTTTTTTGGTGGATGTGGTTGGTGAGAGGAAGGGAAAGGTCAATTGTTCAATCTGCTTTTCACAGAAATAATGCTTGATTTCACTGTGGCAGTATTATATGTTTGTCCCACCCAGTTGTGTGTGTTTCTTCACAGCGCTTTCTGTCTAGTAAGTGTACAATTGTATTATAGTGATATTGCATTGTAAGAAAGGCAGACTTCATTCCTTGTTTCCCTTCCTGCATTTTTTTTCAAATGTTAAATGCTTAATGTATTCGCACACAATATAATCTAGTATTCTCAGTATATTATAGTCAGGATGCCAGCAGAATGAAAAATGCTGATGAATAGGGAACTTACCATTTAGTATACATCACAACCAAAGATTGCTATATTTGATTGCAAATTTCTTAAATAATCCATATCATGATTATAAACATGGATTTTTTTAAAATGTATTTTTCATTTGTTCTGCAAGCAGAAGATGACAACTGCTAACAAAACACCACCTGGTGCAGATCCAAAGCAACTGGAAAGGACTGGAACTGTTAGAGAAATAGGATCACAAGCTGTGTGGTCACTTTCATCTTGTAAACCAGGTAAATTCCAAGCTGTAGTTCACACAGACAAATTATAGACATCTTTACTAAATTGTTGATGTTAATAGGAAAGGGTTCCTGGGCTAATTTAAATTAGCTATGAATACCTAATGTATATCCCTACACAATATTTAGCCCTTTGGTCCCAAGAATAATACCATAATACAAGATATGCTAGACTATTCTGTCTTCATAACAGAATTTTCCAGATAACTATGCTAAGGGTGGTCTAATACAAAGGGTTTTCTAGTACATGAGTGGTTCTCAATATTTGAGTTTCCAGATGTTTTGAGTTCAGTTCTCAAGAGCATGGCCAATAGTAAAGGATTCTGGATTTAGAAGTTCAAAAGATCTAGAAGACCAATGTTGAGAACGGTTGTTGTAATTAGAGGCGCCAGAGTGAAAACTGGAAAGGTCTCTTGGACTTTTAATGGTTGTGTAGAAGAGGGAATTTCAGCAGATGTGGTTTCTCACACAACCAGATAACAAGCAACTGCTGAAATTTCCTCCTCTGCACAACTATTTAAGGTCCAGTAGTCCTCTTCAGTTTTCACTCTGGAAACCATAGCAATATTCAGTATGTTTCTAAGTGCAGAATTGTAACAGAGACCCCAAATCTTACTATAAGTAGCATGACTCTCATGTTGGCGACATTTGCGGTGAAAAAATGCAATGCTGAAGATCACATACTTTTTTTTTTTGTTCATGCCAGGCTTTGGGGTTGACCAGTTACGAGACGATAATCTAGAAACCTACTGGCAATCTGATGGATCACAGCCTCATTTAGTGAACATCCAATTCAGGTATTAAAAATTAATGCATGTATTTATTACATGCAGCTGCCATTATTACTTACAGTAGAAGATAGTGGAAGGTATGTGTGATGGAGTTCTGGAGGTTGTGGGTATCTAGAGTGCCAGAGCAGCCTAGCAACAGGTTTCCAGGCAACCAGAATAGATCCTCAGGAAAGAAATTCAACTCCATAGTGTGTGGGAAGTGCTGGTGGCTGAGAGGAAAAATAAATAAATAAAGTCAAACACTGATTGTCTTTTTAAAGTCCTTTAGTGGGAAGTTATTACCAGAGAGAGCTCTGGAGAAAAGTTCCTTAGCCAGGGAGGTTGTCTGTGTGGGAGGGGTTTAATTCTCAGGGAAGGCCTAGAGAGAAGTAGAAGAGCAATTAAACCGTTATAGAATTTAGTCAGAAAGTGTGACCTAGATTGGGCTTTGAGTCTTTGGTGAAATTGTAGGCAAAAGGGCTGTTTATAATACTTGTGCTTATATGAGAGGTTAAAGATATAAGGAAACTGACTAAAAGTACTCTGAAGAGCTGTATTAATTCTGACTTGCATATGAATTCCAGTACTTTTTTCTGTATGTTGTTTTAATAAATATCACAGTTTATTTTTTTATAAATACTGAATTTGCTGAGTGGTAGACAGTATTTGAAGATATACAAGAAAGCACACTACCATAGAACTGTAAAGGAGTTCTAAATAATCTTTGAAAGGCCTCATCCTTTACACAAAGGGGGTGTTGTAAGATGGAAGCCAGAGCTGTGTGAAAAGGCTGGGGAGCTGCCGTGCCAATCTGAGAGAGAAAGAAGTAAGCCCTAACACAGTGTGGCCACAGAAGAAGCACATTATTCTTTTAGATGTAGAGCTCAAAGCCAGTTAAATTGATGGGGTTCTTGTAATCATCTTCCACTAAAGTGTGTATGGTACAAAATGCCCCACAGTTTTGACATCTGAAAATAAATCTCTTATGGTTTGGTTTTATGCTATTTAGTTTATTTAAATTTGCCACAACCAGAGGCTCAAGTATCACTTTTTGAGAAGCCTGAATTTATTTCAAGGGCAGAGACAATAAATTGATAAGCTTTGTTTTCATGGCATACTTCCTCACTAACTTCCTGTCTCATTGGTTTTGGGTCTTCTCATGTTTAAATTTGCATTCAATTTGAGCTTCATCTGCTTTTGCATATGTGCAAGAAAGCCCATGTTTTTATCTGCTTATCACGAATAAGCATGAATAAGCAAGAATAAGAATTAAGTTATATGAATTATCTTTTTGTTGTTAAAGTATTTGAATTAGATACACCTGATTAGATGTTGGGTCTTGAGTTTGTAAACAACAGTTGGAATTGTGTAGCCCTGTAGATTTTGATGAACAGCAACTCCCAGCTTTCATCACCATTTCCTACACTGTGTAGGACTGCTGGGAGTTGTAGTTCAATACCATCTGGAGTACTTCGCAATTCCTACCTAAGCTAAAAAGAACCATTTGAAATATTGAACTTTGCATAGCCAGGAAAAAACAAAACCAAATAGTTGCTGGAGTGGGAATGTGACTGAAATTGGCTCCAGAGGTCCCTAGAGGCAATGATTTTATTTTTTTAAGCCAAGACCGTTGAGCATAGTTTTCTGAGGTCTGGGGGAGGCCTGTAGACCTTCTGGATCTGTGGCAGTTGTGCACATGTGTTGCAAGACTTCAGTTATGTAATTTTTTTCTTTCAGAAGAAAAACAACTGTGAAGACACTGTGTATTTATGCAGATTATAAATCAGATGAAAGCTACACTCCAAGCAAGATCTCTGTCAGAGTTGGAAACAACTTCCACAACCTACAAGAAATTCGGGTAAGTGTGCTTTACTGCTTAAAACATTACTCCAGGTTAGCCATTTTGAGAGGTTACCTATAGTCTCTTTTATAGCGCTTGTTCAGTGTTTGAAATCAACCAACCAACAAAAACAAGTGAAAACAAAAACAGCATTTTAAAAACAAATCAGTCATTGAGACTGAAAGAGGAATCAAGATGCAAAGCTCAGAAAAGTCCCTATTTTTGGGCTACAACTGGCTGGGGACCTTTGGAGTTGTAGCCCAAAAAGTAACTTTTGTTGGCCTACAACTCCTATGGCCCCAAGCCAGCATGGCCAGTGGTCTGGAAATGTAAGAAGTTGCAGTTCACCCAGAAGCATGCACTGGCACAGTTAATTTTTTACTTTATCTTTAGTTGCCTAATCTCCAAGCTATGTTATAAATTGCTTTTTTAATTCCAAAGGGGCTTGTCAAAGGGGCTGCTGTTTGAGAAAAACAAAGTGAGGCCAATTTCTTGGAGAGAAGTGTTGTGTTTTTTACAAATAAGCTACATTAAATGTTTATAGTGAGAAACTGAAAGATCTCAAGGGCTATGTCTGTATTTAATGTGGTGCTATTGAAAAGGGGAAAAATTTGTCAGTGAAAAAGGATTACCTACCTTACATGTGGTTAGACTGCTTAAATCCTATTGAAATTAGTTCCACGAATAACATCGTTTTGAAGTGTGGAGTCCTGATTTTTAGGCCAGTTTTTCACCTTCTGTTGAGCTTCTGCTCATATAAACATACAACCTCAAAACATGTCAGATGTCTGCAGATACAGTAGTGTTGGAAAAAATAACTCTTTTCTAGTTGAATGTCCACCAGTGAAGCTATGGAAAATACTGCAAGATATGATAACAACTGCAAGGATATTTGCTGAGCAACTTTGCAGATGACACCAAATTGGGAGGTATTGCTAATACGCCTGAGGACAGGATCAAAATTCAAAATGACCTTGACAGATTGGAGAGCTGGGCCAAAGCTAACAAAATGAATTTCAACAGAGAGAAATGTAAGGTCCTACACTTAGGCAGAAAAAATGGAATGCACAAATATAGGATAGGGGATGCGTGGCTGGATAGCAGTATGTGGGAAAGGGATCTAGGAGTCTTGGTAGGTCACAGGGTGAACATGAGTCAGCAGTGTGATGCAGCAGCCAAGAAAGCCAACGTGATTCTTGGTTGCATCAATAGGAGTGTGGTGTCTTAATCGAGGGAGGTACTGGTACCACTCTATTCTGCATTGGTTGGACCCCATTTCGAATACTGTGTCCAGTTCTGGGCACCTCAATTCATGAAGGATATCGACAAGCTGGAATGTGTCTGGAGGAAGGCAACCAACATGGTGAATTGTCGAAGCCACAACCTATAAGGAACGGCTTAGGGAGCTGGGTATGTTTAGTCTGCAGAAGAGAAGGTTAAGAGGGGACATGATAGCCATGTTTAAATATTTGAAGAGATGTCATGTGGAGGAGGGAGCAGGCTTGTTTTCCACTGCTCCAGAAACTAGGGCCCTTTCCACACCTTACCTTAATAGCGCAACGAACTGGTGCCATCGCAGTATTGCTAATATTGCAAGAGGTCCAGTACAGAGCCTATTGCATTCCGCATGCACCAGGGCATTTGCAAGAGAGCACTGCCTCCTGCCCCATGCCTTTTCTGCACATTGGCGTCCTGGGCAACGCCTAGGTCCCGCCCTGTCCCCACCCCACTGTCCCGATTAGTTGGTGGGTTTTTTTGTTTATTATTTTTCCCCCCGGCAATTGTGCTAACATTAGCACGATAGATCCTGCCAACAGGTGCTCATGTCAGTCTCAAGGGCAGGCCGGTAGCAGGAGACCCTACCCCGTAACGGGCTGCACCAGAAAAGGCAGGGACTGACAGGACAGATCACAGCTGTGACCCAGCTCGAGGTGTAGCTGTCTCCACCACTCCCATGACCCATGATGGAGCCTGAGCGGACGGAGCTCCTTGGGACACAGGCCATGCAGCTCTATATGAACAACATCACTGCTGTCCAGGCCTGGAGGGCACGGCAGCGGCGGCGAGCAAAGGGAGCCACCCTGATGGGAGCCACCACCATCTCCACCCAAGTAGCCAGCTCCATCGCTGCCGCCATCTCAACCAACAGGGAAGATTCCACCAAACCACTGCTGTCTGGTGGGCTGGGGAGGGTGGGCTGAAATCGTAGAGTCATGGGATTTAGCATCCTAGAGCTGGGAGGATCCACAATGGCCATGGAGTGCAACCCCTGCCATGCAGGAAGACTCGTGATGGAGGGCCATCCAGCCTCTGTTTGCACACCTCTTAGGAAGTGAGGTGAGCCCATCACATTGGGAGGCAGCATATTGTACTGTCAGAAGAGTGTGCCCTCCAGGGATTCTCCCTGATCTTTGGGTTCAATCTGTTTGCCTGACATTTGGCCCTATTGTGCCATGTCCAGGTCTCTGCAGCAGCAGGAAAAGGGTTAGCTCCGTGTACACTGTGATGTCCCCTGAAATCTGACAACATGGCTCTCCTGTCTGCTGTCACCCTGGTTTCCATCGGGCTAGACGCCCCAGGCTTCCTGAGGCTTTCCTCGCAGGGGTCCATGGTTTTCTGGGCCTTTCATCCTTTCTGTCTCCCAGCTCTGGGCACGTTCCAGTGTGTAAGCTATTGTTCTTGCTTTCCGATGCCCCCAAACTGCACATTATATCTCGGTGAGGTGTCCCCACGGCAGAATGAAGTGGTGCCACTACATTTCTAGGTGTGTACGGTACGGTAGCGTGGGTCCTGTCCAGACTCGCAGTGGCTTCTTCAGCTGCCGCATCCAACGTAGTATGGCGTTCCTTCCACCCTGTGGACTGCAAAGTCCCCAGGGTGCCTTTTGCATGCCGTGCTTCCCAGCCGGGTGTTACCCACCTTGTGTGTGTGCAGTCCATTCTTCCTGCTGACATGTGGGTCACTGCATTTCTCATTGGGGACATATGTGTTGGGTGTGTTGGCTGGACTCCTCAACGTGCCCACCATGTTTAGCAAGGTTGGAGGTGTTTGGTTGTTTGGGTGATGGCTGTTGGAATGGTGAGGGGGGAAGGTTTTCGCTCTGGGGGCTCCTCGCTGATTCCACTGTGAGAACTAGGCTGACCGTCAGCCCTTAGGGCATGCTGCTTTGTGCTACAGTGCTAACCTGCTAACATGCTAGCAATAGCGCCAATTTTTTTTTTAAAAAAACGGTCAATTGGCTGGACCCTGGGGGCTGCTGACGTCTCAAGTGTGAGTGGCGACGTCAGCCCCCGGGTGGCCACACACGGTAACATATCCTTCAGTGTTTCCTGCTGTGATGGGGGCAGCGGCCTCCCTGCTGCTGGGTGGAGCTTCCCCTGGGAGTTGCTGCGTGAGGGACAGACAGCAGGGACTGCCTACACCCTGCCCACTCCTGGGTCATTCCCAGAAGCACACTGGATGACGGTTCCCCATGCCCTCGGCTCACGCGATTGATGTGTGAAAGGGAGGTTAATTTTGCCTTTCAGGCGAAAATGAAAAAAAGAGACATCAGCACTGCCTGCGGCTGGGATAGCACCTGGAGGGCCGGAACGTCATGTGGTACGGCAGCTCCTAAAGGGGGGAGGGATCGTACCTAATGCGCTTTAAAAACGCCATGCAGAAAGGGCCTAAGACAAGGAGCAATGGATTCAAGCTTCAGGAAAGGAGATTCCACTTGAACCTCAGGAAAAACTTCTGATGGTCAGAGCTGTCCGGCAGTGGAATATTCTGCCTTGGAGTGTGGTGGAATCTCCTTCTTTGGAGGTTTTTAAGCAGAGGCTGGAGGCCATCTGTTGGGAGTGCTTTGATGTGGGTTGCTGTATGGCAGGGTGTTGGACGGCATGGCCCCTGTGGTGTCTTCCAACTCTATGATTCTATGATATTATATGCTCAGGAATGGAAGAATGATCTAGTACCTACCAAAGAAGATTGGTTACTAAAACTTAGTGGTTTAGTGGAAATGGACAAATTAACTCTTTTGATTAATGAAAAATTTGTAATAATGTTTTTGGAAGACTGGAAAACTCTGACTGACTTTTTGAAAAATAAGGATGGTGGTTTGATTACTTTTTTTGTTAATATGAGTTAATTATATAGATGAAATGTAATATTTAGATAAGATGGAGGTAGTTTTTAAGAGTTAACATATGCAGAAAAGGCAGTGGGAAGTGATTTTTTTGTTAGTTGTAGTTTTTGTTGTATGTACAGGTAGTGGGCAGGAAGACTGTGGTGCAAATGTGGTAAGTTTTGTGTTATGTTTTTTTTTAGATAGTTTTTGTTGTATATGTTGATCAATTTTATTCTATTGTATGTAGATTTTATTAAATAAAAATGATTTCAGACAAGGAAAAGATAGCTTCTCATATTAGGCAGAACTTGGAAAATCTTTGGATTAAGGCTTCCAAAATCCCAAGCCAGCATGGCCACTCTGGGATTCTGGTAGTTGTAATCCAGGAAAAAAGAACTTTTCCAAACTGTAGTATTAAAAAACCAAGAGGGTTCTGAGCACCAATGACAAGAGGAAACTGCTCATTGTACTGGTGCAGTGCAAGCCAGGACTTGATGTTAAGGGGTAAAAAAGATACTGTGCCTTGAAAGGAAAGAGCTAAAAGCTCAGATATTCACTGCCTGTTTCAAGAACCTTCCCAAACCTGGTGCCCCTTACCTGGTAGGCCAGTACATTGGAGACCACTAGGTTGGAAAACCTTTGTTAAAGTTATAGTTCTTAAAAGAGTAAAGTGAATCTTCTTTTTTAAAACAGCACTTCCAGTCAGTTACTTTTTGTGCATTTCAAGTACAGCATGCTTGGTATATTATCTCCCTAATTTGTTTGATGTTTAGGAGCACAATGATGTGCCCTCCCATTTTATATCACTTTTTTTGAAGTTAACTGTAGTGTACACTGTAGATATCGAGTGTGGTGAATATGAGTTGGGTTTGGGAATGTGCATGTCGTTCTCTCTTAACACAAATGCTTTCAATCCTTTCCTACCTATATACAGCATTATGTAAGACTGTGACCAAACCAAAGTAATCCAGAGGTCTTCTGAGACTTGCTTATGTCACTCAGTGTTGTCTTGCCTAAGTATTCATATCACTGTTCCATCCTAGTAGTTTAATCTCTTGGATTGGTAGGTCAACAAAACTGCCAGGTCGTTTCTATTAGGATTGAAACAAAAATACTGGTTTTCACTAGGGTTTCTGCAAGTGGGAGCGGTTGTTTTTAAAGTGCTTTAAATGGTTGTTTGTTCAGAAAGGATTGCTGTCACTCAGAGTTGACTGAATTTGCTTTTAGTGACATTGATATCTAGGTCTTGTTGGTTATGTCACAGTGTCTGTCTTTCTATTTACTTTGTCATTTCTGGCTGGCTATCATCATTCACTTCACTGATCTAGCAAATATTGTCTTCGTTCTAAAGTAGCTTTGCCTAACCTTAACGATGTTGTCATGTAGAATCATTTGTTAAGCTATGTACTGTTGTGGTGTCAGCTTATTCATTATTTAATCCCTGATTGGATAGGATTGATCTGAGGGCAAATGTAGGAAGGCTGCAGTAATTACAAGGAAAAGTAACCCGGTTGTTGCAGCATATAGGGGAAACTGAAAAAGAGCAAGATTGAGTTGAAGTAAGGAGTTTAACAGGATCCAGGGTAGTGTAGTGGTTTGAACATTAGACTATGACCCTGGAGACTAGGGTTTGATTCCCTGCATAGCCATGGAAACTCCCCTGGGTGACCATGAGTGCATTGCACACTGTAAATGCCAGAAAACTCTATGATAGTTTGCCGTGGGGTTGCCGTAAGTTGGAAACAACTTTAAGGCACACAGCATCAAATAATTTAACATGGATTGTTTGAGGACGGTACATCTATCTTGGCCATGCAGCAAAATACAACAAAATCCAAAATCCACAAAACAGTACACCTTTATTGGGCAACTAAAAAGCACAACATACACCATGCAGGTTTTTGAAGCTTCTACTGGCTTCCTCATCAGGCAAAGATGTTAAAAATCATTCAAGAGAGGAAAGAGAGGATGTTAGACTCTCGGGTCTACATTTTGTCTCAGTTGTTACTTCTGTTGCCAGTTAGGATGGTCTTGGTGCCTTGAGGAACTTGAGAGACTTTTGGACTGATGGAGAGGTGGTGTCACCTGCTACAGAAGCTTGATTGTAGGCTGGGCAAAGGAGTCCGGACTCCCAGCTTCCCATGAACATCCAAAGAACCAGAGCCCTGTCTGTATGTGAATACAGTAGGAATGTTCAGCGAGTTACATTAAGGCTTATGGTTCTTTCTAACCTCAGCTGAATATAATTTAGACTGTTTTGTGACTAACTATTCCTAAGTAATGCCTGAAGGAAGATGCCTTCATGTACAAGATATAGTTTTGCTAATGTAAGATTGCTTGCTTAGAATAAAAGTTTTCTTTTAAAGATCTTTTCCATTCTCTCCTCAGAAGTTTTTGGTCAGTGTGTGTGCACATGTGTATATATAATTGTTATCTCCCATGAGGGGAGGGAAAAGCTTTGCAGAGTCAGAGGTGGGAAAACTGCCAGTTAAATCCCTCATTAACTTCCCACTAAATTATTGAGTCAGATGGGGTGACTTAGTGGTTGGTGGCAGCTAAATAGGATCCCTCAAGCCCATTTTAACTGACAACAGAAGTAACATCTGAGATAAAAGGTAGGCCTGTGACTCTTAACATTGTCACTTTTCTTTTCTGTATGATTGTTGACCTCTTTGCCTGACAAAGAAGCTAGTGAAGCTTTGAAAGCTTGTATGATGTGTTTGCTGGTTTTCAGTTTGCCCAATAAAAGTATCACTGTTTCATGGATTTGAGATTTTTTTGTACTGAGGGGAATAATTCAGTCCTCACCCACAAAATACTGCTTTCTGTCTAAAAATATAAAGATAGAATATTCATCACATCCCAGCTTCTGTGATTTTATCTTCTTCTTTTTTTTTTACATTAACTGTCCACTAGATGTCATCATTGGCCTTAAATACTAGCTTTTGGATTTATGCTCCAGAATCTGCTTCTTGTTGTTATTGTTGTTAACTGCCCTGAAGTTGACTTTGACTTAAGGTGACCCTACAAATGAGAAACTTCCAAGTCATTCTATCATCAGCAGTCCTGCTAAAGTCTTGCGGACTCAGGGCCATGGCTTCCTTGATTGAGTCTATCCATCTGTTGTGCAGTTTTCCTCTTTTCCTACTGCATTCAATCACTCTACCAATAATAAATGAATATACTTTTATGATAATACATTGTTAAATTACATACAGCTTTAATACTTGGAGAGATGGTGGAAAAAACTGACAGTATTTACTCCTCAGGCCACCCTTGGGGTGTGTGTATGTGTTCTTTGACTGTATGCTCCAGAGATCAATTTTGGTGTTGACATTGGCTTTCAGATTACAAACTAGTTCTTTCTCATCTGTTGTCATGCTAGTTTGGAGTATTGTTTTTCCTTATTTGTTTTACTTTGATTTTTTTTAAGTCATAGGAAAACTGATTGATATTGCAAAGAATTTGTCTTATCTCATTATAAAATACTCCAAACAAGAAAACAGTTCACAAATGTTACTGTTTTCCTTACAGGATGTGATGCTTCTTGTTTTTTGTTTTACACGGGGGTTCCTGGAAAGGAACTCCTGCATATATGGCACACACTAAATTAAAGTTAAATTTATGAGGAATAGCCTACTGTTAACTCATGATACTTCTTATAGCCTGATAGTTTTGTAATTAAGTGTCTCCGTGGTTATAGGCATGGGTGGTAAATTTTAACATATTTAAGATAGCACAAATGAAATGATATAGCTCTTTTCATTTCTAAAAGTTATTGCCAAGTCCTATTCATGTTTTTTCATGAGAAGTTCAGTGAGGCTTATTCTGGGGTAAAGTATGTGTAGAATTCCAAGTCAAAGTGTGTGTGTGTGTCTGTGTCTCAAGCCAGAAATCCAGATGCGTATTTTTCTGCATCTTTTTGTCTAAAGACTGAAGGAAGATACTGAAAGCTATCACCGTTTTCAGCTGTAACCCGATCCCATGGTTTAAGATTATGAGAATAAGTGTCAGGGTTCTGAGTTGCTGCACCTGTTTCCATCTCATAATAAAACCATCTGTTTCTGTTTTAGGATAATTACAACATATCATGGCATCCAAACCCTAATTTTAACTATGATCAGTTATAGCAAATAAACTTAATATATCATGGTTTAAAAGTAGTCTTTTTCAACTAAGCATAGTTAAGATTAACTACCATTTGTCCAGGCTTGAACAGCATGTGATTAATCTAAGGGGAAAGATTCCAAATTCTTCCTTGTGGTTGCGCCAGAGGGTGAAGGTTGTTGACTCAAGGTAATTCTTGCAATGTTAAACTATGGTTTAGTGTGAGTGACATTACAACCAGTCCCATGTTATTATAAGAACTTTTAAACAAAGTCACTCTATTAAACAGTGATTGTCTTGATCTCATGCAGATTAACTGGATGGAAAATCCAGCTGAATCTTTTTAATATTATTTTTCCATGAATGTGTATCCAGCTCATGATGTTTAATGAAAATCCTGTGATGTAGCCCTGAGTTCTCTGTATAAAACAATGACTTTTGTTGTCATCTGAGATTTTGCATCTAATATAGAGAGTGCATTTGCCTTCCCCCAGAGTAGATTTTCTAGTCTAGAAAAGATTTAAAGCTGGAAATTGACTTCTTCTCCTTTGGCAAGACCATTTTCAGCCTTTAGAGGAGGCTACATTTGAATTGTACTTTTCAACCTCTGAAGATCATGGACTAGAAATACATTGGTGTTTGGGAAGGAGCAGTTATTTTGTCAGGTGGGTTAAATGCTCTTGCCTTTTCATGTCTTCCCCTCATATTTGAGGTGTAGCCTCAGAAGGATGAACTTTCATATATGACTGTACATTCTTTTACATGTCCCCTAGTAAGTAATACTTACTGAATTCAGTATGATTTACAGCTGTGGAATTTTTAATTTAAGATTGCTAACTTCAGTTTATAATTTTTGTTCTACCAGGAGGGTGGAGAATCTGTGGCCTTCCGGATGTTGTCTGACCACAGTCCCCATCTTGACTGAATATTTGGTACGTGGCCTGGGTGATGGAAGTTAGAGGGCCACAGTTGCTCCAACTTAGTGGTTCTTTATAACAGTAGAAATGGCAAAAATTAAAAGGTGTGAACAGACACAATTCACTTTCAGGAGATTTCAATCTGCCTAGTTTAAGCCCTGCAATGGAAAAGCAAAAGCTTATGTGTTATATAAAGTAACAATATATAATCTCTACTGGAAGTATGTATTTTGTGCTCATGTTGTCTGTGACAGAAAAAGACATAAGCTTCTTGCGTTAGACTGCATTAGAGAAATCATGGTCTTTTCCAACAAGAAGAATAAGAGAAATAGGTAACCATTGCTACAGATCTACCTGTATTTTGGTCTGGCAAATTATATGCAGGTAAAAATACTGTATTTGCTGGAGTTCCGAAAAAATACTATTTGAAAATGGGGTGCATCTTATATACTGGTTTGTCTTATATGCTGGCAGATAGTATTTGCCAGTTTATAATTGGGGTGCATTTTACATGTCAGCGCATCTTATGTGCTGGCAAATACTGTAATGCATCACGGTGAATTGTTTTCTCATCCTATCTTACGTCTACATTCTATCTGAAATTTCTCCACTAAATAGTTTCATTATGGTAAGCCTATATAAAATGGGAAGGGAGATAGGAATCAATATTTAAATGTCTGAAAATTACCTGATTCCTGCCTCTGGAACTGGCACAAGTGGAATGATTCATGTGATTGATCCATGTGATTGTTAATAGTGAATTTACCTTATTTCCCATCCTCACAAACCTGTTTTAGGCAGGAAAAGCATGTAGTGCAGCCTGGACTCTATCCGGCACCACCTGACTCTGTCATCTCATATCCTCTCTCTTACTTTAACTGAGGCTCTATAGAAGCTGAATTCTGTAAAAGAGATATTCATGTACCTTCATAAACATCAAGTGCTGAGATTTAGTGGGGGTTCTTAAAGGTTTTATTTGTGTATTTATTTTGGGTTTCTATCCCAGTCTGTACTAAGGGCTTAAAGCAGCCAGCATTAAGTTGGTCTCTCCCTTCTCCTCTCTCTTTCTCTCTCTGTATATGTGTGCATATGTGTGTTCTTTAAAGAGCTTACAAACTAAATCGACCTACATGCATGGAATCAGGAGAGTTATCCCATTGCATTTAAAGGAGTGCTCTCTTGTAAGATTAGAAGATGTGAAGTAGAGTTGTACTTGCAAAAGCAGATTGACACACCCTATATTTTATGCCATTGAGTGCTGCCATTCTGGTAGAAACAAGGGGACACTTTCAGTTTTCCATTTTATTTACTAGCTCACCCAACATCTCTCTTTATTCTGATTCTGAGTTCTGCTGTTTGATACCTACTGGTTTATTTTTGATCTTTCTCTATTTTAAGCTGTGATCCAAAGTTATAGTTTTGATTTGTCAATATAAAAAACAAACGAACGAACCCCACTTTGGTGCATTTTCTGGGTGGCTTTGAGTAACAATCCAGTACAATTGAGTTATTCCTTGCATGCCAGCATACATAGCAGGAATTTTAAAAGTTAAATTTCTTGGCATGCATGGAATAACCCAATTGTAGCAGATTGCTCCTCTGAACCATCCAAGAATGAGTCTTCACAGTAAGTACCGGCCTCTCATTCATAAGAATCAGATGGTGTTATCTTCCAAAGCAAAGTTGTATTAAGCTGTTCTAACGTTTTACAGCTAGTGTCAGTAACTTGCTTTTCAGATGAGTGCTGACACTTCTTTCTCTTCATAGCCCTTGCCTCCTTCCCAAATGTTTCAAATAACTACCTAAAGCCTTAAGAACTGGACCAGGCAATCTAGCCTATGGTTAAAGAACCAGGAGAAACATTGAATACTTCTTTTTATGGCTGGAAATGGCACTAGTGATAGGTTTTCCTAGCCTAGGAAAATGTGACACTGGAAGGTTATTTTGTTCCCTTCCTCTTCATTGGGGTACTCATCACTCTGTTAAATGATGAGTAGCAAGTTGCTTCTCTGAACTATAACCAACTGTTGCTGTAGTGATGACACAACATGGACTTTTCCTGGATGCAGTATTTAGGCTATGTTCTATTTCTTTAGAATTTTTGAGCAATTTTAATATGGATTATCAGTAAGCACACTCATACCTTACTTCGTGCCAGACTTCACTGTTATTTTCTTTAATGAAATAGTGCAAATACTTTCTACCTGGTAGAAATAGAGAAGCAAGAAAGTCAGCTTCTCTTCCTCCTGCACATACCTCTTTCCACAAACCAATCTGAGCATCTAACTTTAGTATTAAAAGTTGCAGCTTTTATTTTAACCATTTCCTTTTGACTGTTTCCTGAACAAATAAAGTACAGTACCCTTCAGTACTATACAAGTATCTAAGTGCCAAATCCTTACATTCTTTTTCCCATGCAGATATTCTCCTCTGCTCTTGATTCTTCTGAGTGCATAAGCCATCAGATTGTTCAATAGATTCAGCCTTCTCACTCTGCTTTTGACATGTCTTTTTTTGAAGTGCAACACTGCTGTTCCCTTCTCCTCTATACTATGTAAGAAGCTCTGTTTTTGAAACTTCAGCAACTTGCAGAGGGATAGAGTCCCATTTTAAATGGTTCCTTGGAGTTATAATATCCTACATCATCTAGCACGTCAGGAGGAGAGACTGTAACACAGCATTTTCCTTGATGTGCTCTACTCAAAGTAGTGCAAATTCGTGAAACCATCAGCTGCTGATCTGTGGCAAATTTCCAAGAAATTACTTGTCTCCCTGACACACTGAGGCAGGGCAGGAGAGGAATTACTGGTCAACCACATCAAATACTTTGAGAAACACTGTACTTGATGTCTATGTGAAGAAAACTAGTTTTCCTTTTATATATGTGTGAGAGACCCATAAAAATGTATGAAGCAATGCAGTCCAGAATAAACTAAGCTGCATGATTTTGCCCCTTGCCCAATCCCTTGATTTTCAAAAATCAAAGTATGTAAGGATTCTAGCCATTGCAAGTCAAGAATCCTCTTGCATGCAGTATTACTTTTATTACTATTAAAATAGTTCTACCCTGCCTTTTTTCAAAGGATCTCAGGGTACCATACAGGTGAAATTAATGCAAACAAGTTAAAAACAGTTTCAGACAAGGTGCATTAGCATTTGAGATAAATGAATAAGGCTGAACAACCGAGTTTTCAATGAGCACCTAAATGAAACCAGTGTTGGTGCCAGCCAGGCATCTGAGGAGAGGGCTTTCCACAACTGAGGTGTCATGACTGAGAAGGCCTTCTCAGATGTCCTCATACAGTGCATTGACCTCATTAGTTGGACACAGAGGACAGCCCACCCAGCAGACATCAGGAAGGCACATAAAAGAAAAGTGCTCTCTCAAGTATTGAGGTCACAAACCATTTAGAGCTTTAAATTTAATCATTGAATTCAGGCTGAAAGCATGTTGGCAGCCACTACAATTATTTTAAGACTGCCATTATATGCTGTCTGCATGGTATTCCAGTCAGCCAACCAGCTGCTACATTTTGCATTAGTTGCAGCTTTCAAGTCTTCTTCAAGGGCAATCTCACATAGCTGTCTAATTGTAGCCAGAATCTACTTCATTATAAACTGCTGTTCTACTGCAGAGCATACAACCTTTTCAACCCTGAGGGTTGCATCTAATTTCATTATTGGTTGGGTAAGGAATGCTACATATGTGTGTGTATGTATGCACACACATTCTCCCCATGCATCTTTGCATCTCCCCCATCCCTGAGCACCTTTTATTGCAACTAGCCTGTGATCATAGCAGCCAAGAGCAACATTCTCCACCTCCTGGTAACACAGCTGATCAACTGGCCTGTAGAAGAAGCTGGTAAGGCCCCAACAGCTTCTCGAGTCATACAAGGAGCAGCTGTTCTAGTAAGCCACATTTTAGTACTCTGGAGCATGAAGATAATTTGGTTCTAAATGTGCTGTACTATTGTTTTTGTTGCTATGTGAGACATGAAAGTGGCATGGTTCCAGTCTAGAATACACAATCTGAAATTGACAGACAAATAATGAATTGGTGAATAGAGCCCTATACATAAATAAAAAATGATTTCTAAATGGCCTCTGAACAGCTGGTTAAGTTGAATTAAGATGTCTCCTGCCCTATCTTGTCTTTAGCTTCAACTATTCATAAGCCAAGATGAATCCAAGTCCAAGTCAAATGATGACAGTAGATCTCTGCTTGTATAAGGGATTTGGGACCTACTTTAGCTAGGATCACATTTTCTTGGCAGAATATATTCACAGCCTATGAATGCTCCTGAAGCCAACTCTTCAGCTGAAAGCTTAAGTTGTCCACAGTGGCTTTTATCCACATCTTTATATATTGTCTATTGTCCTTCCTAAAGTACTGAGAGGTTTCCCTGAACATCTGTGCCATGGTGGCATGACATCTTTTACATGGCACTACTCTGAAAAATGTACGATAGCGACATCCACAGGTGATTGTGCCTTTTGTCAAAGTGAAATTTTATATTACATATGCAAAGCTGCAGAAGTATACTTGAGAGTTCACCACTGTAAACCCTATTGCTTGATGATCTGGGAAGTGTTCTTGTTTGTCTACAGAGCCTGCAGAAGGACAAGAGCTCTCCCTAATCTCATTAACTTCAGGGGCATTCAAAAGCAATTAGATGTTATGAAACTACCCCGTAAATAAGCAGCCCCTCAGCTTAGAACTATGGAAGGATTGGTGAGAGAGGCCTCATCCCCACAGTTGTGCTGGGTTTTGAAACTGCTGCAGGTGCTTCAACATTCAGTGTGACACTAGAGGTAAGAGCTCACTTCTGCCTTTGTGGAGAAAAGGAGGGTTATTGGCATCTATAGGATATGGTTTGCTCTTAAGACCAACCAAAATCTGTAGATCTTTCACATATGCCCTTTCAGCTTCACTATTAATTAGTTTGCTTCCAAGTAAAATTCAGAGAGCTACATCAGTTATCTTAAATTACTCGGTTCCAGAAATGGAAAAGACATCCACATCTAACAAAATTCTTTACAAATTCATCTAATTTGTGGGCTCTAAGACTACTAATAAAAGGATACATACATCTTTCATGTTCCTGTCATTAATAGGCAATCACAACAGTATGACTCCTCCTTTTCATTTTTATATACAATCATGACAGCAATGTGAAAAGTTGAAAAATGTGTACAAACACATTTTTAGTCATTAAGAAAATTGCGTGCATTAAACAAAAATGGCATTAAATAGGTTCCTCAGGGGAAAAGGTGCATACCAAAATATGTATGAATTCCATGCTGACCTATGTAGAATCTTGCCAGTTGACATGGCTGTGAGATAGGACTAGGATTTTGGTGCCATTCTGAGAAATGCAACAGAAATTTAAACTGATGTTTTCACAAACTTAGTTTGGTCGAGCTTATCTTATAGCAGTGGTTCTCAACCTGGGGGTCGGGACCCCTTTGGGGGTCGAACAACCATTTCACAGGGGTCGCCGCTCCTCAATCCTGCCCCCCTTTTAAAAGAAGGTGGCCTCACAGACAATGGGAGCAGTGCTTCTGAGACCCCTGCGCTGGGAGGAGGGGAGAGGAGGCATGCTGGGCGTTTCCCCATCTTTCCCTGCCTGGTGGGAAAGCACTGGAGGAGCCTGAGGTGGAGCCGGAGGTGCGGAGAGTGGGAGGAAAGAGCGGAGCCTGAATGTTAAGGTGGAGTTGAGGACACCGAGAGGAGAGAGCTGGAGCCGGAGCGTTAAGGCGGAGGTAAGGAGAGGAGACCCTGCGCTGGCGGGAGGGGAGAGGAGGCGTGCAGCCGGGCGCAGCCAGGCGCTGCTTGGATGCTCGCGCCTGCACCACACACACACACACACACACACACACACACATGGAGGGCTTCCCCTTCACTGTTCTTTTGCTCTTCATGCCGGCTTGCAGAGCCAGAGTTGCTTGCCGGGATGAGTGAGCAGTCGGGTGCTGCTTGAACGCTCGCGCCCGCACCACACACACACACACACACACACACACAGAGGGCTTCCCACTCAGGGTTTATGGCGCTGCGGCAGGACGTCTGAGAGGTAAGACCCCGTCCCCTCACCCTCTTTGCCTCACGCTCATTCATGCCGGCGAACAGAGTTGCTTGCCGGGGCGAGCGAGCAGCTGGGCTCCGCTTGCTTCCCAAAGTGGCGGGGCTGCAGCAGCGGCGATCGCCCGGTCACCCATTCATTCTGGGCACGCCGCTCTGTGGCAGTTGTCGGTGTGGCTGTCACCTTTGGTCCAGCAGGCAAAGGGGGAAACTTTCCTGTGGCGGATCTGTCATCCGACGGGGGAGATCGTTCCCTCCGAGACTGAGAACTCGGTTGGGATAGGAACAGGGGCGTCAGCCAAGGGCTTCGGTTTGTGTAGCAAGAGCCCCCGAGGCTCCTTGGTTGTTTTTGTTTTTGTTTTTTTTTTGGTTTTTTGACCTGAAAGCGCTGCTCAGATCCGTCCTGTGGACTTTGGCCATTTCCACATTCCAGTGTTATAGCGCTATGTTTCCACTTTCACCATCCTATGGAATCCTGGGGTTTGCAGTTCAAACTGCAAACCCCAGGATTCCATAGGATGGTGAAAGTGGAATCATAGCGCTATAAGAGTCTAGTGCAGAAATAGCCAGGATGACTTTCTCCTCTCACTTGGCGCTTGCCACACGCACGTGTTGTGTTCTTCGCCCTGACCGTCTTGCATTCCTTGCTTTTTGTATGTTCAGCGTCCTCATTCCCTTGGAGGGAGGGAGGGAGGGAAACAAAACGTGTCTGCTTATGCCACTGCCATCTTTCCTCTCTCCCTGTCCTTTCCTCCCTGCACCTTCTATAAAATATGGGCTGTTCGGCATTGCCTTTGGGAGTGACTGGCTTTTTGAACTGTGGAAACCCAACATTCAGAACTAGAACTACTGCCTTAGTTCTGGCATTGATGGACACTTTCTGTGCTTAGAAAAAGGGGGGAGGGTTACCAGTTTTTAGGCATTTAGAAGTCTATCCAGAGCAGTGATTTAGGGCAGTGTTTCCAATCTATTTGATGTTGGAAATAACTAACTAACTAAATAATAAATAAATAAATAATAACGAAAATGATTTTATGGTTGGGGGTCACCACAACATGAGGATCTGTATTAAGGGGTTGCGGCATTAGGAAGGTTGAGAACCACTGTCTTATAGAATGGTGTCTTCTATACAATCCCTCAAGGCTGTTTCCTTTTCCATTTCTTAGAGTTCTTCCATTCCTCAGTGGAAGTGTAGAATTGTCTTGGCAGTGGTAGGCAATACATAGTGCTGTTTTTGTTTTGTTTATTGATTGTTCTTGTTTTTAAATTGGAACTTGTGTTATAGAACTCATTTGAGAGCTGCTTTCCTCCTTCTTTTCTTGGGTCCTTGCCTCTTTCCTCTCTCTGTCCACTTGGAACCCCACGGACTTCTCTTCCTCAGCATCTCTGTCAGATCCCTCTTTTATTCAGACTTGTTTAGCTGTATCCCATCTGTTAACAGGTGGTTCCTGGGTGTGCCTTGGTATAATCAGCAGAGTTTGTTTTTATTTTCTTCTGAACTTCAGATTGTGTATGCTTTTTTCCTGGAGTCTTGTATTGCCATTTGTGTTGGTTACCCAGCACTATCTTTCTTTGTCCCCTCCCTATACTACTTTTTACCTGCTTCACTCTTTGCTTTCTTATTTCTTAGCCACAAGAATCCTTTCCTCTTTCTTTAGCTAGAAGTTTTTAGCTACCAGCCATGCAAATATATCTGAGATGTGTATTGGAGGAAATATAGTGATTGTTCCATTCGCTTGAACTGGGAGGAGTAGGGAAGCATGCTGCTGAAAAATGGGTTAATGGGGGAGGGAAAACCCATTCGTCTGCTAAGGATCCTATTGCTGAAGAATACTTGATTAGTTAGGGATTCCCTCACCAGCATTTTTTTTCCCTTTAGGGCAGGATGTAGCCCTGTATTTGAGTGAATACAAAATCTCACAATTTGCTTGTAGAGGAAAGATAAACTGCCCTACCAAGAAAGCCTACCACACACCAGGAATCTTTGGAGCAACAGATTACATTGTGGGTTATAGGCTTCCTTCCTCCTCCATCCATTTTCCAGCAGGACATTATCTCCCCACCCCCTAGAGAAGAAATTTGCACCATTCACTTGTGTGTATGTGCCTTCAAGTTGCCTGTTGGCTTATGATAACCCCATGAATTTCATAGGATCTTATTAGGCAAGGAATACTCAGAGGTGGTTTTTCTGGTTCATTCCTCTGGAATTCACTTCCAGCATGAACATCTCAGCATCCATTGGTACCACTTTGGAGATTTCAAGTCTGTTATTGTTTGGTTTGTTACAGAATCAATATGTTAGTTTCTTTATTTTGGTGTTTGATTTCAATAGAAAGTGAACTGGCTGATGATTCAGCTTGGTATGTATTTTGATAAAAGCATTTTGTCACTCCTGAGCTATTGTAGTACACTATAATAGCCCGTGAATTATTATAACTCAGCTGAATAAGCAGATATGTGGGTGAGCTTTCGCCTGCACACATGGGCCCATCATTTATCTTTTGCAGTGTAAGCAAAATGTATTGGGACATCTTTAGATTAACCATAGTTTCCTATTTTATCCAGACCAGGAAACTGTGACTAGCCAGTTCAAATATCTTGGTTTGTTCTATAGTTGGTAACTTATTTTCCAGTTCAAATGAACCAGGACACTCTGGTTAATTAGAGACTTCCCAGTTTAATTCTGAAAAGAGGAGCAAAGTACATGTGGCACCTTATTAAGCTTGAAATATGGTCATCTGATTTCTATGAATCTTAAAACCATCTGAATGAATGTGCTTACACTTCTAAGCCATTTGAATCCCTGTAAGATCCGCAGGTTCTTACAGCCATTTGAATCCCTGTAAGATCCGCAGGTTTCAGGTTGCCAAATCAGAGCATCTGTTACGGTCAGTAACCATAACAAAGAAGTTATGTTGTATAACTTACACTACCTTTAGTTGTGCATGAGATGTTGTTGGTGAATTGTGTTTGTGGTCTACAAGGAATACCAATATCAAGCTCAAATCAGATTGTGACCCAAGTTCATAGGCTGGCTTACTGCTTGTGGTTGTAATTGGAATCAATAGCATGGTAGCTTCTGGGCATCCAATGGTATCTGTTAGCAGAGGGAACTGCATTTTGTCATGGGTTTTGAATGTGTTCAGTCAAACAATCTGTTGAGGTGTTGGACAGAATGACCAATAGGTCACCAGACTAATTGACCCTGTCACTATATAATAGAAACACTTTGCAAACAAAATTTTCCTTGCCCACAAAATTGCAAGTGAAAAAAATTGCGTAAGAAATTGGAGTATCCTCTAAGAACTCTGGAATGCTATGATTCAGTCATCAGAGAGGGATAGGAGATCATGTAGTGAATGTTTGCATACTAAATGCATGACTAAGTTTGTTGTTTTGATAAGTTTGTATGTGTGTGAGAGGGAGGGAGGGAGGGAGGGAGAAGAATCCATTTAAAGCTTACATTTTCTGTTTGGAACTGTATTTTCCAACAAGTGATTGAGCTTCCTAGTATACTGGTATCTCAGTTTGCCATTGTTTCCTTGCTAGTCTTTCTTATAACATGCTGGTTTTTTAATGAAGAGTCAGGAATGTTTGGCTGGTGATCACTGTGTTGTAATCAGGGTGGAGTATGTTTGTTATTTTGTAATGATGTCTGATTTTTGTATTAGTGGGCCAATAAGCTGAGTAGTACATCTGGTTATTTAAGAGCATATTCCCAAGAATATTTCAGTAATGTGTTCTGATGGAATGTAGTCGCAACATATAGACTGCTTCTGTGTTTAAAACATTGAAATACCACAAATGTCCACCTTTTAAAAACTAATTATGGTGCCAATGATGGTCTCATTTTTTCGAACCTCTGAAAAAATAAGTTTAACATATATATTCCAACATAGCTTTTAAAAAGAGGTATTCAACAAAGACATTCTCTAAGACATGATTTTGTCTGTGTAAATAATGTAAAATGTCACATGGAAAGAAAATGCCTTGGTTTGGAAAAGAACAGTGGGCACATCTATTTTTAAATAAATTAAATATAGCTGGAAGCATAAAAATAAATTCTGAGAATCTCAAATACGATATGTTTGGATTCCTTATATGCCACAGGGAAGTGATTTTTCCCCTTCTTCTCTTAAAAGGCAATGAGCAAAATTGCACCTGATATTTTAAAATGATAATTTCGTTCAGTGGAAAGCTAGGTTACAGATGGTGGCTTTTTGAAAAAGTCTCTTAGATTTGTAATGAGGGGGAAATGATGGTATGTTTCACCTAAAGTAAGAGAGACAATATGTAATAAGGGATTTCGTGGTTTTACAGCTCAGTGCATGTGTTTGAAAGCTGTTCTCTCAGCATCGTGGGTGGCAGGTTATGCTACCATATAATGTATTGTAGTTGGCTCTCCACACTTGTCAGGGTTAGCGTTCAACCATTCGGAAAATTTTCCCATTGTTCTAGCATGTGAACCAAGACTAGCGTTGAATTCCCAATAACTTGATGGGGGGGGGAAATGGAGAAATAGTTTAATTACCAAGTTTGAAATGTGATTACTTTTCTCATTGCTTTTCCATATTTCTGTGTAATTTGAATTCTTAATCTGTGAACACAATCTGTTTACAGTTATGGTTGCTTGTTCAACTTTACCACAATATAGAGCAGTCTCTTCTGCAGCCTTAAGAGAAGTTTTGTATACTCTGTTCTGCCTTTCTTCAGCATTGGCTCTCTCCATTTTCATCTTAAACATGTTTGCTTTAGATGGACCATAGCTTTTGGCAGCTTTTGCGTTTTTAGCAAATAATACTGTTTCTAGCAAGAGTTGCAAGTGAGAGAAAAAAACTTTGTGTGAGGTCCTTGTAAACTGAACCTTGGGAACGTTATGTTTCTGTATTTTCTCCTTTGTGCTTCTTCCCTATTCGTGTCATGGTTATAAATTATATAGTTTGAAATGAAGAATTAAGAATGTTCTATTTTGTGTCTGTTTTGTTAAAAAAAGTAGATGGGATGCAGTTTCTGTCTTTATGTGTTTGGCTTTATTTTCTCTTTACCTGTTGTTTTCAAGCTTGGCACTCAGTGAAATAAGCAGTTATGGCACTGAAACTCCATTGTGCCAGGGCTTAATCCAATAAAAACAGGAATACCGCCTGCGGAGTTGTATGCAGTGTGCTTGTGTGAACATCAATGTCTGCTGTTCACACACAATTTCCCCTCCGCTTCAAAGTTCTTTTTTGAAATATTGAAGGGTGTACTGAGAGGTTTTTTTTGGCCCTTAAAACATAACGGTTGTAGTGAATATTGTTAAGTTTGCTTTGGTAGGCTCAATAGATGTATTTTGCAGATGATCATTACTACATCAAAAAAAAAAAAGGGGGGGAAACCAATTGAGGCAAGGAAGTTAAATAAAATAAATAACTCTTGCATCAAAAAGGGGCCACATGGTGTTCTGTCCTGTATTTGTTTTTATGTTTTGCAAGGAGAAAAACTAAAGTATATGCATATATGTATGTGTGTAGTAGCAGGGGAAATGATCAATTTAAATATTGACATGTAACTGTTGAAGCTACTAACCTGGGATTTCATTTTATGTGAAGTGTACCTTGGCTGCATGATACTTTTAAAACACAGTGATTGTACACTGTACTGTAATTAATATTTGGTCTTGGCATTAGAATGGTCTTTCTCACAATGTTTAGATAAACGATATCCCACATTTGGTCAAATGGAACATGCTCATCCTTTCCAAGGGATTTTATGGAAAACATCATTTTAAAATAGGTCATTAGTGCTTCATTTTTCTTTTTATACCTCTTAACTTGTAGATCAATTAAAATGTGTTTTAAATAGAAATGTTGGTAGCTGAGTTGACTGAGTAGACATTTTGTAACTTAACCCTAGATTAATTATAAATGACAGGAAATATGTAGGAAGTAGTCAGGTATACCTTCATACTTTGGCCGTATCATGAGAAGACATGACTCACTAGAAAAGATAATAATACTTGGTAAGGTAGAAGGCAGTAGTAAAAGAGGAAGACTGCATTACAGATGGATAGACTCAATCAAGGGGGACACGTCCCTGAATCTTCAAGATCTGGGCAGGGCAGTTGATGACAGAGTGACTTGAAGGTTTATCATTGAGAGGGTTGCCATAAGTTGAGGTCAACTTGACAGCAGTTAACAAACCAGGTATTTAGAAATATTTCACTCTTATTGAAAGAGTACTTGTAAAACGCAAGCAGAAAAAAAATCACTGCCCGTCAGTGCTGAGTGCGAAAGGCGCACCCAAGCCTCGCACTCCAGGTCTGCCCAGCCTGACACCTCTTTGTGTTCAGGTCTGAACAGCCAGAGAGATCTCTGAATCAAGCCAGGGCCAGGACAAACGGGTCTGCCTCAGTTCTCCCTTTCTGAGAACTCCATCCCTTCCTCACTCTCGTCCCCCCCGGCTTCTTCCTTTCAGGACTCTTCCCCTTTACTGCCTTCCCTAAGACTGTCAAGGTCAGAGACCTGGGCAGCGAGCCAGCCCAGAGAAGGGAGTGTAAGAGCCAACGAAAGCCAGCCGGGAGGAGACAAGCAAGCACTTTACACAAGGGAGTTCATTTACCAGAGCGTCAAGTGAAAGCCGTAGTCAGAGTTCCAAAAGCCAAGGGTCAAGAGATCCAGGAACCGGGTGCTGGGAGCAAAGAACAGGCAAGAAGAGGGCTTGAAAGAAGTTTGCCAAAAACAAAGGAAAGCTTCCAGGCAGGCAGTTATATAGCCCAAGACACAGGTGTGGCTAGTCACTGCTTCTTGAACTTAATCAAGGAAGCCTCCTTTTGCTTAGCTCTCTTGAGTCTCCGCCTTGTTTGTAGGCTGATTGGCCCAGGCTCCAGACCATCTTCAGAATCGGATCCCTGTTGCCCTAAAGGAGCAGGCAGAGGAACGTCCGAGCCTGCTTGGTCCATGGCAGTAGGGGGAGCTCTTGAGCTGCAGGACTCATCTCCAGCCAGAGCCACAGGGACCAACAGCTGCTGCTCGTCATCAGCAGCTCTGACAGGGGCTTCAGTTATCACAAAATCTGCCCTTCTCCTAGATGTAAGGATCAGCAGTGATGTATATTTTCCAAGACTGTGGTACTGTTGGCACTAAGGTCAAGATGATATTATTGGTAGTGTGTGTATTCCAGGATTCAGAAGAAGACTCTGTGGCACTGTTTTAAGGAATACAGAACTTCACATGTTTATTGTAACCCTGTTGCTTTAAATGTGTTTTGTATCTAAATATTTATAAATAGCACGCCATTCTTCTCTCTCTCTCTATCAAGTCATTCACTGTCTTTCATACACCCAGTTTCTCAGTTGTCTCTCCCACAGAGCTCTTCAAATCTCCAGCCTTCCCCCAAACACACCACAAATCACACTCCTCTTCAAACACACACCAGACCGTTAAAATCTGTTATTTTCCTCTTTCCACCAGCCCCTCCCCTGGGACATCCAAGGTTCCATTTCACCAGCCAATCAGCTTAAACATTCTCAGTTGCCAAGACGGCTCTGTTGTCACGATCCCCTCCCATCAGGTCCGTCACACTACTGTCCTTCTAGTTATCTTGCCAAAGAACAGACATATCAAGAAAAGACTAGATCCTTGGAAGCTGCTAAAGAAGGTGAATATTCTCACATGAATCTGTGGTGTTATTCCTGCCCATACTTACATTGAAGCATCTCACATTCATCCTTTACATTTACATTTTCAGAACTTGGTAAAAGGAAGAGATGACAGCAAATATTCTTTTGGTTACATCCTGTGTAAAATGTCAGTTTTCAGCCAACTCAGGAAATCTCTTTTTTAAAAACTAAAACTCTGTTGTCTCAAGCGATCATTTGTAGCTTGTTTATGTAGGGAGGCAGAATGCAGTGAGAGACATGAGAGCCAGCGTGGTGTAGTGCTTTGAGCATTGGACTATGACCCTGGAGAGCAGGGTTCGATTTCCCCATTCGGCCATGGAAACCCACTGGGTAGTTTTGGGCCTATCACACACTTTCAACCCCAGAAAACCCCATGATAGGGATGCTTTAGGGCTGCCATAAGTCAGAAAAGACACAAAAACATTGAGAATGCAGTTAAAATAGGTAGTTTAAATGCTATCAGTGCAATGACATCTTTCTTATTCTCCCACTTCTTGCAAGTGCAAGTTGTATCACACGTCTTCGGTTATCATAGCACTTGCTCAAATACTGATGCAAAACCATGGAAAGTTGTGTCTGCAAAGTGAATTTTTCTCTGGGAGAATTCACTGATCCTAAAATTTGCACATGTTTTCCACCCAGAGTGTAACCCCCTTCTGCATTCCATACAAATGCACTGACTTTGTCTTGTGCTGTTTGCAAGTAAACTGGAACCTTTTTCTCCGTTTACTTACATGGAAAAAGAAAAATGTACATGGTAAAAAAAGATGTTACAGCTTCCTGTTCCTGATTGTCATATTTCAGAGAGCCAGGATAATGATCTGCCTCCAAGAGTTAATCTTCTTACATACTTTTAATGATGTATTCTGTCTTGCTTATGACTGTATTCTCATGGCACTGGAAGTTAATATTCTGCAACCACTGCAAATAGTGTGAGATATTGGTGTACTTTGGTGTTCTCAGTCTTTTCATCTGCCATAATCTTAATATACTTCCGTTTGGTTGTGCAGATGCAGGAATACTTTAAAACTATTGCTCTGTGTGTGTGTGTGTGTGTGTGTGTGAGAGAGAGAGAGAGAGAGAGAGAGAGAGAGAGAGAGTGATTTACCTGCTCAGTTCCTATTGCTATTCAGGAAATCTAGATATAACAATTTCAAAAGTGAATTGTGCACTTTCTTTTAGTGTGTTCCTAGTTTCCTTCCATTATATTTGATAAAAACATGGCCAATTGAATTAGTGGTGAATGAAAGTACAGTACTGAGAAACTATTTTCTATCAGTCCTTGCAAACTTTAGAATGTAAAAATAGCACAGCATACTAGGAAATAAATAATTATTTTCTGTTAGCATTTTGATATGTTTCCAATGCAGGGCTTTTGCAAAGATGCTCATGCATGGTTAGTTTCCCCGTTCATCTCCTTCATGCCACCAGAAGCCCCCTCGTGGAAGGCTGGGAAGGTGAGGTGGGGCTCACAGTGGGAGTCAGGCATCGTAGAAAATCAGTTGAAGGCCGCTTGTAGTCTTAGGAACATTATCACAAAGGCATTCCAGTTCTGCAGATAGATAGATCTGTGTTAGCATGCCAGGTGGCTTGCATTGATGTAACCACAGTGACATCAGTTTTAGTTTATGTTAATGTGTGACCTGTACAGAGCAAATAAAGCAAACCTGTGTTGGGATACTACCTGCCAGTTTGAACAAGTAATTGAGAGAAGAGGAGTACAACAGACTGTGTCAGTATGTTTCCATTTTTTCTGGCCCAGGACTGACTTTGGAAATCCAGCTTACAACACTGGGAAATATTTTTTTTTCACCTTGCTTTCCATCTCACATCTGTGGAGTGAGCAGAGGGGCTTCTGTATCCTTAACAATTATGCAGTGGAGGGGATTTTGGTGGGTGTATCGCTGCTCACATCTGCAGAACATGTTTTACTCTCCAAAATTCCCTCCCTTGCCCAACTAGGGACAGGCATTATGTTCTTCTCTGTATCTGGTTTGTTACACCCCTTTCTCTATTGTTTTTTTTTTTTTTTTAAAGGGAACTTTGAATGTCAGAATTGTAGGCATATCACTAGTATGACTCACCTTAGAGCAGTGTGCAATGCACAAGTCTCAACCCACTAATTGGAGACTAATGTTCTAGGGAAGCTGGAAGATATCAAATATACTTGTTTAGAGAATTCTTTTGTCTGTACAGAACAATTTGTCTGCAGTCCTTGGCTGACAGAACATAAAAGCAGTAGACTGGACATGCTGTCATTCTTAAACCAATCCAATGTGGCAATCATTTACAGAGATGTAGCATCTGCACAGTAAATAAATTAAATCACTATATGAGGTATTGTCTAACATTTAGACAATTGCATGTGTCTTTCCACCTCGTCTCTAAATCCTGTCCTGAGCTATCACATTCAATACTGTATATTCATGTTTTGTACTTCCAAGTGGACCTGAACTGAGCTGCCTGAATCTGTTGCTAAGATTTCAAGAAAAGTATTCCACAGTTTAGGAACAGGAGAACTCCTTTGCCCTGAGGACTAGATTGTCACTTAGTAAACCACCTGAAGATTGCCAGAATATAAATTAGGTATAGTTGCCCCACATTCTCTCATACCATTCAGTCATACTTTCCCCATTAACACACACATCCCAGTTGTACCTGTGCACCCTCCCTCATACCCTCATACTCACTCGATCCATCCAGATCAGCTGAAATTGAGGACATTTTCTTCCTATGTTCTTCTTTCTTGAAAAGGGGAGCCTTTCTCAACACTGATCTGGAAGAACGCTCCTCTCTCAGATCAGTAGCTGATCAGAGATAAGAGCTTTTCATTGGCAGAGGAGAGTGTCTGGAGTCTGGGTAAGATGATTGCCGCCCAACCCACGAAATAACGAGATCGCAGACAGAGCTTGGGTTGAACTAGGGCAATTTATTAATATGCCTAATTAACATAAAGGGGTGAACTTAAACTTGAACTTGACCTTGAACTTGTATTTTATGACCTGAGAAAGGGGGGGTCAACCTATCTTTGGACTAGGGTCAAGAGGCCACTCCCAACCATCTCCCCTAGCCCGTTGAGCGAGATACCGGGCCCCAAAGCCAACAGCTGAAGTTGCATGATGACTTTTGGCCAGCCCTTGTCTGGGAGGTGAGCCCCAAGCCCCACCCCCTGCTGCATAGCAAGTGGGGTGATCCCAGGGCCCTCCTCAAGGATAGGATTTATCCTACACCCCTAAAAGGGGTGCCATAGGTACACGCCGAACCTTAAGACCCCCCCATACCGGCCTGGATGACTATATGTATGACAGTGGCAACCTAGTTAAGACCAAATTAAGACACCACCCTGCAAAGCCAATTACCCCACCCTAGGCGCAGTGTAGGGTAGGCGAAAAACCCCCCATATAGAGAGGGAAAAAATTCCTACCCGGCCCCGAAGCGACCAGCTATCTTACACTGAAACCATTGGGGGGGAGGGTGGGTCGCCTGAATCCAAAGAGAGGCCGAGGGAGAGGCGGGGCAGCCCTAAATAGTAAGCTCAGCCCCCGCCTCCTCCCGTCGGCCCCAGCAATGCGATCTCTTCTCGTGGGAGGGCGGCAAATGCCGTCCCCCCCGCCACTCGCGTTGCTCGGGCGGTGTAGGACGAATAGCTGGCCTCAGCAGTGATCACTTTATGAAGACTGGATTTTGTCCATGGGCCAGAGTTTTCCCTTGCCTGTCATAGTTCTTTAGCAGTATCCTTGAGGGGTAAACCTGTATTATTTGCTGTTTATTGTTTATGCCAGACACACTAAGATAAAAGTATTTTTTTAAAGACTAGAGCAGATTGGATATAATCTCACTAGCTCTAACACTGTCCTTTTTGAGTTTTATTGAAAATTTTGGGTGAAAGATCACCTGAATTTCTGGTGAAACAGAAGCTTCTGGCACAGGACATAAACAAATGTGACCAAATTGGAATAATTAAATGAGAAAGTGAAAAATTAGGAGTTGCTTCTTATGCAGCTTAAGACCTGTGCTGTTCATGGGAATTATTGTTTGCTACAGAATCAATTTGGTGGGATTCAAATGCTATATAGATCAACTTATGGGTCAGAAAGTCAGCTTCCAAAGTACCATGAGGAGCATGTATGTTGCAGAAAGGAGCCCTGGGAGTAAAGAGCACAATTGCCTGTTTCAGTGCATCCAAGGCTCCCTGAGGCTTGTAATCTGACTATATACAATTGTTAGTGCCATTGATCCTGCTTTGCTTTCCCTGTCAGACACTTATTTGATAATAATGTGGATGACTATCACTCAGATCTTAGTGAATATGAAGGAGATGGTCTGTAAAACCAGCAGTCTTCTATATGGGAATAATAAGGCCTTGCTATGATGAAATAATAAAGTGTGGAAATAGGATTTCACAGTTATTTACTTTGTATAACTTCTCTGGAACTCCTCCTTTACAACAATTAAGAATAATAAATTGAAAAGACTCAAGAAGGCAGTTTGTTAAATATATTTAGACATTATATTGAACCAAAGTTTTCTAGTCGTTGGTAGCAGCTGAATGAAAAGACATTTTCAAAGATCCATTAATAAGGTCATTTGCTGAAGCAGACCTATATGGATTGGAGTGGTTTACTAGTCATGATATTCTTTGGATGAGATACCAGAGAAAACAACTGAAGGGTCTTGCACATTATCAGAAAGTAGGTTGCTAAAATGTCAAGTTAGATGTTCAAATTCTTTTCTTTGTACATTCTTATGCCAATTATATTTATGTGTAAAAATCCTAAAAAACACTCTTACAGGGAAACTCCTTTACTCTTCTTTACATAAAGCGTGTCATTAATTAACTAGAATTGTTATATTTTTCCCCAATGTAGAAGGGAGAAACATCCTATTGTGGGTTGGTCCTCCATCTTCTCCAATAGGCAGGAATGCTGAAGTCTTTTCAAAAGTGCCCGCTAGGGAGAGCAATGTTGTCAATTCTTGTTCTTGCATTTGCTCCAATAACATGCACTGAGCTAAGCTCCATGTTGTCTCTCTCTTTTGCTAGTTTTAGCTTCCTATGCAGCCTTTTTATTAAAAAAATAAAAGTTTTAAGTGTCTGTTCCTCTGCTTCTCTTCATCTGCACTAGTCTGTTCCTCCCTTCCTCACCTCTAATCTGCATCTGTCTCTGCCCCACTGACTTCAAAGTGACTGAGTTGTGAGGGGAATGCACTGACCAATGCAGAACATGGAGGAAAGCATTGGCAGTGCTGCAGGCCTTCAGTGGCCCCTCTGACCAGGTTTGGACAAGTGGGAAGACTTCTCTGAAGGTGAACAGGATGGAAGGAAGCCTGTTGATAAGGCAGGTGACAGAAAATCCCTCCTTTTATCCAAATGTGGAAGCACCTGGCTCCAAATGGGCCAAGTTTGGAGGCAGAGGAGCAAGCCAGGCAATCTAAGGAGGACATGAGTATGGTGAGGAGCTACCCCCCACTGGAGTTTCTGGCCTGGCTAAGGGACCTTGTGTCCAGAAGGGCCATGGGTGTTAATCCCCCCAGGCACACTCAGGAAGCATGGAAGGGGCTTTCTGGGCACTCCCCACCAGCATTGCCAGATTACTGGATGCCATTGTGAGTGGGGTGGACAGGGAGCAGGCTGGTAGTCTACCTTCTCCCTCTTTCCATGTTCCACCATCACCACCGTGCTTCTGTAAGCTTCAGAAGCAGGCTATGGCTGCCATTTTTGCTTTGTGAAGAGCTTGCCTTAAACAAAACATCAGCTACCATTTCAGAGAGTCTGGACTCTACTACATGGGACATGGAGGGTCTTCCCACATTCAAGGGGTCAGTGAGTAGTTTTTTTCACTGATTTAGATTTATCCAAATCCAAGGCTTGGGAGTGCTAATCCAGCAGGCCACACCCCCTAAGTGGCACATGGAGACCACCTCTGCCACATCTGAGACCTATGAGGAGGCTCCCTCTATTGAGGAATGCAGTGATGAGGACAATCTGCAGAGCAACTATTTGGATGCAGAAGAAGAGGAGCCATCTTCTGAGGAGGACCCGGACAACCTAGCTGTTTGTCCCTCTGTTAGGATGTTTCAGCATGAGGATTTTAATGCGCTGTTAAAGAAGGAAACTAAGATACTGGTCTTAGCACGCCTGTTCAGACTTTAGAGTATTAGGATCCTTATCTATCTCTGGGCAGCAAGGAGTGTTTTCCCATGGTTAATGCTGTATCTTCAAACATCTCTTTTCCTTCAGACTTCATGTCTGTAGTAAGGGAGGAGTGGAGTAAGGCTGCTGCCAATATACCCAACCCTGTTTGTGTCAAGATGTTCCATACATTGCATCGCAGCATGATGCCCAGGCTTCAGGTTCCATGGGTCAGCGGGTCTCTGAAAGTCCTTGTCTGATCCTTGGTTTATGCAAAGATGGAGTAAATTCCCTCAGAGGCACAGAAGACAGAAAAACAGAGGTGGCCCCTAGGAAAGTTAATAAAGCAACTTCCTCAGCATTAAATAGCTTCTGTCTCTGTCATGTCTAGAGCATCACTCATTTGGGCCAAGGAATTCACAAAGCTCATCCCTCCTAAGCAGGTGAAATGCAGATAGTGCATCAACAAGTTCCTGAAGGTGTCAGTCTTATTACTGCAGATGCTGGCCTAGATGCCATGCAGTTCTGCACAAGAGCCCAGGCAGCTGCAGTGGCAGTTGAAGAACTGGAATGTGGACTGGAGGGGCAGGCATAACCTCACTTTTCCCCCTTTCCTTTCCTAGGCACCAAACTGTTCAGAGAGTCATTGGATCTGTTGCTCATGGATAGTAAGGACAAGAAGAAGATGCTTTTCCATGGAAAGAATATGGTGAACAGGAAACATACCAGACAGGGTTAGTCTTCCTTTTGCCTCTCAAGACCAAACTAGTCCTCTCATTTTCCCACCTCTTCCAGACCAGGGACTTCAGAGGTTTCAGACAACATTGAGGAGATCAGAGACAGCAGCACTACCAGAATGCCAGAAGATAATAGGCAGGCACCTCCATGAAGGACCAGCACAACAACCAGCAGGCCTGACCCTAACCCTCCAGAATGGAGAAGGCTTCAGGATTTTGTGGACACGTGGAAGCAAACCCAATCAGACTGGTGGGTGCCAAAAACTCTCAGTCAAGGATACAAAACAGAACACACACAAACCACTCTGGACTTCGTCTTATTATTACCCAGATCCAAGAAACCTCTCAAGCATCACCTTCTACTTAGAGGCTTTCAATCACCCAGGCCAGACTAGGGCCATAGAGGAAATGCCTCATTCACAGAGGGTCAAAGGCTGTAACTCCATGACTTTCCTTGTCCCAAAGAAAAACGGGGCTGGAGGACAATTCTAAATATAGGAAGAGTGAACAGATTTATCAGAAAGAGATGCTTCCAAATGGAGAACTTGAAGACTATCCTTCAAGCCATTTAGCTGGGGGATTTTTTGGCCTCTCTGAATTTCACAGAAGCCTATTTGCATATTTTCCCCATTTTTTTCCTTTATGAGTCACATGTTTAATATACATTAATATATACTGTATTACAATGTTATTACAAGGAAAAAGATTTTTTTAACAACAATTGCTTTTTCAGCCTATCCAACCCCCTCCAACAAACAGCTGACAGAGGATCTAGACTCCATTTGTATGTGTGTGTGTGTGTGTATATAAATAAATAAATAAAAAAACTTTTTCAGAGGTATGGGATATAACCTTAAGCAAATTTATCACATCTTCATACCCCTGATTTTTCTTTTACTTTCTCAGTCGCCATAAATGTCCCTCCCTAAACTGCAAATCCCAGGATTCCATAGAGTGTTGAAAGTGGAATAATAGCACTATAACAGTGTAGCACAAGAATGGCCTCAGAGTGACAGCTGTGGGTAGGAGGGAGAGAGATCTACTTCTGCAAACCCAGTTGCATACTCAAGTCTGGATGCAATTCATTTTCATTTTTAATCAATTGTGTCAACATTGTTTATCCTATATCCATATTATCCATTGCCCACAAAACAAAAGGCTGTCACTCTAAAACTTGACTAGAATATGTCCAGGGGGCAGTCAAGTCATTTTTCCCTCCTGGTGGTCATCTTTTCTACATGTTTCCTCATACTAAAATTTGTATTGAAGTAGAGTTTTCATCTTTGGCATTTATTTGAACCTGTGCTGTCTTCCTGGAGACTCTTTAGGAATGTCTGTTTTAGCTTCTTGAGTGAATAGAAAGCTCTTCTGACCTAATGGACTGAAGTAAGCCATGTCTTGACCATTTACAGGAGGTGACTGATGGTGGCCACACAGTCACCTCCCTAGGTGGTCGTTGCTTCACTAGGGCAAACGAGACTGCTTTTTCACAGTGAGCTCTTTGACTGAACTTACTTCTGCGTTTCTTGTAAAGCTTCTCTTGTGGTGTCCCTCCTTTTGACTCACTTGGAATTTCTGAAGTTTCTCTTGGATATGCTTCACTTTCTAGCTGGAACTGGTGCATCATTGCTATTAACTTGTTCTCTTCCTTCCTAAGCGAAGAGATGGCAGGCACCCAAAATCTGCTACTTCATGTGTTGACAGTTCCAGTTTTGGAATTACATAGCAGGCTGTTGAAGCTCAGTGCTTGTAGTTATGTTGTGGTTCATGGGAGACATGGGGCAGGGAATATGAAATTCATGATAGGGTTGTTCTTTTTTTAAAGCCATTATGAAGAGCTCCATTTGTAACATCAGAAAAATGATACAAAGCAAGGGAGGGGGAGTATTTTTCAGCTGGATATTTGCCACAGTATTTTGCATGAATGAACAAATCAAAATGGTTGTCTTCAGGGAGGGCTCTTCAGTCTAGCACAAAGAAGCAACATAGAATATCTCTTAAATAAAGTTCTAGTGAGAATTGGAGTACTAAGTTGTTTTTTCTTCCAGGTTCAAGCTAAATAAATTCTGATTTTTTTTGAAAAAAACTTGTCATCAGAGAAGGAGATAGTTTGAAGGTTGTGGGTCTGAAAACACAAGAGTAACTGAAGCACAGGAGGATTGGAGCAATGGGGGCAAAGATACAGTGTAAAGAGGAATGGAAAGAAAGAAGAAGGGATTATAGTCCAATTTCGAAGTGATGACCAAAAAGTATTGTATGTTATTGCTGAGGAATGCTGAATCCAAAATATACAAAATGTTCCAAGAATGGCTGCACTCAAGGGACTGAAAACTATTAACTATGCAAAATTGCTCTTGATTAGATAATCCCAGATCCATGAATACATGGTAATAATGGAAATCATTAAGAGACCTGGTGAGATCAAGAAGGTTGCTAATTTCCCTGTGCAGTCCATATAACATGGGCTACCGAGGCTATCCTGTTATGGAGGCCCAGAGCCAGACTGGAAGGATTTTTAAACACGTTTAGGAATGGCTGGAGGCTAGGGCCGGTCACTGTTGGAAAAATATGGATGCCATTATGTAAATCTGTTTTCATATATTTTTAGGAAAATGGCCAGACTTCCTTCCTTCTTTCCATCAATTTTGTCAAACCATCTTTTCTTCCATGTGTTGGCCCAGCAATAGTTGAGAAAATAAATATTTGTTGTTCCACTGTGGTATTTGGCATTTTCCTTCTCTCTGCAAGTAGCAGCTAATGAGCTAGACCAGAGAAATGTGCAATGTGATGGCAAATCTCAGGTTTGGTGGGAAAAAAGATTACCTGGGAGATGGATGAAGACATGGGTTGATTGCCTGTAATTGTCAGAATCAAGCAACTATTTTTCAAGAAGGGGTCTAATGGTTATCTCATTCAGTGAAGACATGATGATAAATAGAACAGTGTGATGATTCTTAAGTTAACTCAAGCCTTGAGGACAAAAAGAAATATAAGAAAAAAGTTCAAAGCAGGGATAGGAATTGAATATAGGATCTAGATTTTTAAATCTATAATAAAAAAATGTTATATAAACTTTGATATATGGATTATATAGTAGTCAGAATATATAATAAAGTTATTTAGATTTTGATAACAGATTTACATAATAGATTTTGTATGATAGATTATGAAGTTTGTATAATAAAAGTAGGTGTGAGATGGTCATCCTGACATAACCATGATCTCATGCACATGACACTGTCATGAAATTTCACATGCTATCAAAATAGAAAAAACTGAGCAATGTGGCATGTAAAGGACCAGATTTTTGACATGTAAAATCTCTATAGAAACATGGCAGTGACATAAACCAGTGTTTTACAAAAATACATGTTTTCCTATGCATGATGCTTGCAACATCTATACTTTCCACATCTATGATCACTATCTGTCAGGAGCTCTGTATGTTTCTCTCAAAATGCACAAGCTACACGCTAGTGCATGGAAAAATACTTGGTATACATTTAAAGAAATCTTTCAGTTTTTCTTCCTAAGATTCTTGCTGACAAGTTTATTTATGCCTGTAAATAAAATGTTAGATGCTTAGGAAATAACATGTTCTATATAAATCTGTATTTTCAATTTCTGCCCAATTCATTTTGTATTGGCTGTGTTAACTCAATTGCTTATGCAATTGAATGATAATTTTATTACTGGTTTTTTTCTAAGTATTTCTTCCCCCTCCCTTCCTCTTTTCTTTTCTAGCAACTTGAATTAGTGGAACCAAGCGGTTGGATTCATGTTCCTTTAACTGATACTCACAAGAAACCTATACGTACTTTCATGATTCAGATCGCTGTTTTAGCCAATCATCAAAATGGAAGAGACACTCATATGCGACAAATTAAGGTCTATACACCAGTGGAAGAAAGTTCTATTGGTAAATTTCCTAGATGTACAACAATTGATTTCATGATGTATCGTTCAATCAGGTAAACAAACAGCATTTTTGTACTTTAATTATGCCATTGTAGTTTTGTGTAATTTAAAATAAAGTGTGAAGAACTGCTTATTACATTGTCTTGTTACTACTTTTGTTTTGAGAGAATCATAGGTACGATTTTTGTTATATTGAAATGAATATCTTGTTTTTCTTTTTTGACAAAACCAGGAAACTAAAATTCTCAAAAATGTTCTTTGGCAATTATCTATTAGTGTTTTTATTGTATACATTTCATATTGGGTTAGGTGCCCTCCTGCATGTAAATAATTCTTTAAAATTTGCTTACTTAATGTTCCCCAAATGTGCAGGTAAATTCATAAAGAAATTAACAAACCAGTTAAAGTGATTGTGTCTCATAGAGTATTGTAGCCTGCACTGAACTGTTGTAAAAAAGATTACATGATGAATTGAAAGAAGACTAATTTTTTTTCCTCCTATAGATAAGAAGGATAATACTTTTTTTTAAAAATTATCATATGAAGAACCATAGAGTGTCAATTCCTTTTAATCCACACGCAGGCTTCTAGAAAACCACAACCAGTAGAGCAGCCTTTTCCCAGATGTGGAGGAGATGCTGACCTGCCTGGACATTGTAGTCCAAAAAGCAACTTTTTCAAGCTCTGCCCATGGTATCTCTCTAGTAACTGATATATATTGACATGCTGCCTCTTAACCTTAAAGTTTCATTTAGAAAACTAAACCCATGGTCCTTACTTCTGAATGTACTTCATTTCCTTTAGTGCCACCTAAGTCAATGATCATCACTACCATGTCTTAGCTTTTATTTATGCAAACCACTTTTGAGTTCCTACTCAGCTGAAAAGGATCCCAGAAATGTTAACATCCCTTTAAAAAAAGATGGTCCCTTTCTGCAGGCATAACATCCTTAAAAGACAAAAGGGAAAAGAGAGATTAAGAGAGAGGAGGAAAAAGGGAAACACAAATTCCTGTTCTTAAAGTTATACCATTCTTACAGTGACCAGCTGGAATGGAAACAGTTTATAGACAGGAAGAACCAAATGGAGTTGTTCTCTTAGCAGAAATGATTGAATGGCCTCACTTCTTATATCTCCTTTTACTGTATCCTGGCTGCTATGTAACATGAGGGAGGGAGCATATCAAAAGCAATGCATTAAACCAGCAGTTCTTAACCTTTTCTTTACCATGGACCCCCTTTAAATATCTTTTGTTGCCATGGTCCACTAAGACCTAACTCAAGTTTTAAAATCCTAAAGTGCAGTGAATATTGCTCAAGGGTCTTCACATTTGGAGAGAAGAGAGAAATAAGTAAATGCACACACTCTCATTATAATATTTTTATTGGAATGATTCTATACAAATTTGTCCCTGCCTGCCTGTCTGCCTGCCTGCCTTTCTGTCCTTCTTTTTTAACTTCAAGCTTTCATGGTCCTCCTGTGAGGACATCACAATTCACTGGATGTCCATGGACCCCAGGTTAAGAATCACTGTAGTAAATAACTATGATGATTAATGGTTAAACCAGCCTTAAAAGTCTGTCTAAAAACAAGTATTAATAATCTGCCTAAAATGTGGCCGGATAACAATACATGTGTAAGGGATCTAGGAGTCTTGGTGGACCACAAGCTGAATATGATTCAGCAGTGTGATGCGGCAGCCAAGAAAGCCAATGCAATTCTTGGTTGCATCAATAGGAGTATGGTGTCTAGATCAAGGGAGGTAATGGTACCACTCTATTCTGCTTTGGTTAGACCTCATCTGGAATACTGTGTCCAGTTCTGAAACCTCATTTCAAGAAGGATATTGACAAGCTGGAATGTGTCCAGAGGAGGGCAACCAAAATGGTGAAGGGTCTGGAAGCCATGCCCTATGAGGAGCGGCTTAGGGAGCTGGATTGTTTAGTCTGCAGAAGAGAAGGGTAAGAGGGGACATGATAGCCATGTTTAAATATATGAAGGGATGTCATGTCAGGGAGGGAGTGGGCTTGTTTTCTGCTACTCCAGAGACTAGGACAAGGAGCAATGGATTCAAACTACAGGAAAAGACATTCCACCTAAACGTCAGGGAGAACTTCCCGACAGTCAGAGTTGTGTGGCAGTATAATATGCTGCCTCAGAGTGTGGTGGTGTCTCCTTCTTTGGAAGTTTTTAAGCAGAGGTTGGATGGCCATCTGTCGGTAGTGTTTTGATGTGGGTTTCTGTATGGCAAGGGTTGGACTGGATGGCCACTGTGGTCTCTTCCAACTCTATGAGTCTATGAAAATACACAAACCCCTGGGTCTGCCCTAAAGGGTCAGGGAACTGGTTCTAAATTTGTGGCAGAAAATTCTATAAACTGATCATGTTGTGTAAAGATCATTCTTTTGATGATTTGAACTTACTGCCAGTTGATTTCACCAGAAGATGCTGAATTCTAGTCATAGTGACCTTGAGTGCATCACACATTCTTAACCCCCAGAAAACCTCATGACAGGTTCATCTTAGGGTTGCTGCAAGATGGAAACAACTTGAAGGCACACAACAACAAACAATTTGAATAAATGTAAACTCTTTTTGAGGTAACGTCTCTTTTACTCTTTGATTAGGATTTTTTTAAAATCTCCAAACTTGTTAGAAATTAATCTAACGTTAGCTATTTGATATACTGAGGAAAACCGAAAAGGGAAAGAGAGTCGGTTAACTTGATAATGTGTCCCTGCCTACTTCTTGCAGTAGGCATCTACCACTTCTAGCAAGAGTCTTTTGGAAAGCTTTCTGAATGGAAACAGGGCCCTGAGACTGAGCAAGTTCCTCTTCTTTGCTTTGTGTTTCCCAATCATTGGATAACGCCATGTCTTCTTGTCTGATTTCAGAAACTAAGCAGGGCTGTGCCTGGTTAGCTCTTGGAGAGGAGGCAACCATGAAATACCAGGGATCTCCTGGCATGGGTCAGTGCCAGACATTAGTAGGCTAGAAGGAATCATGGTCCAACTCAGTATAATGCAGCTTTCTGTGTTCCTATGATGTCTTGGTAATGTTTCTTTGTTTTTCACCTTAGAAATACAGACTTCATTTCAATTTATTAAAATATGTATTCAATCCTGTCTTATCTAGAAAAAAAACACAAGCACAAAGGCTTCAGAGGCTTGCTGATCGTGTGAGTCTTCTAGTCTAGTATGAATTCAAGATGCCTGAGTTGTTCATAGTTGTCACAATAACCAACTTCTACTTGAAAACAATTATCCAACCCTGGTCTTTTGTGCACAGTTTAGGCTCCTAAATTTCCTGAGATCTTATTGCATTTAAATCTTCTCTGAAGTTTTTAAAATTAGGCCTTAATTTGCTCTGAGAATCTGTGCTGTTAAATGCTGAAGTACTTTGCTTACTGAACATGGGTTTGTGAACTGGAGTTTTGGTAATTCAAGTGTGTATGAAATAGTCTTATCGGCTGCATATTGGTAGCTGTTATGTTGTGGTTAACGCTTAATGATGCTAAGATTAATGCATAGCCATGATGCTTAAACCAAGAGGTGTAACAGGTATGTTTTCTCTTACAGCATAAGGGGAGAAGACTGAATACATTTTTAAAAAACACACACACACCCTGAATCCCAAGCACTGGTATATCCATCCAGTATGCATTGTCCTGGAGTTCCCTAAAATTCAATTTATGTAGCATTTGGCAGCACCAGTTGAAGTGGTAGGTGAGGTAGAAGAGCTTCCTGAGACTCAAGGCAGTTTTGGGTGCTTGCAGGCACAGAATGAGCAATAATGCAAAATATACAGTGTGAAGTATATTTATCAACCACATTTTAGCCTCCCTTCTCATGACAACAGCACACTGAACACTGTGTACTTGCTTCTCCCTCCATAAAAAAATTACATCAAACATAGTAGTGATTTACTATCCTTTGACTTGCACCACTGTAGTTTGTTCTCAGTAACAAATAAAGTTACCCAGAATGCCCTTACAGTCACCATAAGTCAGAAATGACTTGAAGGCATGTGACAATAACTTCTCTTAATTTTCTACCTCTAAATATAATAAGCCTTTTTCACATATCTCACATATTTCACAATTAAATGAAGCCATTTCATGATTACTATTTCCTATTGATCAATAGACAGCAACCTGCACTTCAACAGAAGATCTAATTCCTGTTCAACCTAGAGGAGCTTTGGTTTTAGGTCCCAGTGTTTGTTGAGTGTGACCCATTTAATTTTAGTGACTCTGCGTTTAGAAAATGTGGCCTTTGAGTACTGTTATAAAGGAAATTTGAGGTAATTAGAATGAGAGTGACTGAACCTTTTAAGGCATAAGGTCTACTTATAATGAAGGATAACCTGGATACAATGTAAGTGGTGCTTCCATACTAGCTGTTTAACAAGTTACCCAGACAATAATTTTTAGCATCCTGCTAGTGTTATTCCCTCATAACACTTCCCACCCCTTCTTTTCCTACTGCTTTGGATTACAGCTTTGAAGGAGATTTTACCTTAGTGGTAGAGCATGTGTAGAGGTTTGCATGTAGATTGTTCCAGGTTCCTTATCTGGCAGCTCCAATTTGAACACTGAGGTGGCAGGTAAAGTGAAAATATTTCTCTAGCTGAAGCCCTGGAGAACTGTCAGTTGGAGTAGGAGTAAACAATATGGGGCTAGATGTACAAATAATCTGATTGGAAATAAAGATCCATGTGCTTCTGCCTCTGTAGAAACTCATTTGAAAGCAACCCATTGCACCATGTATTGAAATAATGACTGGTATTCGTAAATGTGATACTGAGACTCTGCTGATAAGGAGTGGACATGAAAGAAAAGAAGCATGATAAGGGTCTTCTCCAGATTATGAGTTCTTTGCAAAATACAGCATGCTGATATGTCATTTTGTACATTGTTTCCAGCATCAGATTTGCAAGCAAGCTATGGTTTAGGAAACTGTTGTTTGTCTAGTTCAAATGCAGCAATAAAACTATTGTTTGCTCTGAATCAGGGAGGAGGTTTGCTGTTATATGTAAATCCCATCAACTGCAATGAAGTTTGTGCTAGTAGTATTTTCCTGAAGATCACAACATTTTCCTAACATTCCAGAGTATTTTCTATTTTTCTTAACTATAATTGCCAGTATATTTTTCTATCGAATTCTGTATTTTTAAATGTATTTGAAAGATGAATTCCATCCACCTTTTGATCAAATGTCTTCCAAGTCTGCTGAATGCAGTGAAGTTCTGCAGCCACTTACCTGATAGTAATTTCTGAGGAAAAGGGTGGTATTCTGTGAGTAGATATGCGTAGGGTGGCACTGTAAAACTGCATAGTACCTCATACTGATGGCAGAGATCAGTGTCCTTATTCTCACATCTTTAGCCGCAGAGCATTTGTCAGCTGGACTAGAGTCCTTTGTGGCCAAGAAGAAGAGGAAGGATTCCCTCCAGCTCTTCCTTTGCTGGCCAGTCTTTACACTGAGGTGAGGTGATGGCACAAAATGGCCATTGCTAGGGTTTTTTTGTGAACACATAATTAAAGAATAAACATCTTTACTCTTAAAAAGCTTACTTTGAGTTCTTTGTGGAAAAGGTTTGGGTACTTACAATTCAATTGACCAAAATCTAATTTGGCAAGGTTTGTCTTCTTTCTTTTTCCCCTGGCATTAGCAAAATTTTGCCTAACAATCTCCTTACTGTAGTCCTGCATGAAAGCAATCACATTTCTGTAGTTTTCCTATGACAAATTTATTTTTCCTATAAGCTTTCATTGGCTGGTGCAGCTGGCATGGGCTTACTGACAAAGAGCCAGGAGATCTGAGCTTCAAGGAAAACTCACAGCTCTCTCAGATGTTGGCACAGAGCAGGGTAAACCCCTCCCTGGGCATTAGCACTAACACTTGTTGGCACTGCTGGCACAGCACACATTAGTACAGGCTCACCCTTGGAAATACGGAAAGGGACATAGATTGTGGGAGGTAGAGTTGATCTGCTTAAACAATTCCCAGAGCATGAGAGCAGTTACCACCTGGTCCAGTTTTTAAAAGATGAAATAAGTTGCTCTACAGATTGAAAGCCATGGATTCCGCAACTGGGGGGTGGGGACGGAGGTGGATAAGTTATAGCTAGCATTTTATTAGGTGTTTATATCTGTGTAAAAGTGTGTGACTGTTGAACATCTGTAACTTCAGATGCTACTGTCAGTGTGACCCCTCCTTTTGAATCATAGGCTGATTCAGTTTTTAAAAGTCAGACAAGGCCTTAATAGCCATCTGCCTACTGCGGTTGTAATATGATGTCTGAAGGAAATACCAACTTTGGTGGTGTAAGATGGGGCAATTTTATGTGTAACACTACTCTCTGACCTTCTCTCAGTACTTGCAGCATGCTCATAGCCATGGTGAAAAGACACTTCTTGTCTTTTAAACCAGAAGATACAGAGTGTGGAAATGTTGCTTTTTGGGACTACTGCTCCCTGGCTGACTGAACTTTTGGGAGTTAAAGTCCAAAAAAGGAATGTTTCAATATCTGAGAGGGTAGCTGAGGAGACTTTTCTAATACAGGTAGTGGAGAATAGGTGAATTATCCCTAGCCCATTGTCCTAGCTAGAGTCTGGAGGGTCACACATTGATCTAATGCATACACCCAAAGATTGGAATTTGCATGGTTGTTAAACACATTTTTATACTGTGGGCAACAGGAATATTAACCTCTGTGGGGATATATCACATGTATGAGAATCTGAGCATAATAGGAAGCCCCTTTTTACAGTGGGGCAGATTGAATTTGTTAGGCACAGGTCAGATGACGTTAAACATATTTAAATCCCTTTGATGTCTCTTGTAATGATTTAGGCACATCCAAAAATTCCCTATAAATAAACTGAGACTTCGGTGTGCTACGCGTTGGTTGAATTGTGTCCATTGAAGATTGGTTTCCTGGGTGCATGGAGGCTCAAAATACAAATACCCGTATATCCTCATGTATAGGACGACTGGCATATAAGACGACCCCCAACTTTTCCAGTAAAAATATAGAGTTTAGGATATACTCGCTGTATAAGACCACCCCTCTTCCAACTCACACCAAATAAAAATTAAAAAAACATCAGATTTGATTTCAATATGGTAATTTTAATTCAAAGGCTTATGACATGCAGGTACTTAGCAGGAAAACTGTCACTTATAAACATAAGGCTGTTTGTCATCAAACATGTAAACATAAAACAGTGCAAGTGGATTAAACTTTTCCTAATTCACTCTATAGCTTAAAAGAAGGACAAGACAATAAACCCATGGGAGCTGCGATGGCAGCAGAGGAGAGTTGCCTCAGCGGCGGGGGAGGGCGGGGGAGTTGTTTTGGGGCAGGCGATGGCAGCGGAGGAGAGTTGCCTCAGCGGCGGGGGAGGGTGGGGAGTTGTTTTGGGGCAGGCGATGGCAGCGGCGGCAGAGGAGACTTGCCTCAGCGGTGGGGGCCGGTGTTTGGGCCGGCGTCTAAGACGACCCCCAACTTTTGAAAAGTTTTTTGGGGGTTAAAAAGTAGTCCTATACATGAGGATATACAGTAATAAATGGAGCAAGAAGTGAACCTGCACATGGTGATGTTTAATAAACAGGAATCTTCAAATTGATGTGAGTTGGGACTGCTGTAACAGTGCTTGAATAAAATGCCAGAGTACAATCAGTCACAAAATGAATGTATAAAAATTTGACTGAAATTTTACTATGGTTGCATTTCTCAATTCACAGTTGCATAGGATTTAATTAAAAGTTGTGTAATCCTGTTGCCGCATAGTGAGTGGAAGGGAACCAAATGAGCAATGGCTAGGAATAATTATGTATGCTTATTCAAAGCAGACTCATTTATGTTGTCAGGGTTAGTTTCACAAGGTTTCACAGCTATTAATGAAATTGGAGACTTGATTGCAAGTCACCAATAGCTTCAAGCCCAGATTCCTCAAGTTGGAAGTGTATATGTATACTGGAAACAGGGAAGAGAAAGGGATATGTAAACTAAAATAGGACTAGTTGGAGTATCACATTTATTCTTTTGTTAAAATCATGTCACTAGTTTTATGGAATTATAAGATAATATGAATCAAGGATAGATAGAAGATGGGGCAGGGGCTTATAGAAGAATTGCCTGAAATTCTTGCAAAATGTCAGTAAGGATTTCTGACTCCCATTTGTTTAATTGTACACCTGCCATAAAGTGTTGGGATTCACAGTGCATAAAAACATGTATCTAGAATGATTTATTCTGACAGAAATTAATACAGTTAAATGTAAGCACAACACAACCGTATGCACTTGGACAGTTTTCATTGATGCTATACCACAGCTGGTATAGCATTGCCTATCAGTAGTTTAACAACCATAGATTTATTGGGCATTTGATTCTCATAGAATTAAAATACTGGTATAAAATAATAGTCTTTTTCAAAATACTGTTTTGTCATTGTATAAATGACATGAATAATGAAGCTTCCATTCAGTATCTATATTTTAATTCTATGAGGATCAAATGCTCAATAAATCTACAGTTGTTGAACTACTGATAGGCAATGCAGTACCAGCTGTGACAGTAACCAAAACAGCTTTTTTTCCTAAATGAAGTAAACCCCCCCCCCAATCTACAACAGATTTTTACTTCTATTACATTGGTCCTAATGGAATCTAGTATGTGTTGGCTCTGTCCCATGCCACCGTTTTGCATCTTGCTTTGATTAGCAGACCTCAGAATTCCAGTATGTCCTTCAAGCATAAGTCTGCATATACCTGATTATGGATTATTTGGAATATTTTTTACATAAAGTTCTTTTAGTTGGTTTAGCATGACTACAGTAAACCAAAATACACAGAGCTGCAAGAAAGTGCTATAAGCGCTCTTCTCTGGTTGCTTGACATCATGCTTCTTATCAGCCAAGCATAGGAATGTTCTGTATCCCCAAAACATATCCTTTGGCACCTTTCAGGGAGTGAACCACACTATTACTGCTGTTAATATGACTATTTCCTTTGATTTGTACGGTTAATATAAAAGGGTCATCACTATCATTAATGTGATAAATGTGCTTGTTAGATGCTAGGAATGGTCCTAGAGAAGCAGCAAGCAAAGCAAGCACCAATAGGGTCATCATATTCCAGATGCCAGTTGAATGTAGCCAACCATGCGTTGGGAAGTAGGGCTGGATAACTGCACTTTTCTGCTCCTGGGACTTTTTTTGGGGGGGTCCTATGATATGCCAGAAATGTACCTCAAAGGGGAAAAAAGCCAGAAGTGACCAGAAACCCCCTTCTGTTTTTGAGCAAGAGAGTGTTTTTTACACTACGTAGTGCAGGGAGCTCTGCAACCTGCTCCTGTGGGCTTCTACATCATTTTGTGGAAACCAGAATAAGGTCAGCTTGGGGAGTCTGGAGGGGTCAAAACAGCCTTGGAGGGTTGCCCACTTCTCATGTAAAGGAATATTTTGCATTATGAAAACTTATTTGATAAAGGTTTAAAGCCTTATATAAAGAACTTCTTAGAGAACTAAAAAGCCATTTGAAAAAAACAATGTTTGGCACCAGCAGGGGACCACAGAAAAAGAATCCCTTATCTCTGAAAGCTAAATGTATGTCATGTCATCTATGAACATATATTTTATCATCCCTGGATCTTAAATACATTGTGAGTTTAGAAGACTGATGCATTTTTTTTTTTTAAAAAGGAGCCAGTTGATAATCATGCAGACCATTTGTTTACCTTTTAAAAGACTTGACTAATTTGTCACATTGATTTCAGTGGCACTAAAACATGACAACCAGGCTACAACCCTGTACCCACTTACTTGGGAGTAAGCCAGTTCAGTTCTGTAGGACTTCTGAGTGGACATAGCATCGTGCTGTTACTTGGGATTCAGTCAGTCTATAGTCTTTCCTCATTAAATGTATTAATCTGAAAGCATTTGGCTTTGCTGGATTCAGTGTAATTTTTTATGTTTTTGATTTATATCTTACCTTTCTCCCAAATTGAGACCCAAAGCTTTCGTTACTATATTTAGTCACCATATTTAGCTTTGTGCTAGGATTACCCCAAAAAATAGATCCAAAGGGAAAAAGTCAAAGATATCTTTACCAGTAGCTCTGATACTGATATACCTACTTCTTTCTTAACAATCATTTATTTTCACTGTTGATTTTCACTGTTTTTTCACTGTTAATTTTCACTGTTAACACCCTCAGTTTGTTCTTTGCCTCTCTGTACCAGCATCATTTCTTTTTCCTAAAAGATGCAGTTATTACACCTTAGGAAGCATATGTTTTTGCTGATGAACTTTGACTAGCCCAGAAATGTTGTAGTTTTTTAAGTGCTAAAGAGCATGAAGGAGTAGGTTGCAACTTACGGCTAAATTGCAAAAACCTAATTTGCTCAAAAAAGAACTGAGTCAAAACCATCATAGAAGCCATCTTTTTTGCTTGAGTCATACCATTTATAGAGCAATTCTGTTGGTTGAGTGAGGAAATCTGAAGGCAGACAGTCTCCTCATTCAAAGCTCCATGGCCTTGCGCAGACAGGCCATGAGGAAAGAGCTGTTTTTTTCCTTACCCTTTTCCTGTTTCAATTGCAAATTGCTCTTGAACCATGCCTTGTCTTCAACCTGTGGAATCGCTTACAGTGCCACCACTCCTCATAATTCTATACCATCATAAACTCTACATTCAAAACAGCTCAGTATTATGCTGACTAGATTTGAATGGTTGTTATCTGTTTCTAACTGGATATTATAATTTCTCTAGCAGGTAAGATAGATATCAAGATAAATTCAGATCATACAATAAGCCCTTCTGAGAATTAGTTATAAGTACACAGATTTCATTTTTTAAAAATTTAAGGATACCCAATTAAATTATATTTTCTACTAATACTTAATTCTATATCTGGCTTGTAAAATTTAATTGGCACCATATCAACAGTTTTTGAACTTATACATTTTCAAAAAGTTAAAAGACACATCAGCAAGACACATGTTATTTAAGTATCCATGGATTTGTTTTTTTAATATTTGATGCCATGTTGTCCTGTAGAGTTTTCTCTGACTGGACACGAAATGTTCCATGACCGCCTTTGCAGTAATGTTGGTGAATCTCAAGATAAACAAGTCAGCATATGCTATTTATATATTTTGAACACACACGTTGCTTTGCATACTGTGAGAACATGAAAGATTTGGTCTGAGCTTTTCCTTTTAGGCCTTGCAACTTGCTGATGCTGCTCTTTCACGGGGGGGGGCGGAATTCTAATTTTGTTGATAAATATTTGTTAAAATCTCTGCCTGTGAATACTTTGGAGTAGCAAATGATTTGCGCTTTTTTCATTGCAAAAAAACTGTTCAAACAGAGATGAAGAAAGGCTTCTTTATGACAGCATATGACAAATCTCTTTAATGGAGAGCCATGCTATGCCTGGGCTTCCTATGTGTTTTAATAGACAAGCAGGTGCCTGGCAATAGAAAGCATTTGTTAACTATTCCTGGAAGCTTTTATGGACAAGTTTTTTCAAACCTAGTACACATGACTGGCCTGTGTCTGGTTATGGCTTTTTAATGTCTGTCTCTGCTGTCTTCTGATTCACGCTATGCAAGTCATCAGACTTGTTGACCAGAAGCAAAGTCTCAGCTTTGGAATGCCACAGCAAATATTGCATGCAGGACATCTGTGTAATAGGAAATGGGTCAGAGAACTTTATTGGAGATCCAGATATCACACCTCAGGTTGAGAAGTGATGTGGCTTTGATATAGCTGACCCATAAGTGTAGAAATCAGGAGCAGGGAACTTATGTTCTCCAAGTATGGTTGAACTACAAGTCCCATCAGCCCTAACAAACCTAGCCAGTTATGAGGGATGATGGTAGCAGTAGTTTGACAACAACTAAGGGGCCATTTGTTTTCCGTCTCTGGCCACTTTTGCTCTTCTTTTTAAACTGGGATGGAAAAGCTTCACTTCTGTTGGATCAACTTTTGCATTTTTACCAGAACCTAACAATTCACAATTAAAAAATTTGAAACCCCAAAGTGCAGTCACTGAACTTGCAGTCCCTTCACACAAAAATCTGATCCTGATTACCTCAAGCTCCCATCTTTACCCAGTCATAAGAAAAGGTTTACCCAGTCATGACCTCTCTTCTCGTTAACCGGTCAGCAATCTATTCTCTAGTGCCTAGAACTCCAGTAACACTCCAAAGTATTCAGCTCTAATTGGCTGTTACTTGGCACCACTGAACTATCACCTTTTATTTATCTAAATAAAATGCTGTTATTGGTACAATCATTCAGTATTAGTTTTGTTTGTATCCAGCGATACTGTTATATGGCCAAATCAGATTGGCCACATGAAAGCATCACTGTTGCTAAGATGAAAGTGTTCATCAGAATCAAGAAATGACCCTACAACATCAGCTCAGAATGAAAAATGTGTGATGTTGGAGGATTCTGGCAGAACATTTCAGGCCTCCTAACCTTCCCCCTTTTTTTTTGCCAAAATCTTTTCCAAACGTTTGGTGAAGAACTAGTTTACAGCTACTCTACAATATCCATTTTCAATGAGCTGTGTCTGTGAAACATGGTATGATTTGATACTTAAACACTGAAAAGATTACTGTGACATTTGGTATGTATATTTCATAAATAATTGTTTTTCGTTTCTATGTCTGCTCACCCATTACCTTTTGAACAAGGCCAAGAAAGATAAAAAATACAGTGGCTTAATAAGATAAGTTTAGAGAAGGGCATTTTTCTTTCCTTGTTACCTGATACAAAATTAGCCATTTGTGATTCTTCATAAGGTCATTCCAGTCGGTGGTAGGATGCTGGTTCTCCTGAACAACACACGATAGGATGTAGTACCTCTGGGGAGAGAAAGATTGCTGATAGTTGGGTGGACATCTGCTCAATTTCTCCCTCCCCTAATAGCTCCCCATGCCCCATCCCACATGGTTAAAGGGGATGTCCTACCCTTGAGAAACTAGGGTACAATGGAAGGAGGGGATGAGAAATATTCCTTCTTAAAGCTTCTTTAAATTAATTTACTTTCGGTTCCAAGCTAATAACATGACCGCCTTAGGCAAGACTGTTCAAAGACTGCACTTCACCAGTATATTAGAAACAATTCTCAAGTGCAATCTTTCCTATGAAGTTTCCAAACAGTTAAGTGATACGAGAGCCAGCCCAAATGATGTTTCATTTCCCTCACAGAAGTTGGACTGCTTGTGAATGATCTATTCAAAATTATGTTATATTTTCCTAGCAGCTGTGAACACTTTTTAATATCCCAGCAGCTCAATCAAAGACCACCACCATCTCTCAGCTTAAGATATTGCAATATTGATTTCTAAATTTTTGTATCCAACTCTTTCCCCAAAGAACGCAGAACTGCTTTAGCCATGTAACTTTCATTTGTGGAAGGATAGAGTGACTGAGACTGCTTTGCTCAAGGCCAGCCAGTAAGCTGCATAGCAATATGCCGATTTGAACTTAAGTTTTCCATGTCAAAACCTGACATTTCTACAACAGCATCCCACTGATTCATTTTAGGGACACTGCTGTGTGAATTATAGAGAAGCCTCCTCTCATCGCAAGTGTTTCAGTAAGAGAAGAGCCTGACATTGTGCCAGAGAACTGGAGTGAACAACTTCAGAGTTCCTGGCCAGGTCACCCTGTTCTAAATGAAATATGGTGAGTGATTGAAGCCAAGAAGACATCCCTGAGAGAAATAATGGATAACAAACTAACATGTATGAAAAATTATTGTTTTTCATTTATCTAATTTTATTACATGTTATACTTCCTGGCCGAAAAAGAGATTACAGACTGGATGGCCTGAGTGTTGTGTCCTGTCTGTGGGAAAACAAATACAGAGATTGCAGTGGTTCATCAGCCACGGATAATGTCTTGTGAACATCCATGCACTTGGTTTCTCATTTGATTGATCTGGGGAAAAATAACAAAGTGGATGGGGAATTTTTCCAGTCGCATTTCCATTGGCACTGAGGGCTATGGAACACCCTCTTAATTTTTGTGCAGACTATCCCTTGCTCCCCCTTTTTGTGATGAATTGGCTGGGAGTCCCTTTTTCTCCTGATACCTAGGGTGGTGATGAGAGAGGCTCTTTAAAAGTGAGAGGCTCTTACAGGAAGTGAGCAGCAGTGTTGGCAGTACTCCACTGCTCATTTCCTCTTTTGTGCTTTGGCTAGACATGGGCATTCTACAGTAACACAGAAGCTGGGATTCTGGCATTTTATTTCTGCAGCCAAACAGCAGCACTAGTACCTTTATCACATGTAGGTCTATGTACAGTCTATGAGACCTTGTTCTGATGAGTAACCTGGCTATGAGACAAGAATGAAACAGGGCAGATCCCTCCCCACTTAGTGATTATTATATGCTTAAAGCAGATCAGTGGATTCATGTATATAAAGATATAATAATGGCAATGTGTTACATCCAGTGTCAGAGATAGCACGCTTCTCAATGCTAGTTGCTGGGAACATGAGCTGGATGTCTTCTCTGTGGGCTTCCTTGAGGAACTTGGCTGCTATGGGACAGAGTGCTGGACTAGATAGTCCTTGGACCTAGCCTAGAATGTCTCTTGTTTCTTTTCTGTGTTTACAGTCTTCTTTTTATCCCCCTGCAGTTTATGAACAGAAGCATTTGACCTTGTATATGGATGCTGCAATTAGACAGTTTGACTTATGGCTTCTGGTGGATTGTGAATTTGCCAGTTCATTTTCTTGTATCAGAAGTGAAATGTGGCCACTTCATAATCACAATCTGTTTCACAATCTAATTTCAGTTCCTCTCCTTTTCTTTTTAACAAACTGATTTGAATGGGTTGATATGTATATATGTACACGTACAAATTAGGTGTATTAATGGGGAAATTACCTTGAAATACTTTTTCTGGAATGGTGTTTGGGGAGGTTCTGAATCTAATAACAAAATTCAGAATAAAGTTATATGAAAGAATAAATAAAACAGACAGGCAAATATAATAGTAAAGCATACAGAGAAAAACTATAACAATCACAAATAAAACAGGTCAGTTCTGGAGGCCAAAAGTTTGTCCAAATGACACAATATTTTGACAGGAGCCCATCAAAATGTGAACTAAATTGGTCTTCTTAGGAAAGGCTGTTTAGAACCTGGGTATAACCACCCAAAAGTCCTGTTCATGCTAAACATGCTTCAGACATTGACAAGGAAAACTCCCACTGTTCTTGAAACTCTGTAGATTCATAAAGGAGATGGTGATCCCTAAGGTAAGTTAAGGTGCTTCCAAACAGGGCTGTTAGTGCTACAGTTGTTTTAGTTCTATTCTGCCTTTATGTTCTCAGAAGACTTTTTGTGGTCATGGGAATTAAAAACAAAAGCAGTAGTGGGAAAACACAGAATTTCGAATGAAAAATATTGACTATTGGAACACTTGTAAAACTGTGGAATCAAAGAATCATAGAGTTGGAAGGTACTGCCATCTAGTCCAATCCCCTGGTGTGTAGAAATAAAGCAGTCCCACCCAGCCTTTGTTTAAAAGCCACCAATGAAGGAGAAACCACACTCTCTCCAAGGCGGTGTAGTCACTGTTAAACAACTCTTATAATGAAGTTCTTCCTAATGTGTAGATTGAGCCTAATTTCTTGTGATTTGAATCAATTGGTTCATATTCTAGTCTCTGGAGCAGCAGAAAGCAAACTCATTTCATCTTCTACATGACATGCCTTCAGGTATTTAAAAATGGCTATCATGTCACCCCTCAATCTTCTCTTCCTCAAGCGAAACATACTTGACTCCCTAATTTGTTCCTCATAGCACTTGGCTTTCAGAACTTAGACTATCTTGCTCATTCTACTCTGAACATGTTCCAGTTTGTCAATAGCCTTCTAAATCCTTTACTAAATGCTCTTAATTACGGATGGTGAGTGTGCAATTAAAGTCTTGTCTTGAAATATTGCTGGTTGCAAATCTTCTGTTGTTGGGGGGGGAGAGGGATTGTAATTTTAAATTGTGTCCCAAAATGGATTCACTGTCATTGAAACTAGCATGAGAAAGGAGTCACATACCAGCTCTGACTATCCTGAGTATAATGTTCTGAGCCATCCGAAGTTTGAAACCCTATCTATTTATTTAAAATATTTCTATTCTGCCATATATCAAAAGATCTCAGGATGGCATCCCAAGTAAAATCAATGTAAACAAGTTACAACCATTTAAATTCATAAAAATAATATAGACTAAACACATAGTAAATATTATTAAGATAAAAAGAGGTTTAAAAGGGTAAAACCATTTTAAAACCAATGCATTGGCAATTTGAGATAAATCATTTAGACCCAAAGGCCTTGAAGAACAGTCACATTTTTACCTGGGAGCTACATTGGCAGCAATGTGACCTTCAAGGGCAAATCATTCCACAATTTGGGTGCTACAACTGAGAAGCCCTTTACCACATTCTCACACAGTGTCTTGACCTCAGTGGTGGGACACAGAAGAGGATTCCCCAACATTGCTCAGACCTTGGGCAGACCCATATAGGAAAAGGCACTCCCTCAATATTTTCAGTGGCAGACACATGAAGTATGTTTGACAGTAAATGACATGTAATTAAAGTATGTGACCCCTTGGCCAGATCTGATGTCCTCAGAAATAGGCACAATTAGTGCATGGGTGTCAGCTATGCAAAATCACTTCTGCTCACCATAATGATGGACAGCCAGGTTGAAGGCTACATCTAAGAACCCATATAAACAAAGAGTAAGTAAGACTTTATCTTATGCACAATCCTTAACTTTTCCACTAATCTTGGTGATTAGCGAACACACTTAATGAAAAGTAAAATTCAATGTCAAATTTCTTTCCAGCTGAACATGACATTGCTGAAGCCATCACTAGACGGTATGGCAGAAATTACATTTGGCCTTTCATTTCTCTCGCTGAACTTCATGCAATGTGAAAATCAGAGCCAGATTCCAGTTTCCAATGGATCTTTCTCAGCAACATTAGATGCATCTCAGATTTGCCCACCATTCCTCCATGACAATTTTTTCCACTGAAGCACAGGAAGAAAAGTTTGAACATACCACAGACGTGCCTCCTGCAGAAACCAGAGGAATTAAGAAGGTTTCTGTAGTCTTGCATAACATCCATCCATTTGCAGATGTGTGCATTTGTTTAAATATTTTACAAAGGTTTCATTACACTGTAGTGCAGATCCAACTCTTGGCAGTTGCCAGTTTGTTCACATTTTAAAAACTTGTTATTCAGCAACTGAATGAAGGACTTCTAACAAGATCTACTGCTACCACCTTACTTTGATTTAGTGTTCAGAGATGTTTGTGCAGGGAAGAAAGGAACTTCATGCTTTCCCCCCACACACCCAAAGGAGAATTCAGCCTTTGGACCAAACAAAATATGGCAAACATAATATGGCATTTCTTCACTAAATTTCAGCCATACAAGGCATTCACTCTGGATCAAGATTGTGACATGAGGCAGTGGGACTCTAACAGAGTCCCCCAGTGTGCTACATGCTCTGGTCATGGTTGCCATTTTCAGTAGAAGGAAAGCCAGCATTGTTACCAGTGGAAGCTTTCTTTCCAATGCAGTTAGCATTCATGCTCTAGATTGGCAACATGTCAGGGCAAAGAGCTCCTGTTCCCTCATGACATGGTCTTAGCCCAGATCCCAACCATGCTGTGGTGGTGGTTATGTTGTAAAGGAAAAGCAATGAACATGTAAGGATTTATGTGATCTGTTATGCTCAGTTTGGCCCTCACTGACTTGAATTCATCTGGGAACATGCAGTGCTGTGGAGCTGCTGAAGCTGAGCTGGTATAGATAATGGATTTGCAGCTTTGATTGGTATATGTGAAAAATGATCACCATAGAGTCTTAATTTTTTTAAAAAAAGAGACTTGCATACCTTGATTCCATAGTTCTTAAACTGCACATGGAACTGGATACAATTTGCAGTTGGAATTCCATATATTTCTAGACTTGTGATGTGAAACAAATGTGATGCAAAGTATGTTTGGCAACATGCATACATCTGCAAAATACTTTTCTAGACTGCACACAAATACGCTTTACTTGCTGGGGCCATGCATCCATTAATGAAATCTTTAATGTGAAAGCACATTCAGTGTTTTTCCCATTTAAAAAAAATAAGTACAACACTAGCCCAGGACAGGTTTGGAGGTAGAAAAGGAGGTAATTTGTGGAAATGGACTTGATAGATCTAGCTGGAGTTAAACAGGAAACCCAAGTAAGAGCATGTTACTAAATACCTCATTTAAAAACCAGATAAATATTGACAGTGCTGATATCTTTTATTGACAGTGCTGATATCTTTTTATGGAGAGTGTAAAATGAGTGTGTGCTTTTTGGACTGTATGCTGCTAATCCTGATCTTCTGTGCCTTACTACTAAATATTAGTCACAAGATGTTTTCTTCTCTGCCAAGGTCAGTTTTTCTGTATGACCTCTATGATTCAGAAGGGCACTTCAGGCATGGAAGATGGTTTTGCATATAGAGTATCCTTGCTGGATTGAAGTGACCGACTTTTTCCATAACAAACTGATCTTTAGATGGAACACATAGAATTTTTCTTCATAGACAAAATCTGTGTTGTGAATGTGTGTGTGAGAAGGAGAGCACCTGTTTTATCATGCTGAGAAAACTGAGTATCTACTTTGCTGTCATCCCTGTCCTAAAGGCACCAGATCCTGTCTCATCTTGGAAGTAAAGGAGGGTCATCTTGGTTAGTACTTGGATGGGAGACTGCCAATGAATGCCAGGTGCTGTACGCTGTATTTCAGAGGAAGAAACCTTGCCTTGCCTAAACAAACCTTATGAAATTCTTAGGTCACCATAAGTCAACAGGAACTTGAAGGCATATACACTGATGCACTTCTGTGTAGGAAAAGTGTAATATACAATCCAGTAAGCAGTGTAATATACAATCCAATAAGCAGTGAAATATGAGGGGAAGACAAGTATGATAATAAAGTGATATTTTTAAAATACTGAGACAAGCTGTGTATCAGTCTGAAGGTAAGAAGGAGTCTGCTTATTGTATTTGAAGGACTTTATTATCATATTACACAACCAAAGCCCTCTTTGCTCTAAAATCCAAACTTTGCTTAATATCTGTGATATCACTGAAGCTCATCACATTTATATGGCACTATAATCATTACAACTGGCACATTATTATTGTGTGAAATGGTGAAATTGTTCCCATAATGAGCCAGCTTAAACCTGATAGATGTGGCATAACTTTTACAGTACTAATACATGATAGTAAGTATATTATTCAATAGTTTCTGTATTACTGTTTGAGCTAATTTTTGTAAATTACCCTTTCACATAAATCAATTAATAAGGATCTCTTTGTGATGGATTTTTAAAAATTCTCTATGCATTCTGCTGATGGGACAGAGATTTTGATTGCCTGTGCCTCTTATTTTGTTACAGATCTGCTTTTACTTCAGCTATGCAGTTTGGAAAATCAGCTTGAAAAAGACTGCAGGCTTAATGTTTGTATTTAGTGTTCTGCTTTAGCATGCAAAAGAACAGTCCTTACACTATACGTAGGTTTTTCATTCATTGTTTCTTCATTCATTTTTCATTCATTCATCTGTTTCTGCAGATATTATCAGCTTGCTCTTTGATAGCAGATTTTTAAATCTATTAAACAATAACAACCCTGAGACCATTTCCACACAAGAGGGGAGGAGTGGTTCACTGCATGTCAAGAGCAGTGTTTTATACTCTGATTCAAAAACTCTGCTATCTGCACACCTCTCAGTTACATCGTACTACCTCAGAGAAAAGTAGTTGCTGCATCCACAACAGCAAGTCCCTGGCCACTTCCATCCCCCTCCCTCACCCCACTCCACCATCACTGATTGGTCTGTTTTTTAAAGAAAAAGAAACACATTTTAAATGGCTGGATCAAAAAGCAAACATCCCCAAAATCCAGGCTAAACTGCATCAAGAGTCCAAAAAGTGGGGGGGGTCAATATCCAAAAGACCCACTGGCAACATCCAAAGAGCAAAGGGCGAAGCTGTACAAAACAACTCCAAACTGGTCTTTCAAAGTAAGCTGTCAAAGTTGTCAATTAAAACTGTCAAAATAAGTTCCCTAACTCAGCTTGGTCTGAGCCAGCAGCCAGGAGAAGCTAATAACAAACACAGGTCAGAAACTTGGCAGTAACTTAAAGGGTCAGTTTACTTAAGCAAGGAAACAGCTTTGCAAATGTGAAGCAATAATGGTCCCAACAATGTCCATAAATCAGAGGCAGGCAAAACAAACACAAGTCAAAGGCAGAAACACAGGCAAGGGCAGCAAACAGAAGCATGCATGGGAGAAATGGTCAGTTGATTGCTGACAAAGGCTAGAGGGGAAAGGCTCAGTTCTTATAGGCTCCAGGATTGGGGCAGCTGGTGCCTGATTAATTGGTGCTTGGCATAAATTTGCTGGGAGCGATACAGGAGACTCTTTTGGTGTCTACACTGGGTGAAGGTAGGTATGGATAGATCATTTTCTGCTGGGGCTGACACTTCTGTCCTTGGGGTGAGTGGTGGTACTGTCTGCTCTCAAGTTCTGCTGTAACAGTCTCTGTGTCAGGGCCCAGAGCAGATTCTGCTGCCTCAGACTCTGAGTGTGAATCTAGGTCCTGGAAGCCCATGACAAAAGTTAAGGCTGAAGTATGAAGGCTCTTCCTCAGCAAGGAACAAATAACTTCAAAGAGAAACAAAAGAGAAACAAAGTTGCTTGAGGATCTTCCTCTAATCAATCACCTTCACTTATCAAGCAATCAAAGATCATATCTTCCTCGCTCACACTCAAACAGATTTCTGCATTGTTACCTTTGTGCATAGGTGTATATGTTCATTGATATGAGGAAAAAAACACATTTTTTTATTTTTTAATTATACGAAAAGAAGAAAACACAGGGAAAAAATTACATAAGGTGATTAAACATAAAAGTGAAGGAAAAAAGATTACAACAAAAATGCTTACATTTCTATTTCTCTCTAAATCTATTTACATAATATTACTTACTCAACATATTTTAAATCATACTGATTATATATTTTGGTTATATATCTATATCTACATCTAAATCTCATTCTTACTATACCCATTGTTGTTATTTATTCCCATACTTAATATTTTAAAAAAATACTATTAGTAATTTCATTCTTATTTCTATTGTTTTCAAACTAAATTTAACCTACTACTATTGCTAAGTGTACCCAATAATCAGCCTAAGTGAGCCAATAATGTTTTAATGTTTTTATATATTTTTGTAATGCCGCCTCGATCCATTGGGAGAGGCGGGATAGAAATAAATTTTATTATTATTATTATTATTATTATTAATAATGCCTCAAATTATACCACCTGCCAAAATTGTAACTCTTCTTGTGGAGGTGTGACACCTTCCTCTTTTACTAACACTTTTTCCACAAATATCTTCCATATTGTTTCAAAATCAGGGGAAAAAACACGTCTTAATTATCTTTTATCAGATCTATTCTTTTCCCACTGTCCGTTTAACACCTGAAGACAATAATGACAGCAGCCTGTCCTTTGATGGGTGGGGAGAGATAGGGATGGAAATGACCACCTGGGAACACCCCTAGCCAGCCACTTTTGCCCTGTGAATTGATGTTACAGTTCTGCAATGTAGGTGAAAACAAAGCAGAACCAGTTTGGGAGGTTTGCAATGGAGTTTTTCCAGTTTTCACATACAGCGGTTTCTTGTCACAGTGAACCATACTAGGAGCTGAAAATGTGCAGAACTACAAGGAAAGCTACGAAGCTAAAATGATACAACGTGCAGATGGGAGGTTGAGAATTCGAGGTGACTACAATGTATTGACCTCTTGCGGAAATGGCCTGATTCTGGGTTTAATTCTGCTTCCGCTGGGCCCTTATTGGATCATTGTTGTAAAAGGCAAAATGGGAATATCCATTGAGCAAAAGTTAAGCGATATGCAAAGCAGCCTGTTGCAGCCTGTGGATTTATGGGTTGCAACATGTTGCAGGACTATGTGTGGGTTCTGATTTAATGAAAAAACTAATCTGCGGGCTGAGGTACAGCTTGGGGGTGGGGAGAGGATAGCCCTGCCATTATCTCCCAGCAAGGTTTGTTTCCTTCCCAGAAGCCTGCACACATTTTCATGGGCTCCTGGGAGAGCAGCCAGTGATGTGCTAAGGGAAGTAGGAATTTCATTCTGCTGGACCTTGAAGCTGAAGGCTTCACTTAGGTCTGGTAGTTGGAGATAACATCCTATCTGTAGCTCCATCAGCACATGGGCTCAAGCAGCCTTCCCACCCTCTCCCCATGGGTCAATTTGTTTTGTACTTGTGTTAATTCCAAAGACTATTCTGTCCCAACTTAAAGGGTGGGGTGCTATGGAGAAAGATTCAATTTTGTGTCGGTGAGTTGGGGGGAAGAGACCTATGAGTCCCTTTCATTTCTGATTGATGTGGTTCCTTCTAAGAGACCTTGGGGGTGTGGGCAACCAGGGTCAGACCCAGCTCAGAGGACTGGCTTCACTGCCAGATGGCTGGCAAACCACACCTTGGCAGTGTACCCATATGGATTACTTAACTGTCATTTTGCAGTTCTACTACTCAGAACTCAGAGGATTTACTTATTGGGTAAGAGGCAGATTATCTGATACCTGCATCTGTGCCTCATGTCATGTGAACACTAATCAGTATCCAATAAAATGCTAGCCTTTCCCCTTCTCCAAGCATGTCTTGTATGTTATTTTTAGTTCCCTGTCCTGCTCAGGCCAAAATCTCAACACTAGGCCTGCAAACAGTGGAGATAGGGTGCATTAGTATTTTTTAGTATTGGAAGGGAATTACTGCAGGTATTCTTTTAGATTCTAAAGGGCCATCTCTGCTTTTCTGTCTCTACAAAGCCAACCAAATAGTTAGGAGTCATCAGTATGACACTTCCATTCTGAAATCAATTTTATCTGCTTCTGGCTATACTGTCAGGTTTCATCTTCTTGCCATCACCTACTCCTTGGCCAAAAAACACCTGAAAGACATTCAGCTCCCTTAGACGTTTGTTAAAAGCATCAGTATTAATTTCTTTGACAGAAGCTGTGTTAAATACAGTGTTTCTCTGGAAAAATTCGTGAGGAACTCTCTTCATTTTTTCCCCTTTTGCATATTTGGTGATAACAACTGGACAATCTATCCTGAGCAGCTGGTCCCTTGAGCCCCAGTTTTGTTTTGTTCTTTAATTTGGAAGAAGATGGACTACTTTGACCCAATTCAGCATTGATTCTCAGTTGTGGGGGTGTGGATTGGTATTAACTTTCAGCTCAGACATGCCATTGCGTGAGTCACTTTTCACCTTGCCCTCCCACTAGTGCTATGAATAATAAACACAGGGAGAAGCAGCGAGCCAATTAATATGCTGCCAGTGCAGAATGCTTTCTTCCCATGGCCGCCTCCTTTTTGCTCCTTCAGGATATCCAAAGTCTGGTGTGGGTGGAAGCTTAAGTACCTCTGGAATGAGCTGAGACAAACAAGCCAGTGGTAAATGAGCAGGAAGGTTCTCAATGTACCCCACCCTGGGGTAAAGACACTTAGGTCATAAGAGGGTAGAATATAGCATATCATTGTCATGAAAAAAGTGGGGGGAAGCATCAAATATTTCTCTTAAGGATCAAGAAGATCAGCCCAGCCCTTTTGCTATGCCAAAATTTATATGAAGCACCATAAAACCAACCCGAGCCTCTTATTATCCTTCCATTATAGAGCACATTAGCTTTTGGCAGTGAAGACAGCTTTAGCCAGTGGCCTTCCTGATTTGTGGTTTCCACTTGGCTTACCTTACTTACTTAACATTTATTTTGTTTCGTTAATGGTCAATGACAGAGCAAACCTCCAGAGCAGAACTACCCTGGCCAGGATTCAATATATAAACATGTTGTATTCATGTGGATTTGGGAAAACATGGTAAACCCCAAGCATTTTAAACACACCTTGGGCCTTGACAATCAGGTGATAAGGAACATTACTGATAGGTACAGTTTACTTATTACTCTGTCCTTCCTCCAAAGAGCATGGTGTACACGTTTCTTTCTCTCTGCCTTCATTTTGTCCCAACAATCCTGCAATGAAGTAGTTTAAACTGAATGAAAGTGACAATGTTATTCTGTGAGCTTCATGGCTGAATGGTAATTTGAACCTGGCTTTCCTCTGTCCTGATATAATGCTGTGTCAATTGTACTGTGATGGATGTAAGGCTAAACCACTATCTGGAATTGTTCCTGAAATTTAGTGCCTAGATGACCTCTTCTTATGGATCTCACTAGAGGTACATATTATAATGTCCTGTGGGGAAGTTAACATGTTTTGTCACCCTCTAGATCAGTACTCCTTAAGCTATCTAATGTGAGGGACTGGCAATTTTTATCCCAATGTGCCAGGGACCAGTGCCATATTTGTGACCACCGGCTATTATTTCTTTCTTTCCAGAATTTTTTGCAGGATTGGCAGCTGATGGCTTGTGGATTGGCACCAGTCCATGGACCACCACTTCGAGTAGCACTGCTCTATCTAGTTCCATTATCCATTCAGTTGTAAACATGTGAATGTGCTATTGTAGAAACACTGCCTATTTACATTCATGGTTAGCATCTTTGATTTCATTATCCTTTTTTAAAAAATAGCAAATGCTGCCTAACTAGATGACACTAATAGATTTTTACTGCATTTTCAGCACTTCTAGAAGATGTTATGACTCTCTTGCTGTCAAAAAAATATTTTCTCCCAATTTTTGCTTTGCTTCTACAAGTATTTACATTAAGGGAGGTATCCGGTGTTTTCACTTCTGTTCGTGGAACAAGACTTGCACTCAGTAAAGGAGTCCTTCCATCAGCAAAAGACATCCTTCTGTGAGTACAGTCCTCTTTCCATAAACAGAAATTATTTCCATTTATGGATGACTTACACATCCTTTATCAAAAGTAAAGTTGGACTTGTCTGTAATGAAAATTCACGATAAAAGAGAGGGAGGAACCATTGTGAGGGCGGCATTCCCTCAACCCACCTTCTTGGAGCTATATGACGGAGGTGAGTGAGGCAAATCTCAGAATTAGGTGAGGCCAGTCAGTGGAAGGCCAAAGAAAAGCCATACCCTTCTCTCTGTTTGCATTCACTTTCCTCCCTTCTCAATCTCCTTTTAGACACAGACACAGATTCCACTCATTCTATTCTTCATCTTCTAAAAAAGAAATCTCCCATTTGAGCTAATGGGAAGCTTTTTTTCAAACCTAATTGCCACATCATTTTTCAAGATACTTGTTTTGTGCTGTTAACCACACACTGGTCTTTCTGAGAAGTTTGTCTCACCTAGGGTAAGACACTGTAAGCATGACAGAGGTAAGAGTAGTCTCTCTCAATCTAGTAGGCAAAAGTCAAACTCTTATTACAGTGAATTTTAACAACTTTGAGGACTTGGCAGGTGTATTTTCAGGAGTTAAAAAGTGTAATACCAGAAGAATTCATGCTGCTGTACAATTTTTTAAATTATTATTATTTATTTGTATCCCCCCTCTCCATATGGATCAAGGCAGCGAACAACTTACAAATAGCATGTATTTCTATACATATTTCTATACATGCCCCCAACAAGCTGGGTACTCATTTTACTGACCTACAGAAGGATGGAAGGCTGAGTCAGCCTTGGAGCCCGGCAGGATCAAACTCACAATCTTGTGGCTTGCAGTACTGGCATTTAACCACTGCGCCACCAGGGCAGACGCAATACTATGCAACCTGTTTTTCAAAAAACAATTAATTTGATTCAGTGATTATGACATTTTCTCCTCAGTATGAGAATGACTTACTCTTTGGGTTTCAGTTTTCAAACACATCCTGACATAGTTCTAGGGAAGTCAGTTGTGGATTAAACAGCTCTTGAGTTACAGCTTTAAAAGACACACACACACACCAGATCTGTGCCCTCATATACAAAAATACACTGTACAACAGATTAAAAAAACATTATTTTAAAATGCTGAAGATATACAAAACAAATTTCAAAAACATCATTTTAGTCTGCTTTTAAAAAGTAGTTACATGTGGTTAAAAGAGCCAAATTTTCCATCTCTGGTTTTAAGGATTGTAGGCCATGAGAAATAATTCAGTCACAGCTGCCCACTTGAAGCTCAAAATAGATAGAGCCATTATAACTTCCTTTGGGAAGGGGTTCCATAGTCAGAAAGCTGCCACAAAGAAAGCCCTGTCACACATATTCACCAAGCTAGCTTCTTGGGGTAGAGGGACATAAAATATGGCCTCCCTTTATTGCTAGTAAATTCCAATTTACTGTTAGTTAGTGTGTTCCTCTAAACTAAGCGGCCCAGTGGTTCTGCTCTGTTTCTGTTTTAAAATTAACCTCTGAATTAAAGCAGGTGATAATATTTACATAACACTCTGCATATAGAATTCTATAAAAAAGCTAGATGTGAACTGAATTGCTAGTCCAAATTAGACTTAGAGCCATTGAATCAGTGGGATGTATGTAAATGTTGACTTATCATTCAGCAATTGATTCAAAATGTGTATTCTAGTTAGGACTAGCAATTAGATTTCAGCCCTACTTTTTACTTTTATAGTTTGCAGGAGAATTCCTGTTATGCAGGATTCTTAAGTAGTCATGGGCTTCCCCATAGCACTGCAAAGTAAGTGCTAGGGCCCTTTCACACTACACAATTATAGCATCCATGGTTCCCCTTTAACTGTCTGTGTCCTACAGAAACCTGAGATCTGCAGTTCAGAGAGGTGTACTTAGAATTCTCAATCAGTGAGCTTTAATGCTTCACCAAGCTACAAACCACAGGATTCTAAAGGATATTGGCACGACAGTTAACACGCAGTCTTAGTGCTATAATGGTGTAGTGCGAAAGGGTGCAAATGCTGAAGCTAAGTAAGGCCATTTCTGCACTAGACTGTTATAGTTCTATTATTCCACTTTCAACATCCTATTGAATCCTGGGGTTTGCAGTTTAAGGCCCCTCCCTAAATTGCAAACCCTAGAATTCCATAGGATGTTGAAAGTGGAATAACAACACTATAACATTCTAGTGCAGAAATAGCCTAAGTGTATGGATAATTTGATAACAGGGAGTGAGGGTGGAGGGAGACAGACTCTTCCAAAAGATGAACTCAACTTTTTCTCTCTCCCTATCCCAATTAAATGTTAATGTACAACAGTGTTCAGCAACTTCTGGTAGGTTTACTGAAAACTCAGAGTACATAGTAGAAACTATGCAATTCAGAAAGGATTTTTGGAGGTTTTTAAGCAGAGGCTTGATGGCCATCTGTCGGGATTGCTTTGAGGGTGTTCCTGCATGGCAGGGGGTTGGACTGGATGGCCTGTGTGGTCTCTTCCAACTCTGAATTTCTATGGTTCTATGATTCTATGATACTGTTCACCAGAAAGACAGGGAAGGATAGCCAGCAACATTTGGAAAGAAGGAACCACTGAAAGGATGAGTGGCAAGACAAAATAGAGTAGAGGTTGCAACCTGATAGCAAAGATGAAAAATGTTCTTGGAAGGATTTTGTGGAACGTAAAAGACAAATGTAATTGTTCTTTCTTACTTGGAAAGGCATACTGGGGCTTCATCATACCCTGACATTTCTACAGTATTTAACTCAGCATGACATCCAGGCTGCAGCCAATCTAGCAGTTAAAGATGTACATATTTTCAGTGATAAGAGAAAATATACAACAAACTTCATGGCCCTGCTGTTGAAGATCACATTAATATTAATACTCCTTTCCTATTTGAAACAGCAAATTACCGGTACTCATTATTTCATTGTCATCTTAGGAAAGATGATTATATGATGGCCCTGTGTGATTAGCTGCCACAAAATATCCTTGGATATAACCACCTCTGAATATTCCTTGCCTTAAGAAAACCCTATGAAATTCATGGGGTCACCATAAGTCAACAGGTAGCTTGAAGACACACACACACATACATGTGTGTGTGTTATCCTGCATTGGTTCTCATAAATAATTTTATTGCTTTCTTTTCCAGTCACATCGAGCCAATCATCCAAGCAGTCCTTGAAAACTTATATTGAACAAGGCTTGACTTCTGACAAGCCAGGGGGCAGAAGTTCCTGGCTACTGCTCTTCAGCCAAGAGAGCTTTCCAAGAGTGCTGGCTGGAAGGATCTCTGGCTGGAGATGCCCCCACCCTGGATTAAAGGGGAAGCTGACAATTACCCACCAAGTTCCTAATACAGTCATCCCTCCACATTTGCTAGGGTTAGTGGCACAGCCCCCCCCACAAGTGGAAAAACCACGAATAACTCTAGGCCCTCCCGAGTCATATTCGACACACAAAAAAGTATGATCCCCATATTCAACCTACCATGGATTCCTCTGAGGCATCAGGTTCCTTCACAAGGCAGAAGTGGGTGGGTGGTGGGGCTTACTGCCACCTCTACTGCTGCCCTATACCATTTTTAATAGGAACTTACAGTTTCTCAGTCTTAGCAGGTTTGCAGTTCCTATTAAAAATGGCATAGGGAGGCAGCAGAGGTGACAGCAAAGAATCTGTGAATAATCAGATCTGCAAAAGTGAAACCTGGAAATCTGGAGGTCTACCTGTACTTGCAAGTAAACACACTATGAATAGGAACGACCAAGGGAGTGACATCTTGTCTTTGCTATGAAACACAGCTGTTTGGATCTGAGGATCTGATGGCCATATGTTGGCAACCTGCTTTTTCAAAGAAGAAACCCTTAATTAAACTCTTGAAGTTACAAAAATAAAGAATCTTGATTAAAATGGAAGAATGCAACACAGCAATTAAGAGCGGAGTAAGTGTGTTTACCCTCAGTATCAGGACAAATAAATTAGAAAATTGGGAGCTGATGTCTCTAAAAGAGAATAATTAAGAGTTTAAGTGTACATAGTTTGCGAATAGATTGAGTTGCATTTTATTCACAAGATGGAATTGGGTTGCAAGCACAAGAGAAATTATAGTATGAAAAAATATAGATGTTATCTATTTGATGTTGATGAAACTGGCTTGCAGGTGGCTTTTCTCTAGATAGGAGAGAAGTGAGTAGCTAATTCTGAAAATGTTGGATTCAATGAAAGACGGAAACTTCCTAGGAAAATGCACAACCAAAATATGGGTTGCTTTCTTTCCTTTGTGTTTTTGTTGTCTTTCAGCAATTTTGTGCCAGTTCCTATAAAAATAAAGTACACAGAGTCTACAAAGAGCATCACTCCTCAGACACGGACCATATAATGCTCACATCTCTTTTTTATAATTAGTATTTTGTTCATTCCTTAGGCCAATTCTAATCACAATGTGCATCTTATGCATTTCTCTCTGTGTCTGTATCTTTCTCTCACTCTATCCATCTCTTCATAGATAGATAGATAATATGTATATCTGTATCTATATTTATTTTTCCTGTTTCCTGTTGCTTTTGTTGTTATTATATGCTTTTAAGTCATTTTTGACTTATGGTGACCCTAACATAAACACATCATGGGGTTTTGTTGGCAAGATTTGTTTAGAGGGGGTTTGTTCTTGCCTTCCTCTGAGGCTGAGAGAGTGTGACTTGCTGAAGGTCACCCAATGGGTTTCAATGGCTGAGCAGGGATTTGAAACCTGGTCTCCAGAGCTGTAGTCCAATGTCCAGACCACTATACCATGTTGGCTCCTTTTGTAGTCTCCCTTTGTTCCATCAGATATTTGGGAGTACCTCTTTCTAAGCAGAGATATTTATTCCATAGTTTAATTTTTTTTAAAAAAGTTTGACTGTCCTAGCATGCAGTCTCATGGATTTTGGTGAAGGGTTTGTGAGTACAGCTGGTTTCTTTCCTTCCACCCCTTTATGTTTTCCACTGAGGCAAATCTCCCAACCCCAATAAAGAATGTGATAGAAATAAGTTCTGAAACTTGTTCAACTTCTGCCTTCCTCTGAGGGTAGATCTAGTCTTCCACTTCCACTAGCATGCCCAAAACTTGGAAAGTAATATTTTAAATATAATTTCTTTCTTTCTGATTTCACTCAAACTAAAGTCCTGGCTGATTACCTGATTTACTGGGTTTATCCACACTTCTCTCTCTCTCTCTCTCTCTCTCTCTCTCTCTCCTTCTTTCTGCATCTCTTCCATTCACAGCTTTTGCCTACATTCATCTTCTCTCTTTTCCCCTAATCCCTCTCCTTTGTTCTTTCTTCTTCTTTTCTCTCCCTCCAGCAGCTTCTAACTAAACACTATGTTCTCCTCTCTCTCTTTTGACTTCTCCACTCATCACCTTGTACAGTCAGTTTCTCTTTCTTTCCCAGTTCCCCATCCTTTCATCTTCATTCTCTTTCTCCTTCTCCCTTCTCTCCACCTCTCTTAGCTACAGTTGTTTTCTGCCTCCTTCCTGATTCCTCTCCTTTTTCTCCTCCTACACTTCTCCTAGCCATCCTCTTCCTTTTCTTTCTTCTCTGACTCTCCAACTATTTCTAATAGAAGAAAACCATGCACATCTTGAATGTTAGATGTACATCTTGTATGTTAGATTCCCAGCATTATAAAACTACAAATCCCATTAAATGCAAGAAGGCTTCTGAATGGACTTACCTATTGGTCTTGATTGCCTCATTGGTTAATCATTATCACCATAAGTGATCTTGTTGTTGTCATTTCATCATCATCTCAGTCTCCACAAAATATTTAGTAATCATTAGTAGCATTATTGTGATTATGATTATGTTACATTGAGGAAGATTCTACAACCCAATTGTTAAAGAAAGAAAGAAAGAGCGAGCATGTGGTCAATGGGCCAATGAGGAGGAACCATTAAAAAGAGAGTGTGGAAAATTTTATTTTTGCTGGAAAATATTTCTTTGGTTGATGTCCCCATGTGTTATTAAAGACAGTGCTTGCAAACATATTAAAAAGAAATCTGTCCCCCCCCATTAAGTGCAGAGTGTAGAAACTTAATTTTCAATCAGAGAAATATTATGTTCATGTCATCAGATGCACTGGCCCGGTGCTATTCAATATCTTCATTGATGAATTGGATGAAGGAGTAGAAGGCATGCTGATCAAATTTGCAGATGACACCAAATTGGGAAGGGTTGCTAGTACACCAAAGGATAGGATCAGAATTCAAAATGACCTTGACAGATTGGAGAGCTGGGCCAAAGCTAACAAAATTAATTTCAACAGAGGGGGACACATGGCTGGATAACAGTATGTGTCAAAAGGGATCTAGGAGTCTTGGTAGATCAAAAGCTGAACATGAGTTAGCAGTGTGATGCAGCAGCCAAGAAAGCCAATTTGCATCAATAAGAGTATGGTTTCTAGAACAAGGGAGGTAATGGTACCACTCTATTCTGCTTTGGTTAGACCTCATCTGGAATACTGTGTCCAGTTCTGGGCACCTCAATTCAAGAAGGATATTGACAAGCTGGAACGTGTCCAGAGGAGGGCAACCAAAATGGTGAAGGGTCTGGAAGCCATGCCCTATAAGGAGTGGCTTAGGGAGCTGGGTATGTTTAGTCTGCAGAAGAGAAGGTTAAGAGTGGACATGATAGCCATGTTTAAATATTTGAAGGGATGTCATGTCAAGGAGGGAGCGGGCTTGTTTTCTGCTGCTCCAGAGTCTAGAACAAGGAGCAATGGATTCAAGCTGCAGGAAAGGAGATTACATCTGAACTTCAGGAAGAACTTCTGATGGTCAAAGCTGTCTGGCAGTGGACTATGCTACCTCGGAGTGTGGTGAAGTCTCCTTTGGAGGGTTTTAAGCAGAGGTTGGATGGCCATCTGTCAGGAGTGCTTTGATGTGGGTTCCTGTACGGCAGGGGGTTGGACTGGATGGCCCTGTGGTTTCTTCCAACTCTACAATTCTATATTTTTAAGCTGAAACAATCTAATACAACTGTGTTTTTGAGTATTATTTTTTAATTTGTTGGGCTTGCTGTTTTTCATCTGAATGACATGCTCCAAACAACTGTGGTTGAATCTTACTGACATCAGCAGAGGTTGCCTCTTGTGGCCTTGCACCCTGAAATCTTAAGGCCTGATGTGCTCTTGACCTAGCAACCCTACTATCAAATATATCAGGTTCATCCTGACCTGAATTCACTCTGGCTTTGCATATTCCCGCTTTTCATTGGAACTTTAATTTTGGTCAGAGGAATCTCATCAAACAGTTCCCTGACACGTTTTATTTTGACAGGCTCAAGAGGAATAATCTTCACTGGGATTATCAAATGATTTTTTTTATTAAACTAATGTACAAAAGAGATATTTTTGTTTTAGCATAAAAGGACATAAAGGAATCCAGTAGCACATTTGAAGCTAAATTGGAAAAAGACTATAATTTGATGTAATCACAAAAGCTTATGCTAGAATTCTCACTTCCACCCACTCTTTGGTCTCAAAGGGGATGCTGGATTCCTTTAAGTCTTTGACTAGAATATTCTTTGTCGCATGTTCAAATAGTGTTTTTATTAACCACCTTCTACCTTCTTTCTCTCAGTTCAAGACCAAATTCACTTGCTTCTTCACCTTTTACTTTACATTCAATAAACTTTTGGTGAAGTGCCTAAGATGTCCTTCACTGTTTTACTGTAGCCATCTTGACCAGAACTTATGTAGTAAAATATTTTGAAGGTGCTTTCAAATTATATTGTGGAGGCCCAATTTTTCCACAGTTATTACAGACAGTTCCTTCATCTTTTAAGTTGAAATAGATCTTTTAAATTTTTCCCCAAAGTGGATCTTTTCAGTTGCCTTTAACTGCTCTTCCTTCAGTCCTCATAAATTCTCTTTTGGCATTGGTTGGAAGTGATTTTCTCTCAAAACTCTTTCTCTCTTTCTTTTCCCCTCCTACTGCACAGTGTAAACCAATCTATCAGTTGTGGGGCCACACTGACATTCTTAGGGACAATGCTTTTAAATATCAACCTCATTTCTGAAGCCTGAGGCTCTTTCCACAGCACCCCCCTATCCAGCCAATGGGACAGGAGAAGGATGGGACTGTGGCAACACTTCTGCATGACATCGTTGTGGTCCTGCTCCTCTCTTGTCCCCAGGCAGTGCAATTGCAGGTGAAATCATTGGGCCTTTCTGCACTACACTGTTATAGTGCTGTTGTTCCACTTTCAACCTCCTGTGAAATTCTGGGATTTGTAGTTTCCCAAGGCCAAAGAGCTCTCTGGCTGGGAATTCTAAAGGGCCCTCCCTAAACTACAAGCCCCAGGATTCCATGGCAGGTTGAAAGTGGAATCATAGCACTGTAACAGTGTAGTGTGGAAATGGCCATTGATGAGGTTTCCCTGTCAATGACATGTGATCACACCACCATCCCACACTTACCTGTCCTACAGAAGGCCAGAAGTATGGTGATGGTGCTTCCTGCCCCAGTACAGCCTGGGAAAGTACTTGGCTGCATTGCAGAAGGAAGCGGCATGCCCATTGCACTCCCTTCTGCAGGGAGCTGGTCCCATGTGGAGGGGAGTGCTGCTGTCATGCTCCCTTCTTGGCAGAGCTGCTGCTGGGATTGCCACTGGGCACCGCCGCAAGAAGGTAAGCTGTGGAAAGGGCCACAGACATAAATTGATTCCAAATAATCAAATCTCTTATACCATTTTTTTAAAATCTTCCCTTGCATTTCATAGCAATTTTTGAAACAAAACAGTGAGCTTAGCACTAAAGTCTACATATGACTTGTCATACTATACCCAACAATTTCTAAATATCTTTCTAATACAATCTGTTCTTGTCTGAACCTTTTATAGACAGCTTCTTCATATTCTTCATATATTTATAGGTTTCTCTGAGGAAATCTAATGAATATTTCTGCCAGTTCTGCTTCTATTAAACTGAGGAGGAATTTAATCTATTAAACTGTTTAATCTATTAAACTGAGGAGGAATTTTATCAATTTCCAGCAGTTGTGTTGCTCTTTCTAGAGCTAACAAAAATACCTAAGGATCTTCAACCCCCCTCCCTTCCCAATAAGGAATGAAGTCTGTGGAAGTAATTTTGGTGGTTTTGAGACATTCCATTGTAGTTGTTTCTCGTTCTTGTTCTCCCTGTTTCTCCCGCCAAAGAGCTGAATTTGTCCATTTCAAAGTTTAATCTTTTTAACTTAATCCTCAGTTTTAATTCTTCCTCTTCATGTTGACTTTCTCATCAAACTTGTGTCTCCATTTATTTGCTTCAGTTTTTCCTCTAACTGAATTTTACATTGTGTCACTTTTTCTTTGAATTCATAGCTAAGTCTGCCTTCCCTGATCTTGGGGTTTGAGGGGGAAAAGGAGTGGCTTCTTTGAGCCTTATCACATGGGGAAGGTAAATTGTTGTTGCATCTAGATAATAGCATCTTCTGTTGGGCTTCCGATGTGACACAGTTGCTCTTCAATTGTTGTCCTGTAGGAGACCGTTTAAAAGCAAACGTTTAAAAGTTCACCTTAGGGTTGCCATAAATTGGAAATGATGTGAAGACACACAACAACAAATAGCACTTTCTGTTAGAGCTCCTTGCATGATGTCATTGCTTTTTAGTTCTTGTCCCATGGTAAAACATTTTAAAAGCAATTCTTTTTACTAATGCAAAAAAACAAAACAAAACAATAATGACCTCCTTTCCTGCTTCTGTTACGCTATGATTTCCTGTACGAGGTTTCCTGTATGAGGTTCAGTCCTGTATGCGATTCAATTCTGCTTTTATTCCAATTTTGGGTGATCAGTGGGTGTGCTTCACATTGATCATTGGAAGATGCAGCCCCATTCTGGAGTCTGTTCCTACAACGCCATGGTGTGCTAAGGATCTCAATCTCTCTCTAACACACACACACACACACACACACTCCTGGAACTACAAGAAGAAAGACTTATAGTTTTAAAAGGCCTTTATTTCATTAACCTTCTGTCTCTTATTTTCTGTTACTACTTTCAGACACATTAATTTCTGCCACATGAAAACCAGGGATAGATCAGATAGATAGATTAATAGCTTTTGACTTTCCACTACCAGCGATTAGTTAAGTCAGGGAACTCTGATCTATGCCCAATCAGGAATTTCTCCACACAGAAGGAAAAAAAAGTAAGACTGTTTTCATTCACATTTATGTGGAGGGCATCTGTGTGTGTGTGTGTGCATGTGTGTCAAACAATGAAAAGACAAAGGGCTAATGTTTTGAGGGCGGTAGGGTATGAGCAGTCCAAAATGCTGTGAGGGATACGGTTTTAACGCAAGTGGACAGTGTAATCGTGGAATGAGTCTGAAGGTGCAAAAGAGAACAACTGCAATTAAACAGGACTTTTACTTGCAACACAATTCTAGGGGGAGAGGAGTCTCATCTGATAAGGCTCTTTTAATCTCTTGAGGTGTCTCCTATCCAAACACTTTCCAATGGGGAATGTAAAGCAGAGTACACACCTTGGTTGACAATTATGGTGAACAGGAAGCAATAAGTTTGGCCCAGAAATCTTTCTGTGGCATTGCTTGGAACCATAGCTCTGTCATCACCTTATTTTCTAGAAAATTGGGCAAGTTATGTTTCATTTTGACTTTGTTAGGAGTCCATACTTCCTTTTAGTTTTAAATGTCAGTGCTCACTATAGTTAATTTGGTTTGATGAGGAGGTGTCCTGATTTACTTCCATATCACCATCTTACACCTTCTTTTCAAGGTATTGGGTCAGTAGCAAGCTCTGGCCCCTGTCTCTTGCTCCTATCACATTCTATCCAGCTGCCACTACCCACTAATTTGCCCTACATGACTCAGGAATTTAGTGAGAAGTTACTGAAGGATTTAACTTGTACTTTTCAGCACCTCTGACCCTGTGAAGACATTGCCTCACCCTCCTGTGGAAGATGAGAACCCTAATATATACACTCACACACACCAACCAAAGGCATGTGAAGAGAGCATGGAAATGAGATCTTTGAAGAAAAACTTTTGTTCTAAGCAAGCAGTCTTGCATTAGCATGAAGGCATCTCGCTTCAGGTACTATTTAGAGTAGTTACAAAGATACAGGCTAAGTCATATTCAGCTGAGGTTAGGAAAAACATAAGCCCTAATACGACTATCTGAACATTTCTGTTTTTCTCTTGAGATAGATGGTGTTCTGGTATTTTTTGGATGTTCATGGGAAGCTGGGGATCTGGATCCCTTTGTCTAGCCTACAACCAAACTTCCCTAGTGACGGTGAAGCAGACAGCACCTTCCTTAGCTCTCCATCAGTCCAAAAATTTTTCAGTTAGTTTCTCTTGTACTTCATGGCACTGTGTTTTATAACATCTCATTTGCAAACACCTAGAAGCTTCCACACTTCTCTCCAAACTGGTTATCCTCATTGGGCAATTGTTTCTCATGAGTTCTGTTGTTCGTACCTGACGCTGACTCACAGTAAATGCAAGCCCGCATCATTAACCTTTTGTTTACCTGTGTTGCCACATCATGGGGAAGCCTGTTATCACAGGGACCAATACAATACGTGTGTGTATATGTATGTATATTTGTGTGTGTGTGTGTGTCTGTGTGTCTGTGTGTGTGTGTATATATATATATATATATCGTCTTTTAATAACATTCCAAACTCTGTTTTGCTCCAATTGATTATTACTTCCCTAATAATCCTCTCCACTTCTCTAACAATCAGGGGATTCATTACACAATTATAGCCATTTGATACCACTTTAACTGCCATGGCCCTAACCTATGAAATTTAAGGGCTGTAATTTCTATAGCTATTTCATTTTCTATTTTTAAATGGTTACGACTTGCCTTGTAAATGGTATTACGTTGAAAGTTAGCCTTTAAGTATAGCAGGAACAGATTATTTGTTCGTCATTCACTGAATAAACTTAATCTGAACATGAATGACATTTATCCTTGCTTGTAGAATCATAGAATTGTAGAGCCAACGGTAGAAGTCAAGAGATAATTTTGTTAAATGAACTGATATAATTCACCTTTTCCAGACTAATAATAAGATCAGAACACACTTATCCTTCAGGCTACAGGTTTCTTCATATTTTACTCAAGTGCAAATTTTGCTCAACTAAAATGCTATATGCACAGAGGGCTATATTAGGTTAAATTTCACACTAGAATTTGTATATTAGAAAAAGCTGCAAATGAAAATGTATTTATTTGCAAAAAATGTGTATGTCATGGAAAGTAATGCATAAAATTGTTTTATGTTAAGGATAGTTATGTACAAAAAGAAACAGGAAATTGTATGGGGAGGGATAGCACTTGAACAATTATAGTGTGTTATTGAAGTTGGATGAAACTGATTTATGACTGAATGCATACAAACTTGGTATGGGTCAAGTACAGAGGGATTCATCCATCACTAGTTGGAAGGGATATTAGAGGTCATCAGGTTCAGAATGCAGCTGTAGCATCCCTGGTGATGGTCATGCAGCCTCTGTTTCAGTATCTCTCATGAAGGAAAGCCTACCATTTCTGGAGGTAACCTCAAGTTTTGCACAGTCTTTCTGAACGTTTTCTAAGATCTAACTAAAATTTCTTCCACTGTTTATATAGCAGACATGTCTCAAGTTCTTAAAACAAAAGCAAGCAAGAAAGCAAATACCGGTAGATAAATGAATCAACCAATTAATAGCTCACCAACACTCATAACTTCCAGACTGTTTTACTCATCAGGAATATACAGGGGAAAAAATTGGTTAAAACAATCAAGCTGCTTTGGTTGCATTATTGATAATTCCACTTTCTTGCAATGAGCAGGATACTGATAGTAAAAGCGGCCTCCTGACATCCTTCTTCAAGTCTGCTCTATCCCTTATTGTTGCTCTGCATTCCCCTAGCTGATTCTGCTTGAGGGCTTAGCAGCACTGGGTTGGTGCTGTGTGGAAGGAGCAAAGAAGAAGGAGGTTAGGCTACACATGATCATACATGTACCACATTTTATTCTATAAAATTTGGTCCATTTATAAGCACGTGGAGCCTAGCCTCCTCCTCCTTTGCTGATTCGTTATATGTGCTTTCTAGTATTTGTTCCTGTTCTGCTGTGTAGAAGGAGCCAGGGGCAGCAACAACCTTGGCTTGGAGGTAAAATGGCCAATACTTTATTGTCATTACAGCTGTATTGGTTGGCCTGCTGTGATGCACAGATCCCAAGATAAAACCCAGAGCCCTGATGGCTCAGTGGTTGAATGCCAGTATTGCAGACACAATGTTGTGAGTTTGATCGTGCAGGGCTCCAGGTTGATTCAGCCTTCCATCCTTCTGTAGGTCGGTAAAATGAGTACAGAGCTTGTTGGGGGCAGTTAGCTAACATCTTGTAAACCACTTAGAGAGTGCTTGCACTGATAAGTGCTATAGAAATGTACATGCTATTGCTATAATGTCTTTGTCCCTGATTGTATATGTTGTTGTTGTACTGCCTTTTGGTGTAAAGGGCATTATAAATAAATGTTGTTGTTGTTGTTGTTGTTATATTGAATGATCAAGAGCATTCACTCGAGCCCTATCTCCTGACCTAGAGCAGGAGGCAGCCAAGGGGTTGGCAACTGAGAAAGCCACTCAGGCACAATGCAACTGTGTGATTCCTAACCAACCAGGATGATGCAAGTCATGCTCCTGAGCCGGGTATTACCCTGTATGCCACCCCTGTAATGTCCCAAAAGGGACCCCCCATGGGAAATGAAGGGTTCACCCCAATGCTTCCTCACAAGTGGGATCATTCCCCATGCCATATCCACCAAAAGTTATGACAAAAGGTGACATTTAAAGGAAAATGGGACTGAATCCAAAACAAACCAAATACTGAGAAAATCAAGAACTGTACAGGGGACCAGTGGGAAGGCAGCTCAAGCCAGAATGCCTTGACAAGCAGATCTTACCTAAATCTATACTCCCCAGACAGACCTGATTGAAGCCTGCAGGTTCAAGGTCTGGCACCTGAGAAGCACCTCCTCTATGCAGCTCCTGATCAGCTGCCTTTTTGCAGTCCCATGAAAAGGTACAAAGGGAAGAATGTGCTGTGTCAAAGGAAGAAAATGATGGTTCCAGCCCTTCTTGCCTGCTGTCGTAGTCTGCAAATCAGGCCAAGATAAATTTGAAGCTTGTTGCAGCTTCATAGCATTTGATGTGATGTATTTCAGACATTTTTCTTACCTACCTCAATGCATTTAACATAAACAGACAGAGACTGTCAGAAACAGCAATATTGGAAAGTCATTATATGCCATTTCTGCCAACAGCTAGTTGAAAAACAAGCTGCTTTAGGTCATGCAGCTTCCGAAGATGCTGCCTGCATTCCATTCACAGCAGTATTTAGCAACATTGAGAAAGAATTGTTATGGAGAACGGAATTTTAACATTTGTTCTTGTTGGAAGAAGTTTGATTCTAAAAATCTTTAAAGCTTAGCTTTGAATTGGTGTGTTGTGATTTCTAATGTTAGAATTAGCAGCTTGAATCTTCTCAGTGACATTGTACTATTGTTTTTGTTCTTACATGCCTTTATTTCTGACTCTGACATATGGAGACCCTATCATATGGCTTTCTTGCCATGATTTATTCCAGGTGGTTTGCCATTAACTTCCTCTATGGTTGAGAGAGTATGACTTGTGCAAGGTCATCCAGTGAGCTTCTATGGTCAAGTAGGGACTGGAACCCTGTTGTTTTTGCTGCTGCTGTGTTGTTGTTGTTGTTGTTGTGTGCCTTCAAGTCATTTCTTATTTATGGAAACCCTAAGGTGAACATATGAACATATCATGGAGTTTTCTGAGGCTAAGAGACTGTGACTTGCCCAAGGTCATCCAGCAGGTTTCTATAGTTGAGCACATATTTGCACCTTGATCTGCCAGAATTCTAGTCAAACCACTGCACCACACTTGCTATCTATTCTATGCAGATATAAGATCAAATTACTCCTGTGTATGAATTTTTATGGTCAGTGTGACAGCTCAGCTCCACCGTCTGCAACAACCCTGTGTACCTTTAACTTACTTTTGTGGTATTGGTACTCTCTCCATGGCTATTTGCTGCCTGAGGGGTGATGGGCAGGGGACAGCCAGGCAGTGGCTGGTTGTACTTTAGTAGGTGATTGCAGGAAGGCAATGCCATTGTCTCAGGTGTGCCAAGATCCTTCAGAGGTCTAGAAGGATGACATCTTCTTGACATCACTTGCTGAAGTGCAGGCAGCTGAATTTTTCAGGCTGCTGAATTTTGATAATGCAACTGAAAGTTTTTCTGGAAGAAGGGGGCAGTTTTACTCATCCCTATTTTTACTTTAACAATTCATAATAATATGATCATCAGTTATATGTGATTCCTATTTCTTATGAGTTCAATTGTTTATCAGTGCCTAAGACTTTCTTCAGTAAGAACAGATCATATAAAACCTTATAGTATAATCATGCATGCCAATATTTTCATCTGAAAATACTGGCACTCTTGGGGAAAACTAGATGTGAGTGGGAACACATATTCTTTGAGATTATCTCTTCCACAGCAGGATCTTCACAGGCATACAAGCCTCTGCAATCAGTCTTACAAATTAACCTCATATTAACCTTTATAGTTACCAATCACAAAAGTAAGCACATTAAAAGCAAGATACATAGGTAAGGAAAATCATATTCCATGATATACACACGTCTTTCACCACTTGGAAGAGCATATTTACAAAACCCATATAAATGTATAAGCTCATTCGAGCCTTTTTAAGTACTTAAATCTTGGCTGAGGTTTACTGGCCAGGTCCCTCACCTCAGTTACATCCTGCTGAAAGCTATCTTCCGGTGGCCTGATCTGCACCATTTTCAAAATCGATGGTGTCATAGTCCTTTAGATTAAAGTTACTCTCAGAAGACCATAAAAACATAGAAAGTCAAAGTAAGTCTCATCTACTTATGAAATCACCATGATATATCTAGGATGGGGATCAGAAAATGGGTCAGCAGGAATAGCTGGAATTTGTATGAGGGGTTGCTATTTCCTTTTTGTCCTCATTAGCAACAATATGTGCAAAGTGTGTTTGAGTTCCTGCTCTAATCGGACAAACTGTAAATTTGTGGTATTTATTGGGTGATGTGGAGCCATATGAGATCTCTGATGGCTTTTCACTTGGTCTTCTATGATGTCGTGTCTACGCACATCTGCTTTCTTTATCATCAGCTACTGATTAATAGTAATAACTGTAATGACAGTAGCACTTTCAATTTTTAGCATATTTACAATATGAAACATAGCGAGCATTTTAAAGTGTAAAATATCATATGAACAATGACAGAAACCTGTCTGCAAACTTCCAATCTGCACATTAGACTTGGTGTAGATTGTGTAAAGCTGGGTTGCTTTTAGAAATAACCATTCCTTATTTGTTAGTGTGTGAGAATGTGTCTCTCTCTATGAACATATGTATGTATTTGAAGAAGGAACAGTTATTGAGTTGGCTGACTCATACAAGTTCATCATTTGCCTCATCATCTAATACTTCCCCTCAGACATCAAAAAATATTGAATTTCCAATCCAATTCAATCTTTATTATGCAGTCATAAACCATTGAATATTGAATTTGGGATGACATCACATGATTTTTAAAAAACCCTGTCTTCTGTCATTGTTTGAAACAATGAATCATCTCTTCATTATGCTGTGGTCAAGTGAAGCACTTGCATGTGTTTGATTACACCTAAGACTGTGGCTATTTCCGCACTATATTCTTATAGCGCAATTATTCCAGTTTCAACATCCTATGGAATTCTGGGGTTTGCAGTTTTGGGAGGGGCCGGCCAGCCCCTCCCGAAACTGCAAACTCCAGGATTCCATAGGATGTTGAAATTGGAATAATCACGCTATAAGAGTGTAGTGTGGAAATGGCCTGTGTGTAAGAAGCAAGGACCCTGGAAGGAAAATGTTTAAAAGAGATTACCATTAGACACAGTGATGATATTGCCTACTATATAATTGCACAGAGATGGTCCAAAGACATTTGCTTCCAGAGGTAAAAGACAGGGCACCTACATTCACAAATGGAAGATAACTGGACTGGCAGGTGAATCTTGCTTCAACAGTGGTCACAGCATCCTACACTGCTCCTGAAGGCAGTGGACTCATTTATGGGATCATAGCATGCTGTATGGCATGCAAAAACTATGTCCTCTTAACATGTTGCCCTAGGTCTGCACACTCCTGCAACCTCTGCCAACTGTGGTGACTGCTTCACTTTGCTTAACAGTAGGGCCAACAATTCAGCTGGATTTGGGAACTGTTCCATATACAAATAGATTGATTGTTGATTACGTGTGTAAGACATTTGGCTCCATTTTCTCTTAGATTAACCTCCACACACTGCATTTTAGTACCCCAGATGCACCTTTGTTTTGCAGAATGCACACTGAGGTGGTCACATGATGGATATAGGTCACTGTATGACATTGTCACCTGTGCAGTTGGTAAACAGTATCCCCAAATTTCAGCCACTTGCACAGTACAGTTCTTTCCTATTGAGAATAAAATGACTGGGACAAAAGAAAACTATTGATTTTTGTCATAGGGGTATTATTTTGTCCCAGCCAATAGAATGTGTTGAGACAATAAATATCCCATGGCTGTTTTTTTTTCTTTCCAAGCCATAGTGCAGCAAAGCAGAATTGATGTGTTCTGGCTGTCTCAGTGGGTCAGCCCCATTCAGGGGTAACTGAAACATTCACTGTGGGGATGTTGAACTTCACTGAGGTCAGGAAATAACTTACAATGCAAAACGTATATGCTTTATTTTATTTTTCTTTTATTACATCTTGCATTTTCTAGATCTGGGTGTTGGGGTGGGGGATATTTTAATCTACATATACTTTGGATATGGATTATTTTTATACTCTGCAATGCATTGGAATTCTTATTTAGTTCAGATAATACTAATTTTCATGATGCAGGTTTTTCTATTCCTGTACATAAGGGTTAAAAAAACCCACCTTCTTATTTGTTAAAGTGATTCATTGTTATTCTATTATACAGAAGCTCTTTTCATAGCAAGCCTAACAAGGCAAGGAGACAAGTACTTGAGTGTCTGTCTTAAAAGCCAATTCACTTGACCATTTTGTATCTAGCCAGCAGTCTTTTGTTCCAGCTTTGAATGCTAGTCTAATCACATGGGGAATATGTTATCTTCATTTACAATGAGCATGAACCAGGATTGCCCCTGGAATCACACCAGGTAGACAGTTTTGTAATCTGGCATGACAGATCCTATTTTTATGCTTATAGTGGACAGTAGATGTTGCTTCTCTATCCCTTTGTTTCCCCTCTCTCTTTTTCTTTTGTTCTTTCTTTGCAACTTATTTTTTTTTTCTTCACAATAAATCAAATCACTTATTTCTTATTTTCTCGTGTTTACTGTGCCAGTTTGCAGAACAGAGAAGTGTGATGTGAAATGGAAAGCAATGAATGGTGCCATATCAAGCTTCTTGGGTATTTTAGAATGGTCTCCCACAGGACAACAACAGAAGAGCAATGACGTCATGCAGGAAGCCCTAATAGAAGGTGCTATTTGTTGTCGTATGCCTTCACTTCATTTCCAATTTATGGCAACCCTAAGGTGAACCTGTTACAGGATTTTCTGGGGCTGAGATTATCCTCGCCTGTGTGATAAGGCCCAAAGATCACATCTCCCTTTCCTTTCTTACCCTACAGTAAGCACAGATAACTCAAACTAGATTGGGCCCCTCCTGTGGGGTTGGGGCACTTTAATACTCCTCCCTTGTTCCAATCTGGATTGTAGCAGCCCCCTATACACACTGGAGTTTTTTATTGGCAAAAAGAGATGTGATCAATTATTGCTTTTTGACAATAATTATCCTTCCATTTTGAGAACAGTAGTGAGTGCAGAGGTTTAAATATCCCTGTTACCCACTAAGGTCTCAGTCTCCTATGGCTACTTTACAGTAAGAAAGAAATGTTGTAGCTCTTACTACATCTCTAAAACATTGCCTACTTTTCCTCTGAATTAGGGAAGGGGGAGAGAATTTGGCTGATCACAGAAGAGTAATGTGAAAATTCCAGAAGATAAAACACTGCTCACTTGGCAGTGCCCGCTGTTATCCTCAGAAATGAAAATTAGATAGCGTTGCCATGTTTTCAAAACAACAATAAAGGACAGTCAAAGTTCATGGCATTCAGGGTTGACAATCAGGAACCAGCTGTTAGCAAGTTGGTGTTCCACCAAAGAACAAGCAAAAATATTGATTTTGGTTAATCTAGCCATGTATTTCTCTGTAAAATTGATATGTCTACACTCATAAATTACATGATATGCAGATTTCTGTCTTTATGAAGGGCCCACAAGATTTTTGCACAAAATATTGTGCTTTTCTGTCTGAGATTTTTGGCAGTCTACATAAAAGGAAAAGCTTTCTACCCCTCACGTAGTGGACATTCCTTGTACCAAAGGACACTTTCCATCCCTGTAAGGAAGAAGCTTTCTGGTCTTCAAATAGCAGACATCTCTTATAATAAGGGACACCTGGCAACCATAAATGAAAAGAAGACAAAAAGAAAAAAAAAGAGGAACCACGGAGCATGCTCAAGTCACAACAAGGGTACCTTGTGGATTGTCTTGTGGATGCCCTCATTGCTAGATGCTAAACCTGGAGTGGTAAACTTATGGCTCTCCAGATGGATTTCAGCTCTCATCAGCCCTATCCCCAGGCAAACTAGCTAAAGATGAAGGAAGAGGGTGATTACAGTTCAACAACATGTGGAGGGCCACATGTTGGCCATTCCTGTTCTGTACAATTGATGGGACACACAGTTAACTGCACTGTCCTAACTGGTTGTTTCTTTGTCTCTTGTACATGATATTAATGAGAATGTATTGGGAAGTAACTTGGGGCCTTTCCATGCTACACTGTTATAATGTTATTATTCCATTTTCAACATCCTGTGAAATTCTGAGGTTTGAGGCTTACTGAGGCCCAAGAGCTCTCTGGCTGAACATTCTACATGTCCCTCCCTAAACTCCAAACCCCGGGATTCCACAGGACATTGAAAGTGGGATAACAACACTGTAACAATGTAGTGCGGAAAGGCCCTTGGTCTTCAAGAAGGATGCATGCCTCACTCTTCTTTAAGCTGTCGATGCATTCAATTCGAAAATATTCTTTCAGACTTTTCTGTTTTTGGCATAAGACGTAAACAGTGCAGAAGCTTCTCATAAGGTAATAAGAGGAATAATGTTATATGGCAAGTAGTGCCAGTAATGATTAAGTGCAAAAGAACAAAATCAATACAACCACTAGGTGGCATGATTTTTAAGTAATATGGAAAACATTTATTAATATTTTGTTGATTAAAATAATACAAGTTTACTTTGGTTTTCATTTGGGAGGGTTTGATGACACTCTTGTAGCATATTAAAAAATAATATATAAAGACTCAGGAGGTGAAAAGGTTTGTGTAGTATAATTTTTACCAGAACCTTTTGAGCTGACACACCTGTTCGTCCAAACCTTTTGACATATTATTGAGAAACCACAAAACTGCATCTATGGCCTTTATCCTAGGCCAGAACAAACTGGCATTTTGGTTGTTCATCATCCCATAGGCTTTTGTGTTGTCCATCATTTCATAACAGAATGCATATTTCAATTTTCATTGATACGAACAATATTTTCTGACTCTCACACAAATACGTACCTCCTGCAGTGAACTAAAACATATCAGACATGGGCCATTTCCACACGGGCTTAAAAAAACGGTGCAGAGAATCTTCCAGAGAGGACGTCTGCACCTGGGAGCAGACTGGGTGGGACTACTTTACGTAGTTCTGCACCTCAGTCCACTCCGGAACGACCCGAAGTGGTCGTGCAGCGTGCTTTTTAAAAACCTGTTTCTTCAGGTTTTTAAAAAGCATGGAGTGCGCCACTCCGTGCCACTCCGTTCCCATGCTCCGGTGCAGATTTGCAGGCTCACACCAGTGCGAGCCTGCAGATCTGCTGGGGGCGGGCTTTAGGCTGGCAAGCTTCAGCGGTTGGTGGAGAGTCTCCACCAACCGGAAGCTGCCATTTTCTTCCCTGGAGCAGTGCAGAGCGGCGGCCACACACTGCTCCAGAGCAGCCTGGACCCGAGCATCAAGCCAAGAAGTCTGGTAAGTACTGGACTGGGGTGATTCCATCGCCACATGTGGAAATGGCCATGTACTAAAGACTCCCAAAGGTAGCAGGTTCAGTTAATTTCGGGCCATTGCTAATATCTAGCCCTTCTATTGATTTTCCTCTTCACAATACAGTTTTTTTCTGTTTTATATTTCTTTTTCAAACAGTAAAGAAATAAGAATGGTAAAGTCAGCATTGAAAATAATCAGCTATCCCAATTTTCTCATGTTAGACCACAGCAGGTAATGTAATATATCTCTTGCTCTAATAAGCATACTCAAGGGATCTGAGTGTCAATAGAATAGGAGTCAAAAAGAGAGCTACTGAGAAACAAAAATGAGCTGAGTGTTATGGTTTGAGTGTTGGACTGGGACACTGGGAGACCAGGGTTCAAATTCCCACACAACCATGGAAACCCACTGGTTGACCTTGGGTAAATCACTCTCTCTCAGCCTCAGAGGAAGGCAAAAGCAAACCTCCTGTGAGCACATCTTACCAAGAAAACATTGTGATAGGTTTGCCTTAGGGTCACCATAAGTCAGAAATCTTGAAGTCACACCACAATCATAACAAAGCATCTTTCAATAAACTTCAAGGTATGCAGAAATACAATAGTTTTTAAAATCCCAAAGACCCACTCCCAAACAACTTAATGAGGACTGAACATGCTCTCTGTCTTAGAATATTTATTTCATCAATACATTTCTCTATCATGTTTCCTTTTAAAACTCTCAAAGCCATTTAACAATACAGTAATATGTCAACAAATACAAAATAAATGGAAGAGTTTTGGCCTTACTGGGCTGAGAAATTCTGGAACTTGCAGTTAAAAGTTTCCTCCTGGGACACTTCTTTGGAAAGGGTGTAAGAAATGATATTGTAATGGCTCTGGCTATTCCTGGAAGGTAGATTTTAAAAGATGATGGCCTCCTGGTCTTCTGTGTAGCCATCATCTTGTGGGATTCTGCAGGATGCTGCTTTGTTGTTCATACTGTTTAATATCTACCTACAGCCAAGAGAAAAGCTTCTTCAGGCATTTGGAGTATGGAATCATCAGCATGTTGGAACTCTTCTCTATCTTCCCATTAGATTCCACTGGACGTCATGAGCTGTTATTTGGGATCAGGGACAACAGAAATGTGGGGAAACTAGTTGAAACTTAATCTAGACAAAAAGTGCTTCTGCTGCTTTCTGTTGGACACGGACATGTGGTTAACCTAGAGAAGGTGTTCTGGCTGGAGTTCTACTCCCACAGTCATAGGTGGTATTCCTACATATAGTCTTCCTCCTAGATAAACAGGTGGCAACTGTGAGAATATGTAGTTTTGGTTTTGACAGTAGGCACAACAACTTTCTGAGTGAAGGTCGACTTCGCCACAGTTATGCACCTCCTCATTTAAGTAATGAGGACAGTTTCCTGCAGCATGTTCCACATGGAGTTACCTTTGCTTCAAGTGATGCAAACCATAGCTGCTGACTGGAAATAGTTATTCTAATACATACAACCCCTATTGCACCAAGTTTCTTACCTCCAAATTAGTTTCTGTGTTTAAATTAATAGACTTAGATGTCCTAAATGATTTGAATGTGGGACATCTGAGGGACTGTCTTTGGATCAGATGAAACCTATACAAATTTTTAAAAAATCTTTAGTGGCTCCCTGAATTTTTTTTCTGCTAACATTTGAGGTTTGCATTGTAGGCATAAAGGACAGGATTTTGTAAGGACACCCAGATGATAGAATGCCTTTAGAGAGTTGGTTATTCATCTTGTTGTTTTGTTGTTGTTGTAGTTATTGTGTGCCTTCAAATCATATCCGATTTATGGCAACCCTAAAGTGAACCTCTCATGGGATTTTTTTTGGGAAGATTTGTTTAGAGAGAGTTTGCCTTTGGCGTTCTCTGAGGCTAAGACAGTATATCTTGCCCAAGGTTTCCCAGCAGATTTCTATGGCTGAGTGAGGATTCAAACTATGATCTCCCAAGTATTGTCCAATACAAAATCCCTAGACCACTCTGGCTGTTCTCCTCTGTATGTGACTCTGTGTATATATTCTTAGATGCTCACCATTTCACTAATTGTGAGTTCAGTTGCTATCTGCAAGCTTCTTTTGTTTCTTAAATTTCCATTTTTAGAAAGAAAGAGATAGAAAAGGTATAGCTAAATGGCATAATAATATCAACTTGATACCACTAGGATTTGCAGTTTCTTGAGATATTTAGAATTCTCTGCCAGAGATAATTTGGTGCATCATTTTGCAAAGCTCTAAGAATTATATTCAAGAATTCTACTTAGAGAATTCTAATATCTCATGAAATTACAAATCCCAGAATTTCATAGGATGGAAACATGGCAGATAAAAAAGCATCAAGCTGTTGTAATTGTGCAGTGTAGATAACCCAAAGAGAGAGAGAAAGAGATAGATTTTTAATAGTTGTTCTGTTAAAGTTGTTGACCCCTTAGGGTGACTTCATTAATGTGGGCAAAGTGAGATAGAAATATTTTAATAATGAATAAGTAAAATCATGTAGCACAGCAAAGCCATAGCTTTGTTGTGACAACATTACTGGCTGCTAGGGAACTAGAGCTTTAAAATTATTATCTCATTTTTTTTTTTACTTAAAAAAGCCAAACAAAAACAACAGCAAAATCCCAAATGGGGGTGGGGGAAGGACACTAGGATGTCAGAAAACTGCCAGAGGTCATCTAGTTAACATTCATGGCCAAGTAGAGCGTTAAATACTCCAACAAGTTTTGTCCTTGTACCATGCTGGGTTTTTTAAAATGCTTGAAATAACATTGTTTAGAAACATGAAAATGAAGACATCCATACAAAAGGTAACTTCCTAAAGATATTTTCAGCATTATGGTATTGGGTCCCATCCAAATACTCACAGAGCACATTTGTTTCTTGTGCACACCATGGACTTTAGATAACAACTTTGAAATGCAGTATATTTTGCCATGAGATACAAAGATCCTACAGATGGAAAAATACAAACCAATGAAATGTGCTATCAATCTACTTGGGAAGTTAGACTTGACTGTAGATGTAGATGCTGATGGGAGATCTTAGGATTAAGTTACTTTAAAGAAGTGAATGGGTGGTCTTAACAAAAATTAATATTTGAGATAAAAATCAAAGTGCCGGGGTACAGAGAGAGGGATATATTGTTAACCTCTTTGTTTAGACAGGGATTCAGTTTCAGTAGAAACTAATTTTCCAAAAAACATGACAGCTTTGGGCTTTCTTAGTAGGGAAAAGGGTTGTGGGCAAAAGTATGACAAATGTCCACAGCTGCTTAGAAAAAGTATTAGGTTTAGCAGAGGTTTTGGCAGGAATCCTGTCAGTTAGTCTCAACTGGACTAGACCCATTCAGAGAATTGTTAAATGGTAAGTCAACACATAGGTAAATTCCATTGAGTCAAAGGGTCTACTTTAAGTAGGCATAGCAACAGAATTTTGGCTTTTACATTTAACTTCATGTGAAACAGTAAAGAATTGGTTTGTGCAGAATACAAGGGTATTTCAGGTTTGTTTTTTAAAACTACAACAACCACAACATGGCAAAGTCCTACAGCTGAGTTCTGAGAAACCCACTAAAAGACAATGGCCCTTTTCACACACCTCCTCCAACACAAAATGGCCATGGGATCGCCATGGGATCGTGACAATGGTTTTGCATGACATTGTCGCGATCCTGTGGCCATCCTGTTGCAATTGCGGATTAAATCATGTTTGGGTTTTTCCTAAACATGACCTGCGATTGCGGAGTCCTCTTGCATCCCTCCCACACTTATCTGTCATGTGGAACATCAGGTAGCTCAATGGCTGTGCTTCCTCCCCCAGCGCAGCCTGGGAAACTGCTGGGCTGTGCTGCAGAAGGGAGGAGCTGAGCCATCACGCTTCCTCCCATGCAGCAGGCAGCTGGTGCAGGGGGAGAGTGCAGCAGACACAATTCCCTCCCAGGAGAGGCTTTTCTGGGGTTGCCACACAATGGCTTCAGGGGAAAGGTAACATGCAAAAGGGGGCTATGATGGGCAGGTGATTTAAAAGAGAGAGAGAGAGATTAGAAAAAACCCTTCAGAACACTTCTATTGCCCTGATCATTTTCTTCTGGAGCTATTGTGTTGGGTTTAGAAAAAGGATATCACTACAGTGTGTGTGTGAAATGAGGCTATTGCCCCCAAGAAAGAATTCTGCCTCTTCAATGAAATCTTCTTTCCATCTCCAAATGGCTAGCACTGCACAGAAGGAGATGCTAGAAATCATTCACAACTGGAACTTTTACATTTGCTGTGTTCACATACCCTTGGTCACTTTGCCTGACCCTGTTATTTGGTTGCCTAAAGTGTATTTCTAATTGCTCAGTTGAAATGCTGAGTGACTGCAATTGTAGAAATTTGAGAACTGGAGAAAAATTTCACAGAGGACAAAATTCTTATGGGGAAGGCAATGCCCTTGTTCCCTCCCTGGTAGCATCACCCTAGTTTGGAGACAGAAGATTCAAATTTTTGCTCAGCCATGACACTCATCAGGTGACTTTTGATAAGTGTCTGTTTCTCAGTCTGATTTACTCCCAGTGGAGGGTGGTACAGATAATGAGTCGAAAGAATTTAACGCTGGCTCCAGGCCTGGGGTTTCTTGCACAATGTATTGACAGCTCTTTCCCTTGCTGGAATGTGTTGAACTTGTTCTCTTTGACACTCTTTCTTTGGACTCTTCTAGTGATCCACAGTGATCTGGAAAGGGAGAGGAAAACAGAACTTGCTACTATTTCTCCCATCACTGTTCTTCTGTTTGAACGTGATGAGATGGTTATTTCAGGCAGCAAACGTTGATTGTCATGAAAGAGGCAGTTCTTAGTTGTTATTAGCACACTTTTACGCAAGGATGTAGGATTTTTCTGCCATATGTTAAAATAACATGTCTGGATTTGGATGCTAAACATTTTGAGAACAGACATCTGTCTCAATCTCATCCTTGTATGAAGAGATTTTAAGGAGAGGTACAGACAATAAAAGAAAGTTGTTGTTGTTGTTTGCCTTCAAGTTGTTTCCAACTTGTGGTGACCCTAAGGTGGCAATATCACCTTTTTTTCTGGGGGCTGAGAATGTGTCACATACCCAAGGTCACCTAGTGGGTTTCTATTGCCAATTGGGAAATTGAGCCCTGATCTCCAGGGTTGTAATTCAACACTCAAATCACTACACCACACTGGCTTAAACAATTCTAAAACCATTTGAAACAATTAATCAAGATTTTAAGAATCCACAGGCCAGTAGATTACTTGAGCTATGATCACTGGGAGCCCAAAAGTTTAGGTGAAGAGCCAAAACGAGTTTTGACTTGGCATTGAAATGAGGCCAGCATCAACATACCCTCTAACTGTCCCAATTTGGCAGGGACAATTCTAATTAACCTTGCGTCCTCCTGCTTTTTTCAGTTGCTTGTAAAAGGTTCCAGTTTCTCTCTCCTTCTCCTCACTTCCTCCTTTGTCCTCAGCTTAGTTCAATTGTTCCAAATGAGTTCAAACTGCAAAAGTAGTTTGCACTCAATTAATTCAATCTGGGCAGAGAAGAAGATCGAATCTTGCCCTTCCCTGTATGTTGAGGCAAAAGCAAACTGCCACATCCAGTTCTAGCTTGTGTATTCTTCCTCTTTCATATCTTTTGCCATCTTAACTGTAATGTTGCTTGGTCACACAAATCTCAATTTTCTTCTGTGAAACGCTGGAGAGTATGCAACAGTGCCAGTTGAATCTTCAAGGCATTCCATAACTCTTCTGCTTGAAGCAGAGAAGACTACTTCAAACATGAAAATGTCTTCAGATGGCTCAACACTGAAGGAAAATAAAGAAGTGACAAGAAGACGAACAGAAACATTTTGAGCCTCTAGGAGCTGACGGTAGACTTTCACTATGGTCTAAAGCTGTTGGGGTGTACGCATGCTATCCCCACCCCATTGAAACAAATAGCAAAGTGCCTGATTTAAATAATAGGTGGATTAAACCAGTCTGAATATATCTGGACTGTGCATAGCTCTTTTTTTCTCTCTGTGAGTGAAAAAAAATCACCAGATTTTGCAAAGGACTGGATTGAAATAGATAAGAGGATGTCCTTCCCTACCTCCAGAATATTGAAATGGTGCAATGGTTTAATGTTTTACTGCTTTATAGAGTACTTCTGACACAGTGGTTTTATAATGATAGGTCTCAACAACTGAACATTAGTGTTATTTTCATTTGTATAGATGAGGCGGTATGGAGGAATTTGCCAACAGAAAGCAAATTTAGGGTAACACCCTGTCAAGTGGACCATCGTAGTCTAGTTTTAAATGAAAATAGAAGGGTTGCAAGACCCTTGGCACAAAGAGAGATTACTCTTCCCCTCCACTTCCCTCCAACTGAATTTTTCTGAAGTGACGTCCATTCCCCAGTCCTCACCCAGGCGGCATTGGATGAGGTAAGGAAGCCCTCCATATAGCTGAGCCAGTGGTGCTGTGTTAAACTTTTTCTCCTTGGAAGTCTCTCATAACTACCTCACACCTGGCTATATTTCAAAGATTAATGAACAGCATCTTGTCAGGTTTGATATATCACTCTGCTTAAGTTTACTTTGACGATGTAATCATAAATTCCCTGACTTGTGGACTACACCTTTAGGATTTGCATAAAAGTTTTAAGAAGAAAGAAAGAAAGAACCCAGAAAGGACCATAAAACAGAATAAGTGCCAGTTTGGAGAAAAAGAACTGTTATTTTTATTTTTATTTTAACATTAGGTGTTTTTTCTCAAGGATTACATGCAGACTAAACAGAGTTGAAGCCATAAAAATTTAAAGACACCAGAAAACATAACAAAAATAAGATCCTTTTTAGGTATGACACAGAACTAGAGGAAATTTATACCCAATTATACCACCCAAGCAGAGCTGTTAATTAACCTAATGAGAAAATATGTTCCATTTCCATGCTCCAGAAGCATCTGAGATTTCTAAAAGCAACATTGATTCATTTTGCTGCAAACTCATCCCAAAAAATTGTGTAGAGAAACAGGTTGTCATGCTAAATAGAGGGGGAAACAATCTTTTCTGTTCATGGAATGTCTAAAATGGTAACATATACATAAGCTTAGTCTGCTAGCTGCTGTGGATGCTTGATGCTTTCAGTCACCTCAAGCACAAGACTTCTGAAGATTGTTTAAGATTGTCTATATCACACCCTACAGCATTTCATAGATTAAAACTGGGACACATGTGGACAAGTAACATCAGAATGTAGTCAGAATGACGAAGTTATTAATGAAGATCAGGCAAGCTAGGAAAAGCTACAGCAATTTGCTTTTTCCTGAGACTACTGGAGAGGGCAAGACTTTATTCTCTCCCCTTCTTCTCCCAGGTTACTTGAGTACAAATTCCTTTTGCACTTTTGAACTCAGTTTGCAGCAAGTTAACTAAGCAGAAGACAAATGGAGAAAGTGAAAGATGAAGAGTGAAAGTAGGACATATTAAAACTAGCTGAAAAATGGGATGACAGAGGATTAATGGGGATTGTCCTTGCCACATAGAGGCAATTGGAGTGTATACTACATAAACTTTTGAAAAATCACAGCATAAATATTTGTGTGATTTGTCTTCATTGGACCACGTACAGTGTACGTTGTTTGTAAGCAAATACTGTAGTTGCATTGATATCTGAACCATTCCATCTAGACCACAATTATTATTAATGGAATTTGAAGCCAGAAGCATTGCAATTATAGTCCTGCCTGCCTTGGAAGAGAAGATTGAAAAGCTAAGCCTTAGAAAGACTGTATGGCATGCATTATCTTGTATAATAGGGGTTGAGAATGTTTTGGCTTTTCGTATTGTTCTACTGCATCTCCCATCAGCCATATCCACTGTAGCCAACAAAGAAAAATTATGGGAGCTGCAGTCCAACTACACATTTGTTTGTTATTTATTTAAAGTGATTATATATTGCCTCTCAGCCTGTCACAAACCACCTCAGATGATGCACAATGGATAAAAACATGCAAAGCAATACATAGGTTAAAAAAAAAAACTTTTAAAAACTAAAAATATTCCTTAAAGATAATGTAAAATGAAACAATTAAAGCTGATGGATTGGTTTCAAGAACCAACACCCATTCAGAACACATCCATTTGTTATCCTAAAAGATGGGGGACTGTGAAGTCCACTGGCAAGGCCAGCATCTCCTTAGAATTTTGGGACTTATAGCTCAAAGGAGGCCTGCAAGTGGAGGGTAATAGCAGGATCTTTTCACCTGTGTATACCAATATTAACTGTTGAGAGGATGCAAGTTAAAAGTTGAACAGGGTATTTTACTGGAAACTAGTGTATTTACCCAGCGTTGCCTGGGTTTTTATTTTCTCATAGGTGACACTCGTTAGAAATACCTTAGGAATTGCCTTGCCTTACCTTAGGAGTTAGATGCAATAGAAATACACAGATTTGAGATCCTGTGTCTCTAATTGCCCAAACTGTGTTGTTCAGTACCTGTAACTTTTGCCCATATTCCCCAAGCCAGTCTGTATTCAGAGTTGTTAACATAGTGAGGTTGGGTTCATGAGGGGAATTGCTGATAGGCCTCTTCTGCATAGCAACTGGCCCATTCAGAGCTCTCTGGTTGAGAATTCTAAAGGTCCCTCCCTGAATTGTCAATCCCAGGATTCCATAGAATCTTCACAGCCAGCCAATCATATGAGGTCTTCTCTCCTCACACAGCCAATCCTATGAGGTCTTTGCCTGCCTGACACAGACAAACAGACAAGCTCACTCACAAACTTTGACTTTTATAGAGTAGAGATTAGCAAACACACAAGAAATCAGACACTCCCAAGAACCATACAAAGCTATTGGAAAATGAGGAAAACCCTCCCTTGTCAGTGGAGAAGAAAACAGAACTGATTTGTTGAACTGGATGAACATAGATCCTTGTAGTTTAAGATTTGTTTGAGATGTGGCTATGAGCAGAAAATTTATCACCACACTGTTTTGTGACATATCAATGAAAACGTCACAAGAATAAAATCTCATTGGCAGCTCCCAAGGGTTATCCATCACCTAGTCAACACCTTGTGCAGAATCTAAGCCTCTGAAGGCAAGCATTTCACCCTGCTTCATGGTAGGGCTCGCCCATCCTGTCCTAGCTCAGAGACAATGCTCTTAAATATTCCGTGTTCAGAGGGAAGGCTGTTTCCCACATTGTTCCTTCATTTCAGCCTAACATGTTGTGGGTAGCAACTAAAGGAACATGTAAGCAAGAGTGTGAACTGTGATAGTGATGCTTGGGCATTTTTTTAAAAACAGAATTTCTGCTTGTTGAAATGTCTTATCAAACACTTGATACATTAGATAAGCTGGGGGCATGTATAGAAATACGTGCTATTTGTAAGTTGTTTGCTGCCTCGATCCATATGGAGAGGTGGGATACAAATAAATAATAATTAAAAAAAATCTTAAAGAAAAAACATTATTGCTCCTTAGTTATACTCTAGATGAGTGACTATTCCTCTATAAGACAACTTTTATTATACAGTGAAAATTCATGTATAAATTCACTTTGGCTCAGTAACAAAATTATCTTTTTCTGCTGCCTCATCTAATCTAAATTGCCAGAAGGGATACTTCTCAAGCATTAGATCCACAGGATTCTATGGATGCTTTGAAAGGTTTAGCAAGGGATTGTGTAGACTTGTGCTGTAATACTTTTCCATTGTCATGCTCTGTCTCTGGTGCACAATCTGTGTATAATGTATAATTCCTTCTTTTCCAAATGTACATGTGTCACCTGTCCAACTGTATGTCCACCCTCTCAACTGACTATGAGTCAAAGTTAGTAATAAGAGTGACATTTGAGTCTCTCAAGGTTAACGTAGGAGTTTCTCAGAGTTAGATTCACATGTCAGAGGTGTTGGGATAGTTAATCAGGACCAGAGATAGAGATCAGTTAAATACAAAGTCAGAGTTAAGATACTGATGTGAGAGAAAGGTACGTGAGCTATTGTCAGTCAGGATTTAGATGTATTAAATAACTAATTTTTCATGTTATGTTCAAATTCTGTTTATAAAGCTTCATCTTTGTATTCTACACCAGAGTCTCTGAGAACACTGATAAGGAATATTGGAAAGCTTGAGTTCAGATGCATGGTGTCTGTGGTGGCAGATTAATTAATCTTGATCAGTTGTTCCAAATGGTTTTAGAATTGTTTAAGCCAGTGTGGTGTAGTGGTTTAAGTGCTGAATTTCAACCCTGGAGACCAAAGTTCATTTCCCTGCTTGCCCATGGAAACCCACTGGGTGACCTTGGGTGCACGACACACACACAGCCCCAGAAAACCCCATGATAGGTTCTCCTTAGGTTTGCCATAAGTTGGAAATGACTTGAAGGCACGCGAAAACAACAACAGAACTAACTGGACTAGTCCATGAATTTAACTTCAAAATCAGTTGATGGCAGAAGGCTGGCAGCAAACGAACTGAGGGCTTGCACAATAGACCACATGGCACACGAAGCTCTGTCCTTCAGTACCTTGACACCACTTCCTGCTTCTCACTATCTGCTGGCTTCATTACGTTGCTTCATTCTGCCCAGTGGTCAGGTCAGCCTTCTGGTCATTCTTATCTTCATATAGATCCATCAATATTTACAATATTTTCTGGGGTTTCATTTTTTTAAAACAAGTTTTATCTATGAGATGGGAAGCTCTAAAGCCTGAAGATACCTTGTTGCTTGATGCAACATAGCACAAGTCTCCTCACCTCTTTTCTTGGTTAAGGGCAGAGTCACCAAAGTCACATTATTTTGGCTCTGGAAGTAGAAAATCCCACACATCCTTCACCCAGATCTAGCAGTAGAAACATCTCAACAAGATGTTAAATAAATATCAATTTGCTCCCCATTCATGACATGCAGTATCTCTTGTCTGAGGTGGCTGCCTTACTGTACTAACAAAAAGGCCAAAAGAATGAACAGGGAGAAGTGGAGCAGCCTGCTGTTTCCAGAACCTTTACTTCAGAGAACCTAAGAAGGAGGAGGGTATTTACCTTGGTAGCTGTCATAACAGTACAACTGATGGGATGAATGTTAGTGTTAGCCTGAGTTGGTGGTTGTATGCCCAGATATGGTTACACTCCTCTTGGGCTTCCTTTCTGCAGTCCTGAATGTACTTGGGCTGCGGGAGCCCTGACTGCTTCAAGGAAACTTCACTGGCATAAATACATTTGTGATTGTAGCCAGGATAAGCAGTGGGGGTTTTTTGAACAGCGAGATGACAAAGTTCATAAACAGCTGTCAGAGCACCTCTGATGTCACACCAATCCACAAGTGTTCAAGGGAAGCATGGAGGACCAGCTTGCTGAGCCACATTTCTGTCACTTACACAAGTCAGACTTTATTGAATATATGTGTAATGGGTTAAATAATGGTTTACTTATATTTCTAAATTTCTTTAAAAATTCCCCATTTCCTTCTCCCTTGATCTCTTCCTTAGGAATGGAGGTGTCAGAGCCTTCCGTGGCTATTACAAGCTGCAGCTGCAGCAACAATATTATGTTTTGGAGCAGGTGTGCTCTCCACCCATTAGGCTGTAATATGTTGAGGAGGAGGACAGCAAATGCAAATGCTTTGATTTCAAGCCAGTCAGGTGATTCCAGCCTTCCTCCCGGTTGGCTTGGAGAGACCCAGATGACTGAGGCAAAACAGTGGACCTCTTCTATGTGCCAGAATGTATCTGTAATGCACAGAGTGGGGGGATGTGTGTGTGTGTAGTGAGGCAGGGGGGAGCCAGATGTTGTTTGGGGCTGTTGTGGGAATGAAAGTCTTGTTAGCCTAGGTGGACACCATCCTGAAATCACAGACCAGCACGTCTCTCATTTTGATGAGATTATTTTAAAGCCAGAGGTTTGCAGGACAGGCCAGCTGAGCGTTCCCAGGGCTCGAGGTAAAACCCCTGTGTAAACTCTCTGCAGAACAAAAATGAAAGGTCAGGTGCATATTAATTACAAGGCATATAAATATGTCAGCAGGTTTTTGTAACTTCTTAATAAATCACCAAAGCACACTAAGCCAGCTCATGATGGCAGGACCATATGCCCAGTAATTAGATAGCCTTACAATGTTCTTTTCTGTGCAACAGATTCTAGTAAATGGAGGCCTTTTTTTTTTTTTGTCCTTTCTTGAAGGTGATGTATAATAAGCAAAAGCAAGGTGAAGCCTAGTTTACAGGGAGGATTTTTAAAAATTTATTTTTGCTGTGTGTCTCCCTGCCCTTCTCCTTGACAGAGGCAAAGGTGCAGTCTTGTCCATGACAGTGCACGGGCTTTAACTTTTTCTTATGTATGCTTGTAAAAAACTGAGCTGCTGTTGAGAAAGAAAAGATATCACAGAAAGGGCACTGAATATAAGAAGCTGTCTTTTGCCAGGTCACACTATGGCCATTTCCACACGGGGTTTTTAAAACAGGGCAGAGAGTCCTCCAGGGAGGACGTCTGCACCTGGGGGTGGACTGGGTTGGACCTACTTAACGTAGATCCGCACCCCAGCCTGCTCCAGAACGACCCCAAGTGGTTGTCCAGCATGCTTTTGAAAGACCACTAAAAACAGGTCTTTCAAAAGCACAGAGCGTGCCACTGCAAGCCTGCTCCCTTATGCAGATTCACAGGCTCTCATTGGTGCAAGCCTGTGATCTGCCGGCGGCGGGCTTTAGGCTGGTGAGCTTCAGCGGTTGGTCGAGACCCTTGACCAACTGGAAGCTGCCATTTTCATCCCTGGAGGAGTGTGGAGCGGCGACCATGCGCTGCTCCAGAGCAGTGTGGACTGGACCGAGGAGCCCAAAAGTCTGGTGAGTAGCATCACAGGGCGATTCCCTCGCCCCGTGCGGAAATGGCCTATCTATCCAGAGCTTTGTAAACTAGCTACCTTTTGAAGCAACTAACTGCAACAGAGTTACTTCTTTGCCTGAAGCAACTGTCGCTGTAACTCACTAATTTTCAGTGGAACAGGAACATGTGCATGTGTTTGTGTATGTGAGCCTCTTATTCATTACTGTGCATGTGTGCTGACTCAGTCTGAACAATGGGACAAGGAGGTTGAAAGGTCATATAGATGGCTGTCTTATGCTGTACTCAGGCAGGATTGCTTTGTAATGTCTTTTGCATTTTTTCCTCTGAATTTCCAAGGTGCAATATCTGAATTGGCCCCTTGATGGAATCAGAGAGCATTCCTCTACACTTTTCAAGTGACCAGCAGTTACAGCAATGGTAACTTTATTAGAAATGAATAACTTTGTTATATTTCTGGACTTCAGTAACAATAAAAATAAAAATAAGGAGCTGCTAGGTAATGGAGTAATGTGTAAAGTAGCTAGTTCCTTTTAAAGAGTAACGTTCCAAGCTCTGGTCTATCTAGCCTAGTATCTAGAAGCTCCTGAGTGTCCAGTCATCATCTGCAGTCTAACCTACTCCATAGGACAATTGTGAGAGTAAAAGGAAGGGACTCATGAAAGTCATCTTGAGGTGGGATAGATATGCAATGAATATCTTCTTTTACTGGTGACAGTTGTCCAGGGTCTCAGTTTTTCAAAATAACTGCTGCATGATCATTTTAACTGTCAGATTTAGAGTGAGTCCTTCTCTTTGCAGAAATTGTCTTCCACCTCTGAATGACAGCATTTCACTACAAAACTTAGTGGCAATGAATTTTCATTTGATCCACATAGCACATAGCACCTAGGTTAATTATATTAAGGCTTCAGTCTTATACAGTACATCCTTACCTAAAAAGTAGTACTATGGAACAAAAAGGGATTTACTTCTGTATAGACAAGTCTAGGATTGTGCTGAAATTCCATTGCTTTTATCCCAGGCATACTTATTTGGGCTTAGCCTCACTGAATACTTTGGAGCAAAAATGTGTTTAATCAGGCTATTAGGTGTGACTAATTTTCGCTGGATTGGATTGTGCTCATATTATACACCTCTTGCCTTCTCCAACATGGCACCCACATGATATTATTGCATTACAACTCCCATCATCCACATTCAGCTTTGCTACCGACTATGAGATATCTTGTTCAGAACATCTAAAGAGTTCCTCCTTGCAGAAGACTATTGAACATAGTTTTGCACAGATATAACCCAATGGAAGTGGTTCTTCCTTATTTGCATTTGGGGGGGGGTAACCTGAAGCTTGATCTAACATGGCTTGTCGTAGTCTTTATACATGTATAGCTGTCTTTACTTGTCCTTGTTAAGATTATCTACTTTCTGAAATTTCAGTCTTTTAGGCCAAATAATCCCAATAATGTTTTTAAGCAGGGTGGGAAACATGCCTCCAGATTTTGTTGAACTGAAACTACTAGCCAACAAAGGGCTGATGGGGGTTGGAGGGCCACATATTTATTCTCTATTTTAGAGTATGGGCAGTTCGTCTTCTGTTCTAGACTGGGTTTTGGCCCCAAGCGAAAGCATTACCATGTGGTAGGATGACCACAACAATGTGGGACATATACCCCTAATAGCTTTGTATGAGATTGAATCTTAGCAGATTCAGTTTTACCCATCTTCTGCTGCATAGTGCCATAAAGAGTTATATGTCTCTCAGTGTGATTTATATGACTATGCAGAATGTCTATTCTCTGCAGTGTCTTGTCATGCTACCAAATGGTATTCTGAAAAAGAACTTTCAGCAGTGTGGACCATCAGGGATAGGTGCACCCCACAAGTTCAGTCTTGGGTGGTCATGTGCAAAAGAGGACAAGGATGTGCAGTTTTTCTATAGAAGAGGGAATTTCAGCAGACTTGCAAGGAACAGCTGATGAAGCTCCTGTCCTCCTTTGTGACCTGATCTAGACTGAGGGTCAAACCACTTGTTGGACAATTTTTTAAATAGTGGCTGCGAGTTAATTCAGATTAAAAACAGCACTTTGGGAGGGGGATTAACTCTTCACTTCCACACGAAATCATGATGAACATTGCTCCCATGGAGTAATGAACAACAGCAACCATGGGGAGTGGATGGGTGAGTTCATAAAGAGCATGAGTGGGAGTGGAGACACAGAGAGATAGTTTTACAGGAATATGCTTTGTTGATTACAAGTGATAATAGAGACCTTACTGCATGTTAATGCAACTAAACAGATTTCATGGGACAGCATATCTAGAGAAACCTCATGTTGTCAAAGTTTTGAATGTTCCTACAACTATTTATAATGAGGGCGGACAGAATAAAGGAGACTGAACTGTCATTTCCTTTGCAGCTTCTGTGTAGAAACATGGGCAAAATTCACCAGTCTTCTCAGGCATGTTGCATATCTTTGATATTCATTAGGTCAGTCCTTCTATTCTTGTTATATTCATTTTGTTGGGTGGGAGGGGATATAGCAGACATATTTAGAAAGATTGAAAAGTAGTTTTTTTATTGTCAATATATAATCAAATAGACAATGCATGAAAAGTTGTAAGAGAAATACAAATAGGTAATATGTTAAGTTACAACATTTAACAATATGTAGATTTTATTGTGTAGCATCAAAACGCAAGGCTTCTGATATGGCACTTCCTTCTTTGTTGAATCAAATACCTCCCATTTTATAGCTTATAATGTTAGGATGCCTATATATAGTAGCAGCGCAATGACAACATGCAATATGTAGAATGAGGACTTCTGTAAACATGTATGATTTGAAAACAATTCTAGAATAGTATGTTGTTTAAAAAAGTTAAACTTTTAAATAATTAAAAAAACCCTTCACTTCTTGGAATTATAATCCTGCAAATTATCAGGTTAGGGAGAATTTTGCCAAACAAGGATTGAGGAGTTGGTATTAGAATGAATCTATTTTGTCACTACTTGTTGTTCCTTTGAGGAGTGAATATGTGCTTATTTTCTTTGTTTAGATCTTCATCGAAACTATTCAACTATATGTATGTACAGATAAGGATATTCTTTTTTGTTTGTAACATCTTTTAAAGTTTCAATAATAAATGTAAAAATTGCAGTTAAGCTCAAAACAATTAAGAGCTGAACCTCAGAACACAAGAAGCTGTACTGGCTGTTACCTTCTCTCATGCCATAGGAACTGTAGCCATTTTTCAAACCCTGAAGAAATTTAACATACTTGCATTTTCTAGTTCATGATTGTACACTATTAACTCTCTAGCAGCTCTAGAGGAAATCTCTCCACTCTCTTTTGAGGGTTAGCATTTTCTTGGGGGCAAAAGTGGATGAGGACATACCATGTCATTCTTTCTGGCCCATCCCCTTAACTCCCATTTCTACCTCCCTGCCAGAGGAGGGACAGGTTGTTTTTGCCTCAGGGATGAATAGACTATGACAACTAATTAGGCTGAGAGTTATATGAGATCCCAGAGTTGCTGTTTGTCCAGCCCTGTGCTATAAATACCAGTTATGAATGGGACAGAAAGGGATTCTGATGGTGTATATATCTTTATGATTGCTTCATTGCGCAGCTTGGTATTAAAAAGGTACTATGAGTCTGAAGGAGATGGAATGACTCCCAGAATATGATCCAACATAGGAACAACCCACTGAGAGTTACTGTCTGATTGACAAACCCACTGTGATGAACAAGCTTGCCTCATCCCATCCAGCTATAGTAGATAGTAGAGGCAGCTAAACCCTGGCATACTTGGAGACTGCTTACTGTGTGATTAAGCAGCCCTCAACAATTACAGATACTGTAGCTAGGCTTTGAGCCAGCTGGCCAAAGCCATTTTTCAACCTAAAGAAACAGATAAAAAAGTGCTCCCTTCTATTACATGTACTAAAGTTGGCTGGACTGCTAGTTGAACCTCATTCAACAATAGCAGTGGCGCAGAGTCCTATTCCACACTTGAAGACAGCAGGCCAGTTACGGAGTGTTTTGACAGATAGTATGGCACATAGTGCTGTGTTCTCCAAAAGAGAGAAATGACTTACCTCTGAGGTTTAAGAGTAACAAACTGGGATCTTTCAGTGCAGTTAGACCACCTTTGCTGCCACCTTAGACCACCTTTGCTGCCTCATCAGCTTAATGGTAAGGCTGGCTCTACCTTTGAGCAGTCATAAATAAATGAAATCAATGGAAGTAGAGATGCTGATGTTATAAATGCCTCAGTTCTTAATGCTGTTAAGTCATTACAACCCAGGTCTCCCTGCTTCCATGTATTTCTCTTACAGTTGACTGTGCCAGTTGATCATTGTACCTTTGATAGCACATTGACATACAAAAATATTAAATGATAAGAAAGATTGGTAAATGGTCTCTGAATGGCCATTTATTAATGCTGTTTTTAGCTTAAGAGAAGATGATTCTGTTATTCTCATTTGCATTGTTAAAATATAACATATAAATTATTTCAGTTCATCCAACATATAAAGTAAAAAGAAACATATTCCTTGTGGCATTCATGGGGGGTGTATTTGAGAGAAGAAAAACCTGAAAGATGTCTTCTGTTCCCATTCCAAAATATACTGCTGTGGAAATAATAACAAGATTTCATAATAATCTCATTAGAACTGCAAGCCAGGATTGCTGGACAAAGGAAAAACTTGAACCCAAACACAAATATATTTTGGGTTGTTGGGTGGTTTTGTTTTGTTTGACCGTGTAAACTAACTGCTTTGCCAACTTTGCATTTTGACTGGGAGTAAATGGTTTATTGTAACTTTATTTTTAGAGTCTCATTGTGCCTTGAGCTTAGTTAGCAATGAAATTGCCATACAATAATTTCAAAAATGTTTTACTCAGTGTGTAGTATATTCCACGAACAATACAATTCTGTTTGTATCTGCTCAGAGGCAAGTGAAACTAAATTCAACATAGGATTTCAACTTAAACCTTAAAGAAAAGAGTCACAAAAGGCAGGCAAAAAGAAAAGTGAAGGATTAAAGTTAGTCACCAACCTTTACAAGAACTGTTATGCTCTGCATAAATTTGCAGCTGAGATTTTCAGTGATTTTACTGTGAATTCACTTCTCTTGAAAAGTTCTCACATTAAATAATGCACTCATGAGAGCTTAATGGGGAAGCCTGTTTCCAGTGCATGAAATATATCTTTAGTGATTCAAGTAGGCACATACATTTCCATATTAAAATTCAGTATTTTAATTCCCGAGGTTGGGCTTTATTTACTAGTACTCCAATTAAGTATCACAAAACGAGCATTATGCCATTTTCACAGGGAATTACACTAGCACTGCAACTAGATATCACTGAAGGCATCCATTTTATTTTGGTCTTTTTTTAAAATGCTTGTTCACTAACAAAATGATCTGGGGAATGTAGTTATGTGTCTTCCTCTGCTTAAGATGAATCAACATGCATTACTTAATATATGTCTTTACTTGAAGCTTTAAACTTCTGACACAATGTTTGGAGTTCTTATTACTGCAGTAAACCTCATATTGTTTAAACTGATTGAAAAAGTTAGGGACTGAAAATATTTGCTTGGAACATATGAAATTTTGTTAACTTGGAGATAAGTGCCCTCCCCGTCTGCTCCATTCCCCAAACCTGGAAGAGAATACGAGCTATTTGAAACTCTACATGTGAGTTGCTTGTAAATGTAGCAGTAATTTTATTCTTATTCTGCCAAAGCTATGAACAGCATAATGTGCTGTAAAATGGCACTATTTGATAGATTTAGACAGCTGTCTTATTCTCTAGAGGTTCACATTTTGTTAATGTCACCCCCACGTTGAACAAGAGAAGATTAGATGGTAAGGTCAATGTACGAAAATGGTTGCCAGGGCATTTTTTAAAAAATTGTAAAACTTTTTGTGATGTGATTCAGTAACAAGACTATAGAGAGAAAGCAATGGAGACAAAAGGCTGCTATTAACCTACAGATGCAGACTATTGCAAGGTTCATTGCGAGATTTGTCACACTGCTTAGCCAATGAGGTGCTAGTATGACTGGAAGAGACCACCCTTTTCTGAGGTAAGAGGGTAATTTGGTCTCCATGCTCATTTAATCCTGAACCCTTAGTGAATAGAGTGCCAGTTGGATCTGCATTGTGCAAAATTATGCATGCACTTTTTAATGCAGGCCATTGTTCACTAAGCACTCGACCAAGATTTCTCAACCAATTTCCATTTGTCAGGAGGTCACTTGAAACCCAAGAGTAATCATAGGTGGAAACCAAATGTAGACCATGTTTCCTTTTGCTCTCCCTATAACAGATTCATTTGGACAAGAACAGGTTATCTATTGCATTTTTCTTACAACCTACAGCTGTACTAAAATTTATGAAATTGCTTGATCTTACTTAGTGACTGAAGAATTCACTTTATAGGCATTCCCTTTGCAGAAGTCTGGGAATGTTTGGTTAAAGTGTCAGGCTACATTGCTTAAAACATTGCACACTATTGGTATAGGAACAGGTGTTTGATGAACTGTGGGACGAAGGGCACACTTGCTCTTCCCTTCTCTCTGTGTGGGAAGACTTTTCTGTAAAAACAATAGCACAAAGAGAAATTGATATATATCGCAAGTATGAACACACAGACCAGGTCACAAGTCTTGCAGAAATAAACATTTTAAATTCTGAGGATGCAGCTATAGTTCAAATATTAATTAATACTTTAACAATTCTGAATACAGCATGTACATCAAATTTATTGATACATTTACAAAAAAGGAAAACAGTATTCTGTTAACTCTCCAAAAAACATTTACATTTTAAACCATATTTGGCAATATTCATAATTTTTATGATTTGTACAAGTATCCTCTTACAAAGGCAAGTTTAACTAAAGTAAGCTCCCATCCAGTGATGTTCCATTCAGTGTGAATTCTGCAATAGATTGTAATAGCATATAAACGGGCCAGTCCTGATATAGTGGAAAGAACTCTTATCAACATTTACAGTGACTGGTTGGTTGCTGTTGCTTCTCCGTTGATTATGAACAAAGGCTGACACAAGAATACATTTCTACATTAGGTCCACAACACATTAAAGATTGTGTTTGCTCTTTCACTCCCCGTCATTCCAATTAAGTTGGAGAAAAATGTAACCTTAGTATTTTACAGGACATGGTAAAGCTGTTCATCTAGGTGATGTCTATATTATAAAAAATAAAATAAAATAATATAAATATGTAACACAAACCCAGTGCCCATTGTTAAATAAGATATTCACTAAAAAGCAGACTTTCCAGAATGACTGGTTTTAAAATAAGCAGATATAATTTAATTATTACGAACTTGAAACAGTGTAGAAATTAAGCTACAACAGCCAGATTTTTGCATCTATGTCAGGTAAAGTAGTTAAGTGCATAACATTCTGTTACATTGATAGAAGTGTAGATCACAATCTTACAATGAATTACTGTCTCTATAAAAATTCACTTAGGAGTTCTGAAATATTGTCTCACAATGGGACGAAGGCCTCACATGGGCCATATTTTCCACTTCATAACTGCCATTTTCATATGACAGTTTGGTCACTGAAGCTTTCGGTGGGTGATAGACCTTACTACAATAGCCCTTTTATACCGGCCAGAGAATGGCTTCTTATACAAGGGGGGAAATGGCAATGTGTTTATTGTACATGAACTGGATGGCAATTGGTTATATGAAGTTACTCACCACTTGTTGCACTTCAACAGTGCTTAAAACTAAGTTTTAATAATGTCCAGCAGTTTCAAAACTCCTTTCATGATTGCTATAATTAAATAATTATAGACGTAAAATTGGTGGGATATTGAAGGATTCATTGTGACATCACTGAAAAATTCTTTGTGGCTAATAGTGGAGTTTCTGTGTAAACTATTTCACAAGAAGAAATATAATTTTACTGTTCCACTAGTTATGCAACCAGATGTTTGTGCGTGAATTTGTACAGTTCTGCTTCTCTAAAAATGTAAAACACAGATCTACAAGTCCAATGGAATCACTGGAGTTGCAAAGCAGGATAACAGTCTTTGAAAAAAAAAAGATAAGAAAAAATTCAAAAATAAATGCCCATTGAAAATGTAGTATCCAAACAGTCCCAGAAACTATACAATATAGCTGGTTAGATCCAGCAAATAGGACGTCATGTCTATGATCTGATCAAGAATACCTGCCCTTGTCACTCTTCGGATGTTTCTATCCACTTGTTCACATTGAGCACCAAGATATCCTTTTTTACACAAGCACTTGTTTGGTCGTATGCAGACACCCCCATGTCGACAGGCTGGATCACATTTTGCTGTTAAAAAAAGAAATCAAATTAAGATGTTGTCTTGGGGATTAGAAAATACGTCACTTGTAGAAAATGGATACCATTTCTCTATCATTATGGTGACATAAATATTTTTTAAAGCAATCATTTGCTTTTTAAATATTTCTCAGAATGTAAAGTGCAACCATTAAAAACTTTTTAGATGGACTATATGTGTATATGTGTGTATATGCCTTCAAGTTGCATGTTGATTTATGGCAATCCCATGCATTTCATAGGGTTTTCTTAGGCAAGAAATACTCAGGTATGGTTTTCCCAGCCTCTTCTTCTGAAATTTAGCCACAGCATCTGGTATTCATTGGTAGTCTCCCATCCAAGTACTAACCAGGGCTGACCCTGCTTAGCTTCTAAGATCAGAGAGGATCTGGTGCATCTAAGGATGAATGACTTGCTAAAAAATTGGATAAAAACATAATTGAAATGTGTTGTGGTTTGTTAAAGTGTCATTCAGTATACTTTTTCTCTCCCATATTCTACTTAATAGATTTAATCTGCATATGCTTTACTTTTTTTTTCTCTGTAGAAAATGATTTCTTGAGCTTTCCAATCAACATAATCAGTTCTATCTCTGAAAAAAGCATTTAAAAAAAAAATAAGGAAATGTATAAAGAAATCCCAGAATTACATTGTGGACACCCACAGGGATTTTAGAGTAGCTATTATTATTCACTAGAATCCTGGCATGAATTGCCTCCACCTTGTGTGAGTGTACCTCCTTTGAACACTTAGAGAGTTCCTTCAGGCTTTTCTAGGCATTCACACTGTAAAAGGGACGTATTTTTCAAGGTTGCCACAGGCTTTAGTGATTTTCCAGTCACATCCATTCTCTTCATATTTCCTTATCCTTGTCCCATCTTGTCTTAGCTTCATATTCTTGCAACCAGTATTAGAATTAGCAAGCTTTGTACTCCTATCCTCACTAACTGCCACTTTGCATGTTATTTCAAAGACAGCATATATATTTTTGGTGATTTCCTGTTTCTCTCACTTTCCACACACTCTCTCTTCCCGCCATTCAAACCTACAGCCCTTTTATTTTCTTCTCTCTCTCTCTCTTCCATCAGAGCACATGTTTTGCAGAGCCTTTCTCCATGAGATGATGCAAAATGTTTTTCCTGATACCATGCCATCTGTATTATTTCCTTTTTCTCAAGAAACAGCATCTGTGTTTGACTATGAACAAGTATTTGTAAGTGAAGCTACTTAAAGTCTAAGGTTTTTCTTTCTCTGCTAGACCATGAGGGTGGGTGGGTGTGAGATCAGTAGTTGTTCAGCTTCTGCCTTGACAACTGAATATTCTGCTTGAGAGATCCACTACTATTTCTCACATTTCTCAACATCCAGCAGCTTTATTTTTGTGGCTCTACATCTCTTGCATTTACTAAGAAATTAGCTGAAAGGTTCTGCTGAGAGGCACATCTGAATAATTGAAAATTTCTGTCTGGTAACAATGATAATCCCCAGGTGTGGCTAAAGAATCCTATACACACTGGATACAGTGTGCAGAATTCTTCTACATTATTAATCAAATGAGTTGATGGTGAAGCAAAAGTAAATTCTGAATTCATAAACTAAAACTGAACATCCAAGTTTCTCCCTCTACACTTTTTTTTATATATTCACTATTTATTTTTAGAAGCTTCAATATATTTAAAATATATTCTCAGAATGTACTAGAGGCTTGCTGTTTTCACAGATTACAGTGAAATGAGTACTAACCAATTCTGCAGAACTCGCCTTCCCAGCCTTGATTACAGCAGCATTTTCCAGTGGGAGTGCAGTGCCCATTTCGACAATGCCTTGAGCATTCAGATGTCAATATCTGTGCAGGAAGAGCTGTTCTTTTACATTCTTCTGGGACTAAGGGTCTGTAGAAAAATATACAGAAGATATACACATTTAAAAGTCAAGGTCAAGGAGAAACTATTTACACATTGGCTGAATTCTTTTTTTTTTCTCAAAAAAATGAAGTTTTTTTTTTTAAATCAAGTGTGGAAAATTGTACCTTAAAGAAATGTCAGAGTTTTGACGAGGAGGAAATCCACTGTTTTAGAACAGAGTGGTATTCAACATCCAACTGCCATAATCCATAGTTAGCAGCAACATTTTCAAGGAAGCCCCAAGGCAATAATGTTATTAGCATACTGTCACACTGTTTAATATTTAGAGAACGCTTGTGCCATCTTGTTGAACATTTTGCTTTAGTAGTAAGAATGGCTCTTTTAAATAATGGTTCAAGCATGCCAAAGAATGAAGTTGTCAACTTTTCTTTAAATAACAACTCCAACACTCCAGTGGTGTTACTTGATATATTAAAGAAATGTTCATTCATTTTTTTTCAAATAGTAGACTTCTATGTCTATCCATCTCTCTCACAAAGCCAATATTGATCAAGATCATTGTAAACATATATTTTGAATTTCTGTTGGCAATAACATACATCGAAAATATAAATGTTCACATGGAAACAATGATATTTGGGATTTCAGCTCTGTGATATACCACAAAGAGCACAGGGAAACAACTATGCATTTTCACAAACATTATTATAATAAAACAAACAAACCACCTTGTCTTTTACAATAGTGTCACAGTATATAGTAAGAATGTGAAGCTTGGTAAAATTAACTTCTGCATGAAACAAAAAATAATTGTGCTATTTTTCTTCCTGCTGTGAAAATATGCTTCAAAACTGCACAGTTTTCAAGTATCATTGATGGTTTTTTCCCCCACACAGTTAATGGAATTTTCTGCACAGGAATGTCATTCTCTGTGCAGAAAACTCTCAACCTGTGAAGATTCTTGCCACTGGAAGACTCTCCTTACTGGGGTTTCCTGACAGGCAAGAAACCCCCTTTTCATTGGTGGGCCAAATATTCTTGTATATTCTTGTATATCCACTTTCTATGCACAATAAACTTTTAGGTTCTGAATATTCTGAACCTTTTTCTTATTTTATTAGTGCATTAGTACAATGCACTTTTAGATAGTTTGGATCAAGTTACCCTTGTTTCATGATACCTGAAGTCAGAGACAAGCCAGGCAAGGAAACCACTTTAATGGAAACCAGAGCCCTGTGAAATAACCTTTTAGCTACGAAGTTGGAAACATCTATCTGTAGGGTCTAAATCAGTCAATGGTCATGTTGCTGAGGGCAATGGGAAAGGAAGCTCAACACACTTGAAGGACACCAGATTCAGGAAAATTTTCCTAAAAAGAGGCACTGGAGGCAACCCAAACTCTGTGACATCAGTCACTGTCAACAGTCCACACAACTCTGTGTGGACACAAACAGCTGCATGTGATTTCATGTTAACAAAGGCTTGGATGGGGTGGGGTGTAGATGCTGAACCTTGTGCTCTATTTGTGCTTTAATCCCTGAAAATCCCTTGTTCTCAGCTTCTTTCTCCTAGACTGGGTTCTAAACCCAGACTTCAGTCATGTTGGGAGAAAAGGATTTATTAGGAAAAGTAGTTTGGGAAGAGGGGAGTGGAAGGGGTCAGCCCCTTCTCCAATGCCTCTTTTCTTTCTGAAACTGGCTGCTGCTCTTCTGTTTTATACCTCTTCTGTTTTATACTTACTCTTCTGTTTTACATCTAGGGAGTATAACCCACAATCTAGAACTTTCCTGTTCTAACACAAATACACAAGCATGCCGTCTATGTAACTGCATACTGTTGGTGGAGCAATAGTCCCTGTTCTAGGGGTGCCAAACCCAAAGTAGAATGGTTGTGGGTAAGTCAGTATTTCAGTATTCAGTAAGTCAGTATTTCAGAGACTAGTTCCATGCTGCATTGTAAACACAGAGAGAGAGAGAGAGAGAGAGATCACAGTGTTCTTGTTCTTTTTGAAATATAAAAGACAAGAACTCATTTTGGAAAATAATTTAGGGAAGACAAATAGCAAAAGATAGTTTGCTTAGGTTATGGATTTTTCAAAGTGCAATGTCAAGCAATTGGATAGTGGATTTTCTTTTTCAGGACCATACCATGGTTTTAAGCAATGAATTTAAAATATGTAACATGCAGTTAGTTGCTAAGGCTGAGATGAGGATCCGCTAGTCTTAGAGATGTTGTTCAGTTCCAATTTTGATCAGATCTAGTTAACTGTCAATTATGAAGGGAGCTGTAGTACTATAACATCTGGAGGCCTTGTATTTCTCACCTATGCCTGAAGGCTATAGTGGGCAACTGTGGAAGGCCAAGGGAGCGTATTAGTGTCCCAGGAGACCCTGGAGGGCCACAGCCCTGCCATGCCCATTCCTAAAAAGAACAAAAACAAAACAAAAAACAAACTTTCTTTTTTTTGGCCCAAATGCCCTCTAAGGGAGATGAGGGGATTATCACTGTGTTTTAGGGCCTCTAGAGGACATTTTAGATTATTTTCAAGGAAAATATTTTTGTAAACATTTGCTTTCATCCCAAGGAGGTTCCAGGGACCTCCAAATGTAGTGGAAGTGCCCTCCATGCCACCTAAAAGTCATTTTGGTGAATTTTGAGTCAACTATTTTGGCCCCTAGGGGCCACAAAAATGATCATTGGGGCCAGACTTTGCTCACCTCTGTCCAAAGGTCAGGACTGTGGGGGAGAAACAACAAGTGGGAGTTGGGAGTTGAATTAACTCTTTCCACTTCTCTGTTCTTCCTATAAATGCCAACCTGCCCTCTATGGTTTTCTGTTCTAATGAATGACATTATATAAGATGAAAAGCATCCTTGTATTCTCACAAAGATTAGTGAGTCTATGTGTATTGAAATGTTAGGTGAATTCTGGGAAACTGACTAGCACGAAAATGAGCACTTTCCCTCCTTCAGTTAAGCTTTAGACCCACCAAAGTTAGTAAAGTCACTTTTAAGAAGAAAGATATGGTGACATGCTAAAGCCTTCCAGAACTGAGGAGTTGATAGGATAATGTTCTGGTACCCAGAGCAGGATATACATAAAAAGAACAAACAAACAAATAAAATATTAGATGGTTTAGGCATGCCATTCATTATATTTCTTCTTTTTAAAAGCAACTTTCCAAAGTTTGACAGAAACATACAGACACAAATGCAAAGGCTCACTTTGAAAACAACAATAGCAACAGCAACAACAATCATACAAACACCTGAGCAGCAAGATCAACATATAAAGTCATATTTGTTCAGCTAGACTGGAGTGGTGGAGATGAAGGAACAGAGATGAGAATACAGAATTTTCTGGTCACAAAATATAGTAACACAAACATTTTCTATTTTTTTTTCTCCTTAGCCCACACTGCCAACCAAATATATAATCTATCATGATAAGTGACTACTTTTCTTGGGATAAATACAGCAACCCTTCAGGTATGATTTTTCAATACATTTGCTTTAGTCCTGGGAGGCTCGCCAAGTGCTCATTACTTGATTTATAACAGGGGAGTGATGTGGGGAGGGAGAAAAAGAATCTCCCCTGCTTTCAGATTTTTAAACTCAGCAGCATATCAAATTTATTCTTATATGGTATACTTGCTCATGACCTCTAGTCTTTAAGAAATTCTGTCATATTTGAAAACTAGTCCCCAGCGGAGCCTGTATCAGTGTTAATAGCTGTGAGGTCAATGCAACCGCTAAACAGTTTGTATTACTGTCAGGGTGGTCATGAAAACAACACCTGCTGTATGCGGCCTTGGCAGCTGGGTCAACAGGCACTGTGGGAATTTATCAATTTAGGGGGCCACTTGCATAGCACTTTGACGGATGAATCAGGAAAGAACTAGCTTACAGGGCTAAAGCTGCTCAATTATGTATTACATTCTTTATGGCAGCAAAGAAGGCAGCACTCTTTGCATGTACCAGAAAACAGGCTAAACATAAATGGGATAGGTATTTCCTTCCTTATAAAGTGAAGTATGTGGAGAGGTCCTTAATAGCCAACGTTGGGAGAAGGGGGGTGGATAGAAATGCATTGTGTGTGGATTGAGATATGTGAGCCTTTACAAAAAAGGATTAAATGGCACTCTCTACAATTGTTGCTATAAAGTTAAACCATTTGGCTTTGTGGATTCAAAGATTTTTAATGTGGGAAACTTCACTGCATATGGATAAGCAAATGAGCTAATCAGATATTGCTTTTAAAAGCTCAGCCATATTTGTTGAAGAATTAATTCTGGCTTGGAGAACTAGGTACAATTTTAATTCAAGAAGGTTCATATGGTCTAGTTCCTGGCTCTTTCCACACAGCTTTTTTTCTCTTATACAGTTTCAAAGTGTTGTTTAAATGCAACCAAGCACATGAAGATAATTTTGGCAAAAGGTTCCATACAGCACATCTTAGTGAAGAAAAGAGTATGAAGGAGGAACCACTACTCCAGGGAGGTTCCCCACTGCATCAAGCCATCATTAATTCATGACCTGAGTCAAATCTCGATCAACCCTCACCCTCCAGCAAGTCTCATCAATGATGGCAGCATGATCATTGCCTGTGCTGGATGGGGATGATGGGAATTATAGTCTAACACATGTTGAGGGCTCCTGGTTTGGAGGATGAGCAGTTTTAAGGCATCATGCACAAGCTAAAAGGACTGAAAGGTGCACTTTACAGTGTGATGCCTCTGTACTGCTATAAACACTATATAACTCTCCTTCCTCCTGGGAAAATTAAAAAAAAAAGCACAAGCTGAATTACATTATGGCTACCCATTTGTATGGGATAAGAAAAACACTGTACTCTATAATTCTAAACCCAAAACAATACTTCCATCAAATTTGGCTAAAAGATCTTTATATGCCCAAGATTAGCTATTTTTGTTGTGTACTTTCAGACTCTTTCCAACTTATGACAACCATAAGATTTGCAAGATTTGTTCAGAGAGGGCTTGCCTTTGCCTTCTGAGGCTGGCAGAGTGTAACTTGCCCAAGGTCACCCAGTAGGTTTCCATTCCTGTATAAAACAGGAATAGGACTCTGATAGTGAAAGATAAAAGAAAAGAATACAGAGATAAGATAAGTATAAACTGAACAGACAAAATAAGGAGGCAAGCTTATGGTTTCATGGCACTTCTGTTTAATTCTCTGAACATTCATCAGTAGTCTTGAATAGGGCTAACACGATTTCCTGGACAGAATTTGTTATTTTAAGGCTATATTTCTTATATGCGCTTTCCTAGGACGAGATTGAACTCCATGAGGCTTACTTTTAATAAAATGTGTGAAGCACTGTAAGACAGCAACAACTTTCTTCATTTCTGTGGCAGCTGAATGCAGATATGAATTTTGAACTATAGAATGTGCCTGCTAAGGTGACTTGTTTCTGAGGTGACATTTCTTTATGTGTTTAAGGCCTTTATGTACTTTATGTAAGGTGGTTCTTGACTACCCTTGTGGTGGTAGCTGGAAGAACAGGAAAGAGCCACCCTGGCTAGAATGCTGAGGGATACATTTTCGGCAACCCCTTCAGCTCATCTGTCTCTTTTCTCTTTTTCCCTCAGGGCAATGCAAATGACAAGAGAACTTTCAGATTGAGTCTCTTAACTAGCTGATGTAAGTGGCTATATAGTTGCCTGTTGCAAACCAATTTCCTCTTCTTGGAGATGTGAAAGGAGCACTCACACTTTTAAGTGGGATAAATCTGAAAAATCCTTATGATACTCTTTCGTGTTACCTTTTCAAGCAGTACAATTGTGGCGAAGCACTCACCCCTGTCCCCTTAAAGGTATACAAAATAGACAGCCATGGAAATGTTCACGTGTCTGCTAAAGCACAAAAATCAATGCTTCCATATTGCAAAAATCTGGTTGAACTATTAATCCTAAAGCAGCCATCCCAACCAGGCATTCTTCAGATGTTTTCAACTTCAACTCCCTTGAGTACCAGCCAGTTAGCGTGGTGAATGGTCAGTGTTTCTGGGAGTAATATCTGGAGGACATCAAGCTCAGGAAGGATGTCCTGGAAGTATATATTTATGGAATAGGATTTGTTTAAGAAATATCTTATAGCTGATGACATCTCTGTGTAACACTGTTTCCGATATCCCAAAAGAACAATAAAGGAAAATGGCAGTGACTGGGAGCCCATGAATGAAAGTCTTCAAAATGGAATTTTCTCCCTCTCTCCACATACTACATTTCCCATTGCCTTCCCTGCATTCTTCTGGTTGAGAGGATCCCTGGGCCCACTGAATACAAGTAAGAAAATGAATATGAGCATATGACTATGAAAAATGAAATGAAACTTCTGTTAACAACTTAATAATGAGAGCTTTTTTTTTTTTTTTTAAAACCACAACCCAAGTAGCTCTGATGCATTATAGCTGGACATAGATTTGTTCCTCTTCTTGGTGGTGCTGCTCCTCCTCATCCCCTCTCTTCTTTATCCCTCCTTTTTCTGAACATGTGTGATGGGAGCTACAAACAGCATGGAGAAAGCCTTCATACATACAACTATACATGCACCAGCTTCCCTTTGCAAATGTTCATATGGAAACTATTGTCCAGATAAACTGGCATGAGTAATGTTGGGGGCAGAGCTATTTGGTGCAGCTCCTCTCCTCCTTTTTGCAGTGGTTGAATGTCTGGATGTATTTTTTCTTTCTTTCTTTCTTTCTTTCTTTCTTTCTTTCTTTTCTGACAGTGCATACAGTCAGTAGGCCATTGAACAATTTTGGCTGGGGAGTAACAGTGCAGCATGTTTTTTCTTTCATGCCCTAGTTGTTGTTTTCGTGGAAGTGTATGGTTAGCTACTGTGGAAACAAGATGCTGGACTTCACAGATCCTTCATATGACCTAGAATTGTTCTTCTGAGGTTTGCCAGATCACATCTTGTCACTGACTCAGACTGCTGACGAGAGGGATTTTTAGGTTGTTTACACAGAAATATTTTTAAAAGAGAAAATAAGGAAATCTTCTATATCAAAGTCTCCAATGTGGCAGACTGGCATTTTTATCCCTTTGTGTTCCAAGGACTGGTACCATGTTTGTGCCATAATTATCATATTATTAGTGTATTTACGCAGCATTGTGCAGGATTTTATTTTCCTCTTAAGAACTCTCCCAACTATCTTCTCCAGTACCTGTAACTTTTCCCATTACATCCCAATACAATCTGTATTCAGAGTTATTTACATACACAGTTTGGGTTTCTGAGGGAATACACTGTCCTCCTTGCTGCTAGACCTCGGCCCTTTTCACACCTTACCTTGTTGCGGCAGTGGGGAGTGGCGCTCGCGCTCGCTGCTCACAACAGCCCTTTGTGCCTCCCACATCGCCTTCCTTGTAGTGCGACCGTGGCACTCGCGCCCCGCCCCTTCCTTCCGCAGCGCAGTCTGGGAGCTGTAGGCTGCGTGGGGGGAAGGAAGCGCGACCGCCCCTGCTCGCCGAAGCACCGCACACAGGTAAGTGCACGAGGGCGCCGCGAGCATTGCGTGAGTGCGCAGTATTTTCAGCTTAAAGCCGAAAATCAAAAAATGCGTGTGCACCCCGCTTTAGCCTCGTGAGCATCGCGCGAGTGGGAGTGCGTCATACGGAGCGATGCTCCCATTCGCCCGACACTCAAGGGGCGCTCATGCAAAAAAAAGCATGCGAAAAGGGCCCTCATCTCCATAGCAACCAGCCTATTCCAGTACCTGTAACTTTTCCCCATAGTCCCCAATCCAATCTGTGTTCTCTGGCAACATTGATGTATTGGCTTTTGATTTTTCCCTTTTTTTTTTGTTTTGTTTTCATTGACTTTGTGCAATGGCTTCACATTTTTTCTGGAAGTATTTTTTGTTTTGAATTTCAGCTTTAAGATTCCTCACATATGGAACCCATACAATCTACTGTGTGAGGCAAAAAGACCTTGTAACTATGCTGTGTATGTCACTTTAATTTTTCCCACATATGCCTCCCAAAAGTTTTCTGGCATCTTTACTGATGGTAGGCCTCATCTCCAGAGCAACTGGCCTGAGGCCCAAGAGCTCTCTGGCTGAGAATTCTAAAGGCCCCTCCCTAAACTGACAGCCCCAGGATTCCATAGAATCTTCACAGCCAGCCAATCATATGAGATCTTCATCTGCCTGACACAGACAAACAGACAAACTCACAGACAAACTCTGACTTTTATATAGTAGCTTATATTATCATTTACTAGAAACTTTGCATGGACTGGCATCTGTCTACATACCACGTTGGGTAATATCGTTCTGTATAATGATCTACAAGTCCCAATGGCTTCTATCAATAGGAAAAGTGGAAGAAATAAAGAGAAGTAAATTGCTACCAAAATATTTTACCTACTTTCATCACTGATAGTCTCAGGGAAGCGTTTTATTATGTTCACCACTGGCAGTTCTAACTAGGGCTCTTTTCGCAGCGCCGGCGCTCGCGCGACGGAGGAGGGTGGCTCGCGCAAGAAGCCTTCTCCGGGAGACTGCCACTTCCCCCCTCCTTCCTTCCGCACGCGAAGGTACGAGCGGGGAAGCGGCAGCCTCCCGGAGGCGGCGGCGGCTCGCGCGTCTGTCCATTCCCCCCCCGCGCGAGAAAGGAGCCTGTCCCCTCTATCCCCCCGCGCGCGCGAGAAAGGCGCTTGTCCCGTCCATCCCCCCGCGCGTGAGAAAGGCGCTTGTCCCGTCCATCCCCCCCGCGCGCGAGAAAGGCGCTTGTCGCGTCCGCCCCCCCGCGCGCGCGCACGAAGCAGGACGTGTCGCGTCTGTCACGCTAGCGCCCTGCCCCGTCCCGTCCCTTCCTTCCGCGGGGGCGGAGGGAAGGAAGCGCGACCCGGCCGGCTCCCGATGCTCCGCACGAGAGGTAAGTGTGTGCGGGCGCCGGGAGCATTGCGCGAGCACGGGTGATTTTCGCTTCGAAGCGAAAATCAAAAAACCCGCGCTCGCGCTGCTTCAGCCCTGTGAGCCCGGTGGAAGTGGGAGTGTGTCGTGCGGAGCGACGCTCCCACTCCCGTGAGGCTCACGGGGCTGTCGCGCGAGAAAAGGCCCGTGCGAAAAGGGCCTAGCTTGAAACACCAGGTACTTCCCATGCAATGGTCTCCAAAATCATACTGGCCGCTGACATCCTCACAACATTTGCCTACTGAAACTTGTATGATTTTTGAAACTTGTATTTAATTTGAGGAAAGATTGTCCTAGGAAAGATTGTAACGATCACAAAAATCATGGTGAATGTGGTGTGTGTATACCTTCTCTGAGTGTGTTTTCCATAAGCAGACACTGATACAACCCTACACAGTCTTAGAAGCCATATTATGGGGGCTACTAGGTATCTGAACATGTCCTTGAATTTTAACTAACAAGGTCTTGACAATGACCACTATGGGGGATATATTCTACCTCTAACACTAAAAAATAAGTATTATTTCTTGTTGACTAAGCTACTTTCTGGATGCTCAGAAAAATTACTTTATGCATTTCTAGGATTCTAAGACATTCTGTCCAGTAATTTTTTCCCCATGTGCAATTGGATGCATGAATGTACAGAACAGCAGTATATTATATGCAGTCTCCCCAGGATTCTTCTAACTGCAAGAAATAAAAGCAGTCCCACTGTTCCGCCTTCTGTTCACTAGAAGTGGCACAAGATCCCCCTGCATACAAGTAATGAAGGATCTGGTACAAATTGGTATATGGATATCACCAGTACATTTTAAATATATAAATGGTTTGCATGCCATGCTGGAACTGTTATATGATGATGCAGCATAGATAACCATGTGATACATTGTACAGATCATTTTTTTAAAATGTAAGCTAATTCAGCCAAATCATTTGAAAGATGTACTAATGGTGTAATGTTTAACATTTTGCACCCATGTAAAAACACAATAAATAGAAAACTTGTAAAATCCCATAGTAAGGTCTGATAACCATTCCATTTTATCAGTATAATTTCAAATTTAATCCAGAGTAGATGCAGTCATTAGCACAGTGTATTTTCCCCTCTTGTCTTATTTCAGCCAGATATATTATCCTCTGCCACACAATAAATAGCTAGCTAGGAACTCTGCATTGGGAGGTCTGGCCTTTCAGGTATGTCATTTTGAGACCACCCTAATCGCTGAGGCAACAAGAGCACAAAGCCAAGGTCAAACAAAGCAACCCCCTTGTAATTAGATACTAATAGTGGATTAAAGGTGTAAAATTCACCTAAATCCACACACCAATAGACTAAACAATTCAAATGAAGTCAGCAATATTTGTTTCGTAAAAATACTTTCCACTAGAAATCATAAATAAAACAAATATAATACACATGATTGACTGCAGTAACATCTGCTTCCTAGTTAATAAAACTGCACTATAGTGGCTGATCCGTGACTAAGCATTAGAACATTCCTGTAACAAATAACTTTATTGTTAACTCATTTGGAATTCTGAAATATATAGGCCCTCTGCTGCTAAAAATGAGTCCTCTGATATCAGCTTCCCTGCACTTTTGTCAATTGTTGCATATCTTAACAGTTAAATATTCAGAATATACATCATCTACCCTACCTGCTAGTTCTCCATAGCATCCTTTCCCTTCCCAATAAAAAGCCCATTTGATCAATCTGCTCTATGTACTGAATTTTTTAAAACCAGTTTTTACTAAGACTCCATAACAGCATACAAACTATATTTACGCAATGTAGTAGACAAGTACAACATACAGAAAGTGCTTATGATTTTCATTCCATCTCTTATTAAATATTCTTTACATGATTTCCTCTTGGCTATAGGGATCTTCAACCAACTTTCTTCATTAACCTTTCTGTGACAGGCCCTTACTTCTCCCAGACTGGTGTGGTACCAATCTGAGAAGGCACTCTGTCTTTACCACACAGTTAACTCAATGCTCAGAAACAGTTTAATTATATCTTTAGATTTCACAAAAGGTACAATTATCATACAATAGTCCTTTGGCTAACTTCCACCAAAGGCTGAACCCCCAATCCAGGGTCATACTCTCTGACCAGATTTGACTAGGCTTCAATTACTCTTTCTGCCTCTCGCTAGGTTTCCACTGAGAACTAAACCTCCCAATACAGCCACACTCTCTGGCTGCCAGAGGCACTCTTCTCCCTAGCCCCTTACTAGGCTCTCTCTGAAGGAATCAACGTACTCATAGATACGTGACTTTATATAACTTTTTCTCTCAGCTACAAGCCCCTTCCACACTCTACTGGGTTGAGTTTCTCTCTTGAAGTTGCCTAGCAACTTCCTACCAGGCTGCATTGGTACCCCCAGAAATCTTTTTCAGCATCTGAAAATATGCTTCCAGAATTTCCATCGACTTCGTGGATTGGTTGTATTTGAACTTCTGTTTATATAGTAATTATTATGGAACTACTGCACAATAAATATGTCTTTCTTTCTTTCTTTCTTTCTTTCTTTCTTTCTTTCTTTCTCCTCTGAGAAGTGGTGCTTTTATACACACCTGCAGAATTTGATTCTTTGATGGGCAAAATGAAATCAGATTTACATCCTAAGGCACTGATCCTAACCATATTTACTTGATCCTATTGATTACAATAAATCCTGTTTATAAATAAGGTGAAAAAGATCAGAACCTAGATTACCCTCTCTGCTGATGTACCCAGAAACCAAAATGATATCCCCATCAAAGACTCTGTCTTATTTCTATAAAGCATTTCTTACCTTTTTGGATCAACAATTTTATAGAGTTTCCCATTGTGCGACTGTGTCATGCTTTTAGTACTTGCTAAGATGTAAATTTCACCTGTTGTGCAAACAAGTACAATATATTAATCATATTATTAATCATATTATTCACTAAATTACTTAATGGCTGGTATATCATAGTGAACTATATGATTTTTGTAGCCCCAAAATTACAACAATTAACTATTCCATGTGTACAATCCCATTTCAAATAATATTAATAATAACAAACTAGGAAATTTACAACTGTATGATTTGCACAGTTGATATTGATGAATTTGTTTACTTGGATGAATTGGCCCAAAACTTGACTACAATCTTTATTTTGGTCCCATTAGATTAAAGACCAAGTTCTTTGACTCTGTGATCAAGCGTGTGGTCAGACAGAAAGACACTTTTTATCAGTATAGATAAGTATAGAAAAGACAGAAAGAAGACAGATAACAGCTCAGTCAACAAAATCCAGATGATTTGTGGCTGAGAGGAATTTTAAAAATATAATTATATAGTTTTTATTTTCTTTATGCCTGTGCCCCCCCCAATTTATGTGAAATTTCTTTGTTTATTTTGCATACTTAAGTAAGTGTTAAATGACTTCTTGGAATTGTTTTGATCACCAGTTCTTTTGAGAGCGTGAAAACTGATTTATAGAGTGGGGTGGTCCAATTTTTTTCCAGTTCTCATTTGAAATAAATTTGTTTAGGTTTGATTTCCAAATTAACCTTGCCTACTTTTATGTGCCAAATGAGTCCTTTATAACAGCTTTGTAAATGGTCAAGGCTGCAAAATTATTCATGCAGAATGTTTCAGATATGATTAAATATCTTACTGCTCCTGAGGATCTGTGCATATGTTGTGCAAATAAGGTAGCTTGAGCATTTTGAAACCAAGATAATCTTAACTCTCCTAGGTTTTTTTTTTTTTTTTTACGTAGCTCGTTATCTGTATAGGGCCTACCTTATTATAAAGGTGACTCTGACTGTATGCACATCTTTCTGTTTCCATCCAGAAAATTGCTTATATTTTTTGCCATGCTTAAAGTTTGGATGGTGTAAAAAGGGACAGAGAGGAGACAGTGATATTGCTAGCAGTTTTCTATATTTTTTGTCAAACAGCTAACATATTGCTTATGAATATCTTTGTTAAGTCAGGGGAATATCTGAGGTTATTGGCTAGGAAAATTTAAGAATCATCTGGAGCCTGTTCTAAGTGTCTCTCCATGTACACATAGGAAACTAAATTGTCTGTTTCATAAACATCAATTGTATCAACTAGTATTTCATAGTATTTCAAAAGCTATGATACAACCAAGATCCCTCCAGAAGATGGTCAGTATTTAAATCTATTTACAAATTTCAATGATTCATTTGATGCAACAGGGTAAAAAAGTTCTGCCATCTTTTCAAAATCTCTACATTAGGTGCCTGTGGAATAATTTGAAAGAAAAAAGAGAAAATAGGAAGAATATATGTTTTAACTACAGTAAATTTCTCCAAGGGAAGCAGTTTAATTCCCCGCCCCAGCTTCTGATCTATTTAATTTTAAGTATTTAAATATTATTTTATATTTACAGAGTATTAATGGGAAGGATTTTTAGTGATTAAGACTCTGACATATTTGAATCTGGAAGAACAAAGAACAAACCCATATAAAGTTTCAAATTTTGAGGGGCTTCCAATGGTAAATTTATATAGAGTAATTTGGATTTGGCATCAATTATTAATCCAAATAATTCCCTTAATATATTTTAGCATGGGCTGATGTTATTTACAGGATCTGAAAGGAAGAGCCAAATATCATATGTGTCCAGATTGATTTTATGGTGTGCAGCTTTTGCTTACCTATATGTTCCACTCAATTGACATTTTTATGGTTTCTAATTAGAGTTTTAGGGCCAGAACTTAAAGTAATGGTGGAAGAGGACTTCTTTGTCTGGTTCTTTGGCAAAGATTTGAGTTCCTGTTTGAGCTACCTTCCTTGACCAATGCTATAGCTTGGGGATTTTCAAAGGGTTTTTTTTTCAATTGTGGCAAATGAATCATCTATGTTCATTCTTTTCATTTGTACAAATATATATGACCATTAAAGGTGGACAAATACCTCAGAAGAAATAGAATAGTGATTTTTGGGGGAGAGATGGAGGGAGGGTTATTGCTAATTGCATCAATTATATTATGGGTTTTTCTTATTGCCTAAGTTGGGTGTCTTCTGGCACAAGCTCTTCTTGATCTGGGTGGACATAATTTGTTAATTTGAATGAGTTTCTCCTAGTATCCAATTTAGCTGTCAAAATTTTCTGATGCAGTTTCAGCAAACTAATTAGTCTGTACACTGTCACTTGAATAGTATTACCTCTGGTATAGCTGAGCAGGAATTTGAACTCAGGATTCTCTGGTTAAAGTCATAAACATCACTTCTGCTGATCAATTTTGGTTGTCAATTTTAGTTCAGGCATTCATCAGTTAACAAAGCCTCTGAGAGTGACGCTTCTTTTTACAAAGTCTTTTTATGATCACCTACCCCCCTCATAACTCTCTAGCTGGTTTTTTTTTTAAAGCTCCATTGTCATTGGAAGGCTGGGGAAGAAAGATTGGAAAAACAGACACTACAGCAGCATATCTACAGTAAGCAATGCAATAAATAAAGCTTGAGCTGGAAAAGACTGGGATTCTATTCCATCCAATTTTACGGTAGCCACATCTGCCTGCCTACAACAGGCAAGGTAAACAGCAGAAGTTTCCAGAATCTCTTACTAAGCATGTGTGAACAGCAAAACAGAGCAATGAGGGGGAGAGCATATAAGCCTGGTTTACCCCCAACAGGTTAAAACACACACATGCACGTAGATGTGTAAGTTTGACCACCAAGTGGAAATCATAAAGAAATAAGGCTTCCTTTTATCTGAAACTAAATGTTGGGGTTTGGAAGGTGAGGAAGCACAAGAACCTTAATCCTACAGTGCCTCATCTTGCTCTAAGATCATTTAATGATTAAGGTTACAGACCCTCATTCCAGATCCAATCTGGCAACCCTGTTTGTGAACCACCCTCATAATAATTTATTGAAGGGCAGTATACACATTTATCAAATAAAGAAAAAAAATCAGAAAGCTTTTCTTGGCCAAGTTCCAATATGGCAATATATTTAAGAAGTTGTTATCTTACCTAATTCATCCTCACCAAATCCCAAAATATGTCCTGAAAAGAAACCTCTGCATGAACCACTGTTGCCCAGACATAGCGGTTTCTCTTGCCACTGTTTGGTCATGGGATTCTGGTGCAGTGTTAAAAAATTTCTGTAAACACAGAAGACAAATAGTTATACAGTGGTTTCTAGAATTATAAATGAATCAACACAAGAATTAAACAGAAAATATGTAAATTAAAGCCCTTTACACTATATACCTGTGCTTACTTATTTGGGCAGAAGAACCACTGAAATTAATGGAACTTACTTCTGAGTAAGCACATATAGTGCTGCAATGTTGTTTGAGCTATGGAGCAATATGAGCTACATTATATAGTTGACCCTCCACATTTGCAGGTTTAACTTTCACAGATTTGACTATTTGTGAGTTTCTCCAATCCAAGCCCCCTCAAGTGTTTCTTTTCCAAGGGAACCTTCCTTCTTGGTAGCTTTGATTAGGCCATACAGCCCTTTAAAAACCTGCCTCTGGTCCGCCTCCTTCTTCTCCACCAGCCACTGCCAGGCCAGCTACGGATGGATCGCAGCTCAATTTCTTAGCAGCACAGACACTCTCCCAGTGCCTTCCACACACCCAAGGAAGGAGATGGAGAAGGAAGTATAATGCCACCATGCCAACATAGCCCCTTTCCTGGCCTGGTATTGACCCAGGGTGCCAGCTCTTATTCTCCCAGGACAAATGTGGCCAACCAACTCCAGAGTATGATCAAGTTGGCAAAAGTTATTAATGAAGAGGAACAGACAAGCTAGGAAAAGTTGTAGCACCTGAGTCTACAGGGAAGGGAAACATTCTACCATCTCCTCTCCTGTCATCACCCCCCCCCCGCCCAGAGGAGTGCAAGCTATTTCTGCACTTTGAAATCAGTTTGCAGCAACTGAAGTAAATTGAGGACAAAGGGGGGAAATGGAAGGAAGAAATTGGGACATTTTAGAAGCAGCTGAAAAATGGGATGACAGAGGATTAATTAGGATTATCCTTGCTGAACTGGGTCAGTTGGAGGAGATGCCAGTCTTCATCCAGATAAGCAGATTTTCCAGCCCTCTAAGACTTTAATCTTGACTTTAATCTTATTTGTGCTTATCCATACCTGAACTGCCTCCACATACTTGCTCAGGATTTCTACTGTGTCTCTGGGGCTGGCAGATGGGAAAGAAAGATAGTACTGTCTGTCATCACTATGCTGATGATATATTTGCCCAGCCATTTTGATTCTTCTTTGAGCAATTTCATGTGGATTTTGAAAAATATGGGGAACAAGATGGAACCTGGGTTACCCAAATGGCCATGAATTAAAAATGAAGTCTTCCATAATCCCCTTTTCCTTCTGATCCTCCAGAAAGGAAAGGAACTAAGGTAATGCTGTGCTTCTAAGACTCATCCTAACAAGATGGTCCAGAAAGATATGATCAACATGTACAATATGCACATTTCAAAACTAATTATTACATGTTAACTGCACTTTTAAAAATACTAATTTAAGAAATTTACCCATTGCGGTCTCCAAATACATAACTTCCATATAGTCTTTCAGACTGGCAGCCTCGGTATACGAATCCACCAACCAGTGGTCCACTACTGAATGGTTTGAATTCCAAAAGTGAAGACTCACTTTCTAAAAAGAAACTACCACAGTATTAGAATGCATGCAGTTTTATTTGTTAAAGACTTTCTTTGATGAAGAGAATAGCAATTAGGATAATTTCTAATCAACAGCAACAGTTTTGGAAAGTACTAAGCAGAATTTAGGCTAAAATAAAGTTACAGTTTCTTTATTCAACATTTTTCAGCATTAGATCCTATGTATACTTACTAAGTGTATTTACTGAGATGTAAATGCCTTGAATTTTAATAGGGCTTACTGCCAGGTTAGTAGTTAAAGGACCTCAGACATAACATCAAATTGCTAGGAGTTCTGTTTATCTTCATTGCCATATAAACATGTTATCAACAAATGACAAGAGCTAATGTTGATGCTTTGTGTTTGATAAAACTTAAGCAGGCTGGAAAAATCCTCTTAGCTTTCTTCACCATTGAAAGAAAATAGCCAAAGTGATCTTATTCTATAGTCTTATCCTATGTTAAAATTCAATGCCAAATACATAGAGTTCTTCTAATTGCAACTCAATGTTATTTTTAAAGATGCGGGTATATTTCTGTAAGTCCTCATACCTATATCTCAAGGACAAAAAAACTGGATGTGAAAGCCAGAATGCTCATACGTATTCCTAGAGAAGAATTACAAGTGGGAAGAATCTGGAAACAGTTTCGGAATCCATAGGGCTTTGGGTGATAAGGCAATTATTTTGATTTTTACACTTCATGAAGGTTACAGTTTGCAAGAATACACTTGCATTTTCAAAAGGGTGTATGAGAAAGCACAAAAACTGACCAGGAATTTTTCTATTACTTATAGAAAGAGCTGGTGAAATAAGGTGCAGGAAAGGTTATGTGTTTTGAGGTACTGAAAGATAGCGGCCAATGACACATTTATCTGTCATCTTAGAATCCTTTCTATGATGAGATGCACTGGATATCTTGGTTGTCTATATGACTATCCAATCTTGACTCAGTTGGGGCTCTGGTATCAGTAAGGTCTAAATGGCAAGAAGTACTTTGGATGAAGTATCCCAGAGTGTCATAATAAAATCAAAATGTGTTTCAGGACCAATAAAGTAAAATCAGAGCTCAGACTTTTTTTTTTTAAATAAACTTGCTATTCTTCCACGGAGGCATTTCAAAAGGGGTACTATAGCCTGAAAAGGCTGAAAGTAGAACTAATAACAACATCAGATTCTATTTCTCTGGGTATGAATAAGGACAATTGTCTCTTGTCCTACTACAGATGTTAATAAACTGAGTAATAGTAGGAGAACTGTGTTTCCACTGATAACTGTTTGCAAATAATCTCTGTGTTTACTTTATCCACATTTAAGCTCTAACTTAATTTTCACAGTCTGTACTTTTTGTGTTCCATTACCATTTGACTCTCTACCATTTACAATGAATTAACTCTCCACTTCATTTCTCTGATGTAGTGAATACTAGTGGATAAACATGTATGCTACAATAAATTTGTTAATTTTTATGGTGCCACAAGACTCTCCCTTGTTTTTCCAGAATGCATAATTTTAAATTAATGTCACATCCTTGGGAGGTTTTAATTTGCTAAACTCTAGCAAGCCAGGGACCCCTGCACTTATTTTATGTTTTGGAAAATCAATCTGTATTTTAAGCTCTTTGGAAGACAATATTTTGCAACCTGAGAAAGATGATATTTGGTATCCTGACCTTATTATTATTATTTTAAAAAAGCAACCAACCACATTATTTTAACTGCATTTTTTTCTTGGATGGTAATAATTTTGCATCACACTGTTGCTTCATTAGATTGACGTTACATTCAGTCAAAATTCCATTAGAGCTGTGGCTTAATAAACCCTTTCTCAAACCACATCACTCTTTAGTATTGCATTTATAAACCATACCCACAAATATGTGCATTGTTTGCGAAATCTAGCACAGAGTCAGACATGCTCAAATTCCATTTTTTTCCCAAGAGACCTAAGCACATATAATTCTGTACTAGGTTGTGATAAGTTTTGTAACATTTTAAAAATTTATATCAATAAATACAGGACTGGAATCCTTAAAAGTAAAAAGAGATTCTTGTGGTCAATAAGATTTTGACAGCCTTCACAGAAATCTATCAGGACACCCAACTGGATGCAAATACATTTGGCCCCGTAAATGTGGTAACTAAACCATTTGTCAACCCCGCTGTCCACCCTAACTTTGAGCAGTATTACTAATGAGGTGAACATGTTAAACAGAGAAAGAAGATCCCAGTTATCTTCATCTGTCTCTTTGCAGCCTGACACTTCAAAATTTGGCTACTAATATAAGGTAATGAATTTAGGCACACTCCAGCAGGACCAACAGTGAACAACCACAATTGAAATGAACATCTCTCTGAATTGTAGCATTATTGAATAATGAATTAGGACCACTAAAACAGATTATGGGTTCATCTTTTTTGAAAAAAATCAACTGATAGTGTTCTATCATTTTTTTACAAAACAAACTGAGACGTCCAACCATGCAAAGTCTTAATAATCTAAATAAAAACAATATCTATCTATCTATCTATCTATCTATCTATCTATCTATTTTTAAATTATTTAATTAAATAACTTAAGACCTGTTTGACTTTGATTTTGATTTGGTTTCTTAGTAAAGTTGTGAGATTCATAATCATAATTTCAAAGGAATATATAGTATAGGATATTTGTGTCATTGGCCATTTCTGCGTTAAGACTGTTACAGTGCTATTATTCCACTTTCAACATCCTATCGAACCCTGGGGTTTTCAGTTTACAGAGGGACATTTAGAATTCTCAGCAAGAGAGCTCTTTGGCCTCAGTAAACTACAAACCCCAAGATTCCACAGGATGTTGAAAGTGGAATCATAGCACTAGAACAGTGTAATGTGGAAATGGTCATTTTTTTTTTTTAAAAACAGAACAGATTTTTTTGAATTGGTTAAAGACTATCTTGCTGACAAGAAATTAATCCTATTCATCACGGTGATTCTCCTGATTCTTTAGATGATGTTTAGGCAAATAAAGCCTGGGCCTAAATCCATTTGCTAGCTGCTGCTACAGTTTACTCGCTGAACCAATTGCCAAATGCTTGTGTAAACCCCATTAATTAAATAGGACTGCAGTTGGGACTACCAACCGGACTTAGGACCTGGCATTTGAGCAGTTAAGTACTTTAACAAATCTGCTTAGGGTTTTTACCTACCAAAGATTTATTATTTTCTTTAACTTGCTAAAATAAATATATAAAAAGTACTTTTTCTCTGGCTAATGACTCTCCCTCTCCCAGGGTCTAAGACTGAGGTCTGTAACATCCCATGGACTCCTGGAACACCATCCCTGGATTGTGCCCTAAATATCTTCTGATTTATTGATGAATTTGGTAGGACAGCGTATTTTAAAACCTTTCTCAAGATCGTACCTATTATTTTGATGTCATGTGAAATCATTTACAAATATGCCATGCATTTTTCTTCAAAAATATTTGGAGAATAAATTGTAAATTCTTATATGGAAATTTATGCGTATAAAATTGTGCCATTAATTGGCTTATTGTCCAATATGCCTTTAACTGAGTGCTAGTCCTATAAAATATATAAAAATATTTTTAAGTTTGTTTTTTGGTCCCTTTTATATATGACATGTCTATAATGGTTATGGAATATTCTACATGATCTCAATATTCTATATATTTTCTGAAGGGCATCTATACAATGCATTGTGTGTTATATAGGACTTACCATAATCTTTCCCTTTAACTATCTGAATGATTCTTGCCGAGGATCTGTTTTTCCCATTGGAGTCTGAACAAAGTATTGTTAAATTAATATTGACATCAGCTGGGTGGCGATCCACAGCACACCTGTCCAAGAACATTATGTTAACAGAAGCAGGATGATATAGGAAAGCTTCAGTTATTGCAGTTTATGCATCAAAATAATCACAATATTCAGGTGCTAGACATAATTTTCTTATACAGCTTGTTCAAAACAGTTGAAAGTGGTACATATAAATGGGGTGGGGAGAGGGGATGGGGAAAGGAAGGACAAATAATTTAGAGTAGCTAATGCTCTTGTGGGTAGTCTAGATTAAGCAGAAGCACACTGTTCTTGTTAGTACTATGATGTCCTTTTAAATTATGTCCATGTTATTTAAAATGTAAGGGTGGTGACATACACATATAAATGAGAGTCATCCCTGCAAATGACTTCGATGGGGCCCAGAGGACTATTCTCTCAACTTTATGCCCTATCCAAAACTACTGTTGCTACTATTGCTGCTTACCAGCAGGGAGAGAAAGGAGGTGGCAATTCAGAAAAAGAAGTGCCTGGGCATAGCTATGCAAGTGCATGGTTGCTGACTCATTGAATAGACTAGATTCAATGAGTCTATTCTAGTTGGGACTGATGAACAAGATTCAGGTCCAGGTTTCAGCACTGTATTTTGAAACCAAAGAAACTTATTAAGTAACCTGAATAGTTTATATGAGATTATGACCCATCTCTTTAAAAGCAAAAAATGAGTTTCTTTTGAAAACTCCTGGCACAGAGTTCTTATTTTTCACTTTATGTCAGGAGCAGTCTATCTCTATATTGCTCCAAAACTGTGTAATATAGGGGTAGACTGAGACCTAATACATATAAAATGTAGTATTTCTTCTTCCCTTGTTTTAAAAATATGTATCAACAAATTGCTCATGAAGATCAAAGCTCTACTTTGGATTTCTCATCTCTGATCATTCCCTAAATTTATGGCTTTAGGAATTATCTGATTATTTAGATTTTTTTTTTAAAAAAATGTGTTACTCTAATAGTTTCTTTTCATTATAATAAAGAACCTACTTACCTGCCTGGATTGTGGAGTCCATGGGCAAAAATTTCAGGTGGCTGATTGGTGCTGTTGAAATGTGGGTTGCTTCGTGGTATAGAATAAGGCACATGGCAGAAATCAGTGTCTACATCCAGGCGTAACACAGAACCTGTAAAATCACTGAAAAAGTTGGAGGATAACATTCTTAATTTCAGAAAGTTTTTTTTTTTAATGTACTAAGCTGTGTTCACTTTTATGCAATACTACAATCAGTGATAAAAATCACCTAGCCAGAGTGGTAATGTCTGTTGGCTTAATATAGCACAAACGTTGCAATTTTGTAGAGTTTAAGTGTGATTTTGCAAAGTTTAAGAGACAGGCGTAACATACTAACATGCACCTATAATTTTCACTGGAAGCATTTACTGAGGTGGCTTTTTCTGTTTCCAGTCCATTAACACACTTAGTGATAAATAGAAAAGTGTATTTTGCAGCAAAATGGTTGTACAAATAAACTATAGTTTTTGACAATTATTTTCAAATCTATGACTGTGACCTGTACCTTCTGCTTTCATTCACTGAAGCAGTCAGAAATAAATGGTATAGAGTGCAGGATTTGCCCACATGCTTGGCAATGAAAATTTAGTTTGCGCTTCAGTTACCAGACAAGTGAACAATTGATTTTTTTAATAAAACCCTTATCTACTGGTAATAATTGTACCTTAGACCATCCATCTCCTCCATATCATCTATTGTAATCATCCCATCACCAAGGAATATGTATAAAAATCCATCAGGCCCAAACAGCAGCTGCCCGCCAAGATGTTTTCTGTGTAGCTCTGCAACTTCTAGAAAACCTCTTGCTGTTCTTGTATCAACTTGATGTGGATTTTTCCTGCACCATATATAAGGAATGCAAAATTAACCCAAATAACATATTTCTGTTCAAATTATGCCCTAAACAATTTACCTGTATCACAGAAACATTTTTACATAACCATACAGTATGTCAGGGATAGAAGACTTTGGGACAGGCTCCTTGGTATAAAAGAGAATTTGTCCAAGGACCCCATAAATTTGGTAGCGTAGACCATGCCACCTGCCAATCATTTAGGCTGGTGACTAATGCTCTTTCAGTAATTTCTTCTGATTTCAGAAGCTTAGTGGGTGTGGGCCTCATTAATATGTGGATGGTAGATAACTAGATAATATGAGAGCAGGGCTAAGAAAGAATCAAAGTGATTGGATTCTGTATCATGGACAAAAATGGACAGATGAATGGATAGATGGATAGATAGATGATAGATAAATTCATCTTTCACCAGATGATAGGTAACTTCATCTATCACCAGATCATAACTGGTGTAGGAGGAGAAGGGTTCCGCAAAACCATTCTCCAGAGAGATCTCTTTAAAGAGCATATTATAAATGGATGTATTATGGCTAAAAATGTAAGAGATGTTATGAAGTCACCCTTTCTAATTTCTTCCAGTGGGATCCTATAACCTCTCCATTACTAGTGTTAACTATGACACTGGAGGTGGAGGTGATGGCAACAACAGCAGGAAAGCAGGAAAAAGTTGGAAGCAACTGTGGCAGGGGAAAAAAAAGCTGTTGGGCTCTGTGCTGCTTGTTTTCTGGCTTCTGAGGGATCCATGGAGCCAAGGCAATTTGGGAAGGTTGGCTTATACTATGTATACAATTCTGACACAATGTGACAGGCTGATCTCCTTCATACTGTCTTGGGCCTCCAGGCTCTGGAAGCCAGGGATCCAGAAAACAGATGGCATAGGACCAGAAGCCCTCTCTTCTTCCTCCTCATCCCTGCACAGGCACAAAAAAAGTGGAAGCGCTAGTGTAACAGACTTTTATGCTAACGTAGTACTACAGTAGGATTCTTGGCTTCATGAAATCACTAGAAAAACTGAATGTGTTTCTTTTGTTCAAATCTTATATTTTAGCCTTTCATGGACCTTACGTAGATAGATTTTGTTGCAGTGAATCAGTAATATTTTCGACCTCAACAACTGGTACGTCAGCAAAATGACTGGATTCTATTATGGATAGTGATGGAAAGAATATGTGAAAATATTTAAAAAATGGTTAAAAACATGTATTTTGAGCATTGAAAAATTGACAAGAATCTTTATAGTTTGAGACTTATGCTGTGCAAAATTTGCACATGGTTGTTTTGTGCGGAAACTAATGTTTTCTGCATGAAATAAAATATTTCAATGCAGAAATATTAATTCATATGCAGAAAATGTCTTCAACCACTGCAAATTTGATGCAGAATAAATGCCTGGTAACACAATTTTCTGTGCAGAAAACGGCAGAAAAGGTTTTGTCCTCGGCAGAAAATGCAGATTTGTGAACAAAACAATCTTAATCCTGAATTGCAGATAGTCCTTGAAAACTGTGTGGTTTTCAAAGACCTTCTTGCAGCAGCAAGGAAATTGCTGAAATTATTCATTGGTACCTTCAAGAAGAAACTTAGTAAAGAATTACGTCCCTAATTATGGGTAGTGTTGCCAGGTCAGGACTATCCCAGACCCTGAAATTACAGGGGAAAAACCTGAGATTTAGGGACAACCCTTTGTGAGGTTGGCCCTGATAATATTCCAAGGGGCAATCTCTGGTAATTCCGTTAAACATAATACATAAAACATCAACTGTAGTTTCACAGAATATGACATTCAGAGAAAAATACAAGTCTAATACACATGGAACACACATACACATACTTTTCAAGGAAGAACTCTCACTATAATATTCCTCTCCTTCCCCATGAGGACTGGAGAAGCTCCAGGCCCTGAGGCCAAGTTATTTTTCGATTATTTGATGTCTACACAAGAATAAGGATAATTTAGAGAGGGAACACAATAATATACTTGGTGTCTGCTCTCAACATCATTTGACTAAAATGCATCAGTATTACTACTGCTTTCTGAGAGTATGCAGATACGCCCCTATAAATCCAAGCAACCCTGTTTAACAGTGCGTGCAAAAGCACAAAAAACAAAATTTTGAAGACCTAAAAGATACCAGACAAATAAGTATTTTAAATTACACCAATACAGGAATTTGCAGCAGAAATTTTATTTGAAATACCTACCTGGAAACAGTATATTCTACAACCCTAAGAATATGGTCATGTGGGCCAATGGCCCATCGCTCTTGGTTGGTGGTATAGGACACATAAAGCTTTCCATTTTTTTTGTAATTGGGATGGAATGCAAGGCTTAAGAGACCTCTTTCATCTCCACCCTGCAGTCAAATGAAAAACACAAAGAATTGTGAAGTTAATTATGTTCCTCATTGTGTTTAAGAGAGACCCCCATTTCTTCCCCCCTCCCTTGTGAGTAATCTTTGCCTGGCTCCTTCCTTCCTTCTTTTTTCATCTTCTGACTATAGCACAAAAAGGATTATAAACATTTCATCTGGATTGCTCCTTGAGAGCTGGGACAGGACAATTGTTTTAGGGAGCTCTTGATGCACAAGCCTCCTTGGTCTACTTTTACAGAGTTGATTCCTGAATGTAATCTTTTAGAACGTACAAAAATGAGCTTAAGGGCTGTGGAAAATTCTTTGCTGGATTACTATGTTGTTCACTGCATGCAGAAGACAATATTTTCTTAAAAAAGAAAGCAAGCAAGCTCTACAAACAGCAGTCACTTCAAATCCAACTATCTAAAAACTATGCCAGCTCCCACTGTCTTGGCAATATATTCAGAATACAGTTAAATTGCTTGTGTAATATGTTAAACATTGTTTTACCCTGGAGGCAGCTATATTGGTTGTCACAATGATGGTGGTCTGTTCATTATTGCTAGCATACCGCAGTTTCAGCCTTTCCCAACTTGATCTCTGACTACAGTTCCCAGAATCCCCCAGTCTGCTATGTGGGCTGATGTAGGAAATATCTGATTTCCAGTTTCATTGTACAAATGTGTCATTTTGCATGGAAGACCTAGGGCATCTTTTAAATTATTATTTCAAAAAACAAAAACAGAAGGTGCCCATAACATCTTTCTTTTATTATTTTATTTATTATTATTTTTGTATGCCACACAGATTTGAGTAGTTATGTGTTTAGCATCAAATTCATGCACTGTGACAACACAAATGCCAGCAACAGGATGCAGAAAAACCTCCCTCCAATAAAGAAAGAAAAGAAAGGACTAACATAAGAGCATTATTGTATAGTGTCCAGTTCAATATACATTAATGCAAGCAACATCTCCAATCAAAAATTGGATCTGCCCATATGTAAAATAGACCTAGTGAAATCAATGGGACTTAAGGTAGTTATGATCAACAGTTACACTGGTTTCACTGGGTCTACTTCTTTTATGACTAGCTCTTATCTAATAATAAGATCACATAATTTATTTTTAAAATTAATATACTGCCTTTCTCCCAATATGGGACCAAGGTGGCTAACAATTTGTTTTGAAATAAAATTGAGTTAAAACAACAGATAGTAGAAGAGTTTTTTAAAAAATTAAACATACATTTAAATTAAAAACATCAATTTAAAACCGTTTTAGAAGGCAGCTAAAATGTAAAAATAGTGATACAAATACAAATACAAATACAACACACCTCCATCAAAAGGCATTCTGCAACAGACAGTGAACATTTAGAAACCTGTGTAAACATAAAGGTTTTTGCCTAACTGTGGAAAGGGAACAAAGAAGGACCAACCTAACTTTCCCACCAGCATCACAGGCATCTTTGTCCTCACCAAAGATGCCTGTGATGGTAGTGGGACTGGGACAAAGCCCTCCCTGAGGATCTTAAAGCATGGGAAGAGTCATATTGGGAGATACAGTCTTTCAGATAGCCTGGACCCAAGCCATATTGGGAGTCACTGAAGCTATTTCAATGGGGAAGTTACCACTGTAATCAGCCCCAGTCAGCAGCAAAGCTGTAAAATTACTAGTCACTGAATTTGAACACATAAAAAATACATTCACAGTTGCATGCTCTGGATGGGTTAGGATGTAGTATTAAACTACATAGTACTAAACTATGCTAAACTAGCATGTAGTACTAAATGACAGTTTAGTGTCATGTGCATGGGTAGAAAAAAGTGCAAGGAAAGAAACAGGGAGGATGTGCTCTCGACTCCTCTTTCTCAGCTTAGGTGAAGAAGAAACTAGCATTCAGTTTCATTGTGCCCAGTTCATAAATCATTGCTTAAAATATGGATAGATGTACTCCAGGCCCGAAGGAACTACTCCAATTGGTCAAGTGTTCAAAAGTTAAAATTTTTTATTTGCTAAAAGTTCTTTTTATACATAAAAAGAATAGGAAATAATTGCACAATATGCCACTACCCTGACTTAAGTTTCTGGCATTATTTTAATACAGTCAATTTACATGAACATTGCATTATATTTATTTTTATTCTATTAAATATTGTTGTGATTCAATTCACTGCTTTAATTTTAGAATAATAAGCATTCATTCCATACATCAAAATTAATTTAGATTTTATTATCTTGGAGATTTTAAAATTTATTTCCTGGCACATGCCTACTGTGACAGGCCCTCATTCTCCCTCAGATTGGTGTGGCAGTTCCAATCCAATAAGGTTCCTTGTCAATATCACTTTGCCCTGGCTCTACCTTTTTATCACAACATGTATGTAATAGAGCTAGAGTTTTAATTGTTCCTCAGAACCAAACTGTTTATTTAACATAGCATGTTCTATTTATTACAAGTGATTTAGACAATTCAGGCTGACTCAGTAGTTATAAAACAAACCGTAACATTTATTATAACGCCAGAGGAAATCAATTATTTTGTTAATGTTCAGCAATATTATAGTGTTGATATATTAACAGTTTAAACTTCTGACAGACTTTGACAATCAATCCCTGCTTCAGACATCAATTCCTAGTGTCTTCCTCAGCTGGTTAATCATACCTAAGTCACCCTCTCTCTGGTTAGTTCTCACTGAAGACTCAAGACACACAGAAACTTTACCTTATATAGAATTCCTCTCATCCATAAGCCCTTTCCATACATACCAGTGTGCTCAGTTTCACCCTTGAGGTACTATTCCTGTTGCCTAGGAACCTGCCATCAAGGTGCATGGGCATTCCGAATAGTTAACCCCAAAGTAGCTTCATCACATCTACTTAATTGGGAGGGTTACACTCTCCAGCAACAAAACACAAGCTAGAACTCCAGTGACCTTTGATGGATTGATAATCTCCAATGGCCCACAAAGGCATGAAGTTGCAAGTCAGACACTATTTCTGCACGACAACACTCTTCTGTGTCATCCTGTTGCGATCCCAGGACTGCTTCTGCTGGGAAGGGAGTGCAATAGGAACACTCCCCTCCGCACCTGACCAGCTCCTTCCAGAAGGGAGCACAAGGGACACATGTCTGCCTTCTGCAGCACAGCCGGGCTCTTTCTCATGCTGTGCTGGGGAAGAAAGTGCCTCTATCATGCTTCCTGCCCTTCCACATAGCAAGTTAGTATGGAAGCATCACACAGTTGTGGGCGCTTAATGGGTTTAATCCATTAAGCGAATATCCCACAATCATGACGTACGGGGATGGGATGGCAGCAGAACTGCAATGACGTCATGCAAAAGCATGACCTGTGGACTGCTGCCATCCCATCCCATCCCCACAGCGGGATTGTGATGACATGTGGAAATGGCCAGAAAGTGCCATGATTACTGAGGAAGGCTGATAGATTTTTCATGCTCCCTTATTTTCTCGAAAACTCAGAGGAGAGTTTCCAATGTGGCTACGAGAGTGGCTTCTGTGATGAGGGCTGAAATTCATTTCTTCTCTTTTTAGCTTGCTTCTCTTTTCAGAGTCCTCATAGGAACTCCTGTTTTGCTGGTAAATCCTTCAACAAGGCAATAACACAGGCAATAACACAGAGATACAATATTTCCTCGAGTGGTGCATCACAACAACTTTTTACTCTGGCCCCAATCTGTCAGTCTGATGTGACAAGAAGTCATTGATTGCCATATGAGAAAAGGAAACATTTGGTGACTATCTGATTTGTAAATACAGTAAACAGATAAAATTCTGTTATTACTAAGCTAGACTTATTAATATATTGTAAAAAACGTGAGACTCTTTCTGATCATATATAAAGTTCAGAGCTATAGGGGCATTTGGGCAGGTAAAATTCCTTCAGCTTCTCCTAATATTAAAGGTAAGGGCCCAGTTCCCGAGGTCCCAAAGAAGAACCTGCAAGTCCTTCCATACAGGTACCAGTCACTTATCCTATCTCTGCCCTCTCCATCTCTCCCCCCACCATTATGCTGTAAGGGGCCAGCATAATCAGAGATTATCCCCAAACATTCACTGAAGTTTGGGTGCAGCTTGTCTGGCAGCATGGAGGGCTGCTTTCAGAGCCCCAGTGCATTGCCTAAATGACCCTTTGGACTCTAGCCATAGTTCATTAACATTGTGCTTTCAATGTCCTTTCAAGTACTCCCCCAATTAGCAGCTTCCAAGATGAAAGATCTGGTAGACTGATCTGCCCTCTTTCTCAGTTTATAAACAAAACTATCACACAGCTGCTTCCATGCTGCTAAGAGATACAGATTTCTCCAAAGAAAGTACAATGTTTGAATATCTGAACTGTGATTATCTTGAATTCGATATGTGACTTCAATGTCATTCATACTCATACTTGGATGTTATGTTTATTTTATGTACATTTTTTGACATTCTTTGTGTTTCCTTGTAGGTCTTTGGCTTTGCTAATTTCAAGGAAATGGACCATGGGAATTACAGAAAGAGAAGAGTTGATAAAGTCTGGAGACCACATTTGTAATAAAATGCCTTAATGCAGACTTTTAGTTTGATGACTTAACCTCTTAGAAACACCAGATAATTATGACTTTTAATAGATAGTGGCTATAAGATTTCAAAACCTCTTTGATATTTCATAACA
>CAOLHI010003006.1:0-209159 GCA_948474755.1 Ctenosaura bakeri
ATTTATGCATAGCAGGGGCTCAGGTTTACATCCTTTTAAAATTATAGCCTGGCAAAAATTTATCTCTAAATCCAAAGCTACAATTTCACCCATTTCTATAGAAGAGGAGATCAAGATGGCCAGGCCTCCGCTGCTGCGGCCTGGAATGGACAATTTCTGAGCAGGCAGTTCCCACGAACTGAAGCCCCGTAAGCTAAGAGAGTTTCCCTCCATAAGCCAAGTCTCTTGAAGACAGATTATGTCAAACTTCTGAATATATTGAATAAAGTTTACATCAAATATTTTATTCCCCCATCCAGCTATGTTCCAAGAAATTAGTTGGATATTCCTCTGCCTCCTCTTGTCGGTTAGTAGTCAATCCTGTAATGGGTTAGTCAGGCAAGTAAAACTATTACCTAAATGCCAAACTGGAGCTATATCAGGGGGCTTAGTGTAAGTTTGTAGTTGACTAGGCTGGCAATTCTGCCCTGCATTTGATCTCTGGATACTCTGACCTCATCACCGATAGCCGAGATCCTTTTTAGCATGTTATTCTCCACTTGCAAACTGAGAGGATTGTATTTATTTCCAAAGTTTCTTGATTTTTCAATTGTAATATTGTTTGGATAAGTTACAAATTGAGCATATATTGACCTCCCTCTGATATGTGGGTAGTTACATGAGGAAAAGCTGTTACAGCCCTTATCTTGCTGGTGTGTGAACTTGGATCCCTTCTGTGAACGGAGAAGCTCCCAGTCGCTACTTGTCTCTCTTGTTTTGGATTTTGCTGTATTAACAGAGAGTGGGTTATTGCTTGTGCAAGTTGCCATTGCCTGATTACTTATACATTTCTGGATACATTTACAAAGAGTAGAAGATGTGAATCCTAGGACCACAGTTCTTCTATAGCCTTCCTCTGGAATTATTTTGAAAATGTCTATCTCATCCTATTTAATGCTTAGACCAGACAGGTGTTCAAGTTCTTTTAGAATGGCCTTCTTCCCCAGAAAGGAGACATTTCTACCCTTTATAGTATAGTTGTAGAGAGTTAAAGTTGCTGGTTTCTCTGGCTTGTCTGGGGTAGACACTTCAGGGGTAGTTTCCTCCAGATTTATATCATGATGAGATGCTACAACAAATTAATGACTTACCATCTTAATGTAGAGAATTATTTAAAACTTAGTAATAGGGACCTCAAAAGCTGGATTTTCAACCATGATGCAAACCAAGATAGAGCGGAGGTAATTGGGGCATGATTTTCTATTTGGTATCCTTATATTCAGGTCAACCACACAATGCCACAATACTTCAAAGACCTGACATTTGTGCAGCTCCAAAGGGCATTTACAGAGTTAAGATTTCAGCAGATGCCCTCCACATGTCTTGAAGGGAGATACCGACGTATCCCCATTGCAAAGAGAAAATGCAGTTTTGGCTGCAACCAGATAGAGGATATAATTCATTACCTGTTATACTGCCCTCTTTACTCTGAGCCTTGTCAAAGATTTGTGTTACCATTAATTCAACCTTCCTGGGCCTGCTCTCCTCAGAATATTGTGGTAGAGCTTCTTGTGGACACACATGTAAGCGTTACCTATTCAGTGGCCCAGTTCACAGTTGCAACCAGGAAAATACATGCTTGTTTTATCAGAGGAAAGGTGACTTCAACAAAATCATTCTTAATACAGTGATCCTATAGCTCATTTACGTGCTCACTGTTTTATTATTTTATTGTAACATGTAACTATATTATATTTTTGTACTGTATTTTAACTGTTCGTTGTAAAAGTTGTGATGGCCATTGGCTACATACAACAATAAAGACACCACCGTCCAAAAATAGTGGGTAAGGTGGGTGCCTGTGGGGAACAAATCTTTACATTTAATAGGCATTCTGTAGTGGAATGGATGATATGGGACAATTTTTCATGCCTGATTTTTTTAAAAAATCTGGGGAGTTCTCTGGGATTTGGTCATGTGCTGGTGGCCACAAATAGGGTTGGGGCCTCATTCAGCCCAGAAGCTGCACTTTTCCGAGCTTCAGCATTAGGACATGTCATTCCTAGTGTGTACTTTGGTTCAGTAATAATAGGAGCAAGAGCAGCTTTCAATATTTGGACTTGCAGTAAGCTGGAGCCAGGATGATGATGATGATGATGATGATGATGAGGATGAGGATGATGATGATGTTAACAATAATAATAATGTGTTCCTTACACGCCTCTCCCCTTGGCTCAAGGCAGGGTACACATAGATTAAAATACAATATACAACTAAAAACACATAAAATGATTTAAGCACATAAATCTAGATATAAACACAATCACTTTAAAATGCATACTTTAAAATCAACTGGGTAGGTCTGCCGGAAGAGATAGGTCTTTAAAACTTTTTAAAATTCAGCGTGTTCAGCATGTTTAGCTACTGAATTTCTTCTGGCTGATCATTTCACAGGCCCCTTTTGCATGGCATTTGTCATGTGAAAAAGCCTCTGGAGCATCACGCAATTGCAAGGAGCATTTCAGACGACATCCTCACAATTGCACGATGCTGCCGGGGCCAGCAGGCACCAATCACGAACTACATTTTCAGCTTTTAGCTAAAAATGGTGCGTGATCGCGCATCGTTCCAGGGCCCCGTGCGCACTTACCATCCATGGGGAGCTCTGGAGTTGTGGCCCTCACGCTTCCTCCCCCAGTGCAGCCTGGGAAAATACCCAACTGTGCTGCAGAAGGAAGAGGCGGAGCCCTAATGATGCCTGCTGGCTGGCAGGCAGCTCCTACAGAGCTGAAGCAGCTGCTCGTGTGATCCCCGCATGACTGCGCCAGACAGAGGTAAGGTGCAAAAAGGGCCACAGTCAGGAGGCAGCCAATGAAAATGTACTCTGGGTAACTGTTGCTACTCGAGTTGCTGGTTTAAGTAAATGGCTTCCAGAGGACTTGAATGTATGGGGTGGATTGTACAGGAAGAGGCAATCCTGCAGGTAACTTGGACCCAAACCATGTAGGACTTTAAAGGCAATAACCAAAACTTTGTAATTTGCCTGGAAACTAATGAGAAGCCAGTGGAGAGATCTTAATATTAGTGTGACATGCACACTCCTGGATGTAACTGTAACTACTCTGGCTACCATATTTTGGACCAGTTGGAGTTTTTGCACTTGGTACAAAGGTAGCCCAGTGCACAGTGAATTGCCAAAATCCAGCCTTGAAGGTACCAGTGCAGGTCTTCCAATTTTAGGAAGGGGTGCAGTTGACATATCAGCTGAAGCTGATAATAGGCACTCTTAACTATCACATCTATCTGAACTGACATTTGGAGAATGAGATCCAGAAGCATTGTCAAGCATTTAACAAACAACAAAGCACATACTTAATCCCTAGTAGTTTATGTCTCTCTGCTGATTTTAGTCCAATTTCCATTTGCTATGGTAAACAGCTAAAGAAAGCTATCAAGGTTCAAGTCTGTCATCAAGGCCAGCCTGAGTGAAACACTATGTAATGAAAACAGCACATCTCAAGGGCACTCTCTGATCCAGCTGTCAAAACTGTCTACATATTGAGCAATTAAAGGGCATCTTTCAGTGATACAAAGTAAAATTCATTCACTTACATTCATGAGTTTACTGAATTAGTCCTCTACCTACTGGCTGCAACTCCAGTGAAGCAAGAAAGAGGTAATGGGAGCAAAAAGGGAAGAAAGAGTTGCAGAGAAGAAGAAGAAGAAGAAAGCTACTGCTAAAATTTTCCTGAGTGACGGTCAGACTCTGGCCATTTCTGTACCACATTGTTATAATGTTATTATTCCACTTTCAGAATCCTGTGGAATTCTGGGGTTTGTAGTTAACTGAGGCCAAAGAGCTCTCTGGCTGAGAATTTTAAATGCCCCTCCCTAAACTACAAACCCCAGGATGCCATAGGATGTGGAAAGTGGAATAAGAGCACTATAACAGTGTAGTGCAGAAATGGCCTTTGAATGCTGGAAGTTATGTGGAGCTTGGTTCAAATGAGACATGAGTCTTTTAAAGCCACAAATCCTTCTCTGGTTTAAACTGAAAATGGGATGAAAGACAACTCCCAACTTCCTGCAAGCTCTTCCTCACCCCTAAATTAGCATCCCCACCAATCCCTATTCCCTCATATCTCTTGCAAGAGTACTCGCTTAGGTAGGGGGTATAAAGAGGATGGCTTCCAGATGACAGGAAGAGGATGGCATTCATTCATAGCACACCAATGTGTTTGGTGACCCATGGGCTACTGCAGTTACAGACAAAACTCTTCCTGCTTTTCTTGCTCTTTCTATTCTTTGAGGTGTTGCTGATGGCTACAGAAGGCCTGGGAAGAGGAGGAGGGTGTTTGATGCAAGTGAAATGGACAGAGATGGATGGCAGGAAGAGGTTTAGGCCATTTCTACACTACACTCTTATAGCATGATTATTCCACCTTCAACATCCGATCGGCCCCTCCTGAAACTGCAACCCCCAGGATTCCATAGGATGTTGAAAGTGGAATAACCACGCTATAAGAGCGTAGTGCAGAAATGGCCTTAGTTTCCAAGCCTCACATTCCCCACTTCCCCAACAAATAGCTCAGTTTATATTTAAGCCAGTCTGAGATAAGGGGATAGGCCCTTTGGGGCAAATGATGGAGACAGTTGTCCTGAGCTTCACACACATAAAGAGGCTTGTGCTGACACTGATAATTCACACTGGAAGATAAACATTGCCACCCAATTGCCAACTCTTTTTTAAAGGGGGAAAAAGAAACCCTACAATCCTACTAACTTGAGTTCCTTAAATCAAATTGGGGCAAAGATCCTGATACAGTGATATCATTTCAATTACTTGACCACACATGAATTTTTGTCACAGATAGATAGAGGCCCTTTCCACACGGGGAAAATAAATCGTTTCCTGATGGTTTATTTCGGGTCCGTCTCACAGTGGACATTTTTTGCCACCTCCACACACGTGCAGCCTGTACCGTTGTAGTGCGCACCCCAAAGTACACACGTTACCCGGCCACTTTCCCCGTTCTCATTGCCCTGCCCTCCCACGGCTGTGATTGGCATTTGAATTTTTTTTTAAGCAAGCTTTTTCCCCTTTCCTAGCTGCAGGAAAACGCTTTCCGAGACCAAAAAACATGACGCCTTCCTGCTCTCTGTTGGGGCGGAGCAACCGTTGACGTTGCGCGCGCCCACGGCCCGCCCAACAATTACGTCACGCACGAATCGGCCTGTATTTTTGCTTCCACACATCCGGGAACGATCGGTATAGAGCGATATGGAAAAAAAAGACCACCTTCTCTCCCGGTTTTTAAAAAGACCGCATGCTGACTGATGGTACCGTCTCTGTGCGATTTAAGGTGTGGAACCTCAAAATTATGTCTGACCCAGTGCACTCCAAGGTGTGGACTACGTCCGTCGGGGGTCGCCCTGCTCCGATTTATTTGACCCGTGTGGAAAGGGCCAGAGATAGATGAATCTGTTTGGATTCAGTCTATGTTGGTATGTACAGTTATCCTTCTGTGTTCACAGGGATTAAGGGCAAAGGACCCCCCCAAAAATGGAAAAACCACAAATACCTATAGGCATTTAGATCACTCTGTTCTGCTTTGGTCAGACCCCGCCTGGAATGCTGTGTCCATTTCTGGGCACCACAGTTCAGAAAGGATGTCAACAAGCTGTCCAAAGGAGGGTGACCAAAATAGTAGAAGGCCTCGAAACCATGCCCTCTGAGGAGCAGCTTAGGGAGCTGGGTATGCTTAACCTGGTGAAGGGAAGGTTAAGAGGCAACATGATAGCTATATTTAAATATTGGAAGCGATGTCATATGGAGGATGGAGCAAGCCTGTTTTCTGCTGCTCTAAAGACTAGGGCATGGAGCAATGGCTTCAAACTTCAGGAAGAAATATTCCACCTAAACCTTGGGAACAACTTTCTGACGGTAAGAATAGTAGAATATGCTACCTTGGAGTGTGGTGGAGTCTCCTTTTTTGGAGGTTTTTAAACAGAGCTTGGATGGGCCATCTATGGGGAATGCTTTGATGGTGTATCCTGCATGGCAGGGGGTTGGACTCAATGGCCCTTGCGGTCTCTTCCAACTCTACAATTCTATCATTCTATAAATCCATTTCAATCCATTTGAATCCGTGATGGGGAGCACACTAGCTGCCTGGTTCTGCCTTTGAGGCAGCAAGGTTTCTTCACAAGGCAGAAGTAGGCAACTGGCTGGGCCTGCCACCAGCTTTGCTTCTGCCCCACACCATTTTTAATAGGGACTTACAAGCCTTGCCTCATGTTCACTGTCTCTCATGGTATGTCTCAGGCTTACAGAGAGACTGTGAATACAAGATGAGATTTATAAGTCCCTAGGGGAGCAGTGGAGGTGGCAGGAAGTAATCCAAGAATAAATAAATCTGTAAATGTCCACAAATCCTGCAGATGTAGAGAGCCAAAGGTATTTATTTGTGAGTTCATTCTGTCCAAGTTCTAGAAAATCTGGTGATTAAAAAAAATCACAAGAAAATATGAGAGTAATTTCATATTCAGCATTCCTTACCATAGACATTTTGCACTCACCTGTCCCTAATGTATGCATTTTAGTGTGGAATTTTTAAGCTGAAATTGCATGACAGAATCCAAGGGAATGAGTGACATAGATCCATATAGTGGCTCATCAGCTGTTTTGTAGTCACAGGCCATTTCCACATTACATTGTTATAGTGCTATAATTCAACTTCCAACATCCTATGGAATCCTGGGGTTTGTAGTTTAGGGATGGACTTTTGGAATTCTCAGCCAGAGAGCTCTTTGGCCCCAGTAAACTACAAACCCCAGGATTCCACAGGATGTTGAAAGTGGAAAAATAGCACTGTAACAGTATAATGTGGAAATGGCTACAGTTGCTACTTAGTCATGGTTATGACACTATTGCCACAGTTATAACCCCCACTCTCCCAAACTGCTTTACCAGGTATCAGCTGCATGAGGAGAAGAAAACCGATTCTGTCTGCGGTCAGAACATGGGTGAATGACGTTTCCACCAGGTTTGGGACCGGCAGGAGAGGTTACATAGTATACTTAACTAAGTACCTGATACTGGTTTCCAATCGTTAGTCTAGGAAGTGCGTGTTATGTCATCTCACTTTAAAACAGGCTTTAAAACAAGTTAACTCTCCTCCATTCCTCTGTGCATTTTCTTCAGACCAGGAGTAATTAGTGGCTTCCATGTTAGGGTTAACATGGGTCTGCTTTGGGTTTAATTATTATTCTATTTAAAGGAACTACTCTGTTCCAAAATAGGTTCCTCCCCTTGGATTACTATTTTAAAATCTGGAATATAACCCAGAGCGGATTCATTACATCATTAACTCTGAATTCTCTGGTTGGCCCTGTTACAGACAAAGATTTCGTTTGCTTTTCTATAAAGAAGAACTCCATTCTGTGATCTCTAATCTGGAAAGCTCAGTAATATAATAGCTATTGTAAAACTGGAAATGGTGCAGTCCAAACAGGATGGTATTATGTGTTTTGCTGAATACATAGATCAAGCCCTAATTCTGATCAAAATTATACTGAAGTTTCTCCATCAGATGTTTTTTTTGACTGATGAGGATCTGCCTTTGTGAACAGCCTTAGTGACAGCCAGAAATAGTGAAGAATATAAGGGGGCAGAGGACTGAGTGAATCTTTTGTGAAACGTGCCTCCCTTTTCTTTGTTTGGGTGCTATGCAGACCACCCCTATCTATTGTTAACTTTTAAAGTAAGTTGGAAAAATTGAGGTCAGGCCACATCATGAATTATTATGCCTTGTCAACATTAAATCAGTAATATCATCCTTGAGGTCATAGTCAGACGAATAGAACCTGAGGCAGAGCTGGACTGAATCTTCAAAGCAAAGTTGACATCCGTCAGAGTTGGCTGTTTCAAATGCCCAGAGCTTTCATACAAAAGTCTTGAGAGATCTAGTGCCATACAATCCACGGATATTTACTCAGACATATGTCCCACCAGTCTCAGCAGAATGTGCTGCATTTAAAGCCTGCTCTAGAATGGAATCATCTGGAGGTTTAAAACTAACACTTGAGATGAACCCCCCAAAGCTAGTGCCCAGTGTAGAGCTATCAAAATTGATGAGATATAAAATAATATACAAAAATGATAAATAAAAAAAATTGATGAGATATAATCAATGCTTGAATTTAGATGGGGACTGCCACATTGCCCTGCTCCACATATCCCTTTTCCATAGTCTGAGCACATGAAGGATGATCAGTATGAATATCAGTAGCAAATTCTCAAGAAAAAGACTGTGGCAAGGTCTGTGACCAGGAGCAAACTGTGCCCCTTTGGTGTTACGTCATCATTTATTTGTATCACACCTTTGGACCAAAACCAAGATAACTCACAAAAGTATGTAATGATGACATTTAAACAATGCCATAAAATAGAGCTTACAAATTCATAGAAGTCTTACTAAAATAACTACTTAGAATGAAGAACTTGCACTCCAGGACATATCCTGCTACAATGCAAAGTGAGTCAGTGAAAATGACACCAAAAGACCAGTTCCAAATGGGAAGAGTTGCATGGAACAGATGAGGTAGAATAACTTCTGCTTGGTGGAGACAGCAGTCTCTCCTTTGGAACAGTGTTCAGTCAGGCCCATGAAGTAGCCTCAAAAGCCAGGGAAGTGTCTGATCTGAGGCAACTGTTTCATCTATTCTGTTGTGTGGATTTCCAGGACGGGCCATGTTGCAATTCTCTGCTTAGGGCAAAATACAGTGGGCATACAGGCTGAAATGCTGGCACACTCAGGATAATCAAATTCAGATATTCTTGTAGTCTGGGTCTCTGAGCATGGTCCTAACCTTTTCTGAAACATATTTGTCATGGTTTAACAGAACTAATCTAGGTGCGAGAGGCTAATTCACACTAAGGAACATAATCATGTTTAAGGGTGCAAGCCTGTCCTCATCTTTGAGGATTTCAGTTTCAACTTAAACATTGAAAAAGAAGGAACAATGATACCAGAAAGACCAATACTTCCATTATGTCATTATAACACTACTGGGCTTTACCTTGGCCCTAAAAAAATACAAGTGATTCATGATCTGAAAAAAGTGAGGTTTTCACCCTGAAATTTCAGTGTGAAATGCCTTTACAGCTCAGACCAGAGGCTGCCAGAGATAGCACATAAGAAAGACAGACAGACACACGCAAAATTTCCTTGGGCTGTGTCAAACATGCTGCTAAACAAGATGTAGTACTAGTTTAAACTGGAGCATAGTTTAGCCCAGTTACTTCATCTTCACTTTCTTCTCTTAATAAGGTTAGCGCTACTTTGATAGTCTTTTTAAACGAAAAAGATGCTGTGGAAGTCAGAATCTGAAAGCTTTAGAGGCTGTGATCTTGTTTTCCAGCCTCATCTTCTTCTGAGTCTAAAGGAAAAAAAAAATCCCATCAACTCCAAACCTAGAGAGCAGGGCCAGGCTTCTAATCATTGCCACTAAGCTGCTAAATTCATTTTCAAGTGTTCTGCCTTAAGAACATTAATAGCAATGCAGTGTTTTACTGTGGTGAACAGGCAGTTTCCCAGCTGCAAGATGTGGACTTTGGCATTCAGGCAGTGTGTTAATTAATGGGAAGTGGAGAAACAGCTAGGGAATATAAAAGCCCGAAAGGGAAGTTCTGGAAAATAATTTTGGCTCTTATCACAAGGAGAAGAATTTTTACAAAATTGGGCCAAGAATTGACTTAGAAACAGTGTAGGTGAATGATGAAATGGTCGGCTCCAGGAGCAAAATGTGAGGAGAACAAACTCTGGAGTCTTGGACTTAGTATATCAGAGTAAGCCAAAGGCAAAAAGGTAGACTTTAACTGCCTTTAGCTGTATTGTATTCTACACTGCCAGAAGTGCTGCTGACGTTCCAAAAACCACCAAATGAGGTCAATCTGATGGTCCCATTCTCTCTTCCATGGCTACAGCAACACCCAAAAAGAAGGAGATAATTGGCAAGGAATTGTTCCCAAGAGTCAACTGAGAAACATGAGTGAGGGTTCACAGAGAAGTAATTACATCTGACCCCAAAGAATTGTTACTGGCATGCCTAACTATCAGAATTCAGAAAGACTGGTTTGCTCTGACATTTTTTTTTATTATTATTATTATATACTGTAGACCACTGCTTCTCAGGCTGAGTTGGGGGGTGGCATTCCCTCCCCCCAGTGTTCCAGGAACGGGCACGAATTTTGTGCTCATTGGGTACAATTGGTTTTTATTTTTGTCCTGGAAACTTACTGTGGGCCGGCAGGCAATGTCTCAGGAAGGGCACTGGTCCAGGGGCCATTACTTTAGATAGCTAACTCCTGTCTTTAGGGGTGAAATTCTTAAACTAGAACTCCTAATCTGTTTTTTTTTTAATTAGCTAATAAAAACCATAGCCAACTGGAACTCCTCATTCTTTTGTCATCTTGAAAACTGTTGTAGCATTCAAGGGGAGCATGTGAAATCCCCACAAGAGTGACAAGAAATATGAGAGGAAGTTAACTTTACAGATTGATTTGAAAGTAATAAAAAGTTCCTTGATACCAGACTTGCTGCTGTCTTTTATGAACAGAATTGTAGATTTAAACACTTAATGCTCCCTCTAAATTTTTGTGTGTGGCTATGTTACTTTCAAGAGAGCCAGTGTGGTATGTTTTGAGCATTAGACTACAAATCTGGAGACCAGGCTCGATTCCCCACTTGGCTGTGGAAACCCACTGCGTAATCTTGGGCACATCACACACTCTCAGCCCCAGAAAACCCCATGATAGATTTGCCTTAGGGTCTCTATAAGTCAGAAATGACTTGAAGGCACACAGCAAAAAAAACAATGATGCTTCCCATTTCAGCAGTTGTGCTGCGTGCTTACGCAAAGGGTCCGTATCACCACAGTCAGTTCCTACTGGCTTTCATATTGCAGAGGAAGATTTTCTGTGCATTCTAAAAATCAGTTGCATCTTTCTGGATCCAATTACATTTTGTCCCACTCCCACAACTGTATAAATATGCTTTATAACCTCTGAGGCTTTAGTATCACACTGTACTGTATTTGAAGAAGTAGGTTTATATCCACAAAAGCTCATGCTAAAATAAAAACCAGTTACTCTTAAAGGTGCTGTTACATTTTGTTTTTTTCCTCCCCCTCCCTTCATCCTTTTTTTTTTCTTTTGATGCTCCAAAATTCCCCTCACTTTTTAATACAGAAATGGATTTAGACAGTTGAATTCCACCATCCATACACTGCCCTTGTTTTTCCACCTCTGAAAGGGATAACCATTTTTTAAAAAAATAAAAGAGGTGCTTTCAATCCACTTAGAATGGGTAAGTGACAATTCTAACACAAAAACTATGACTGTAAGGAAGTCTCCAGAATTTTCTGACAGCAGTTGTTCCATTTAACTGATAGGAGACAAATCTCACAGAACTGCCAGTGAAAGATAAAACTGAGAACCGGTATGGTATACTGTGTAGGCTGCTAAACCTGGGAGATCCAGGTTCAAGTGTCATTCAGCCATCAAGCTCACTGGGTGAGCTGGAGCCAATTATTTACTCTTCTTGACCTACCTTGCAGGATGGTTGTGAGATTAAAGTAGGCAGAAAGCCAGCTCAGTATTCTACCTTGAGCTTATTGGAGGTAAAACTGGATATAAATGCAACCAATGAATGAATAAACATGCTCAAAGACGCTCACACCATGAATTTCAGAGGAAGGGAATTTGCCAGCTCAGCTCCCAAGAGCTGCAAGGAAAGAGTCCTATTAGTAAAGAGAGAGACCCCTTTCTCCTTTTAATAAAGAAAATATGTTTCTCTGCTGAAAACAGAATTGGACAGAAAGGGATAATCAGCCAATGTCCTGTGGTGGGAGGAGGAAATGGGGAAGTCTGAAATAGCCAACTTTTGATTGTCTGGCCTCCTATTTTATGTTTTTCTGATATGTAAAATCTAGCCTTTCAAGGGATTAACCTCCCATTGGGTTTATTCATAGGAAGAGACACTTAAGAGAATTACAGCATTACTATGCATTGTGCTAATACTGGAGGAAAGAAATTGCAGGAGCAGAAGAGGCAAGGTTTGATTGAATCTTGTCATTTCCTGATTGAGTCATGGACAGCTATTTGCTCTGAAGCTGCTTTTGGTGCCCATTCTCTTGATTGTGTATCCTTTGATCTGAAGTCTACAGGGCCCTCTGCGTGGGGACAGATAAGTAGGTGGTTAGACTCCTTTGCAGCAAGTGATTTTAGTGTTGAACTTGATTATTAACATTTTTGTATAATGTGTCTCTATCAGATTCTTATACTTGCAGGTTGTTCTGCTACAGGAAGCATCTGCTGTTTTTATTTAATTGTACTATGAATTTGTGTTTCACCTTTTTATTAGAAGAAAAATCAAGTAGAAATATTTCTGCAAATAAATGAAGTGGTACCTGTTCTTACTCAAGCCATTTCTGGGCTCAATTTTAAGTGCTGGTTTTTAACCCACAAAATGGAAGCTTGGGACCACGTTATCAGAGAGACTGCTTTCTCCCCTGTCTGCTTATCCATATCTTCAGATCTTTTTTTTTACCTGTTTCTACTGATCCAACCCAGTGAACAATATAAACGGAGGTCAAGCAGTTTGTATGGTTGTCACATAACATTTCCTAATTTGCATACAATATGAATTATGTAAATCATCATATTATAAAAATAAAAAAATGAAACACATTAGTTGCTTTCTTGTTTTGCTATTACTGTGTTTCAGCCTTGACAACATTTGTATAGCCAGTATAGTGTGATGGATAGAATGCAAGACTTGGAACAAGGAGGCCCAAGTTTAAATCCCTCTTTAGTCATAAAGTAACCATGGGACAGTCAGTACCTTTCAACTAAATCTACATTATGGAGTTTTTATGAGGATAAATGGATTGAGAGGAACTGTGTTACCTGTCCATGTACATTGCTGGTACAGTACAGATCAATAAGAATAAGACTTTATCATACTTATGAGTGTCCACTGGTATCATTTTAGAAGACATTGTGAGCAATCTCTGATTGCTCTGCATTCATTGGTTAGTGATCATTCTTAGCATTCGTACTGAACTAAAGGAAAACTTTCATTTCTTCAGGAAGAATAGCCTCACATGTAATGGAAAAGACATGGTGTATTGGGTATTTGCATGTTGCGGTGGAACCACTGTCGTACTGATTATTGCAATTTTTTATATCTTGTCTTTGAGGATAAAATAGTTTAAGGGGACTTACAAATTAAAAAAAGATTTATTAATGGAAACCTAAAAACAATATTAAAAGTAACTGCTGATAAGGATCCATCAAACAAAGAGGTTGATGGCAGAGAGCCTGGTGAGAAAGGGAAGGACAGTGAAGGTGGAGGAAGCTCTGAGATGGGTTCTGCTTGCCTGCTTTTGTCTTCTGTTGGCCTTCCAGAAGGACAGTTGGAGATAGTGCCCTGTGGATGGTATTAGGGAGAGAAATGCAGCTGGAGTAGGGGACTGAAGTGATCTTTGACTGACTGTTCTTCTACAATGGACCACAATATTTTCATAAATAATTCAGTAGCAGAATGAGAGATGATCCTATTAGTAGTGATGTCTGTGTCAATAGGATGGTGATGTTACCCTGTGTTTTTGGGGGGGGGGTTCCCGAGAGGGGCGCCCAGATTGCCAATTAAAATACCAATTGGGGGAAATTAGCTGGAACACTGTTTTGGCTAGCAAGAGGCAGAGTAACATTGCAAGGATCTTTAAACCCAATGTATACAGCGGTGGGTCAGAGAGTAGCTAGACAAGGTTTTGCAAATAACAGACAATTCTTTATTAAAGGCAGAAACATGAAAGACTAGACATAAACTAACTAACTTGGAAAGAGAAAAGGAGGTTTGTTGGGAAAGGCAATACGACCTGTCTCGTAGTCCTGGAGAGAAGAGGGGTTCCGGGGAAGAAAGCTCAGCTTGGGGAGCTGAGGGAAGTCCCTTAGACAACCGGCAGCAAGGTGGGATGGCAGTCCAAAGTGATCTGAAGACCGTTTGAAAGTGAGGGGTTTTTATAGGGGAGGTTGTGCCTCTCGGCTATGGCAAGCCAGGTGATAACAAAAGGAGTTTTGGCGCTGGACAAAGGATTTGGAAAGGTCAAGTTTAACATGATTGGATTTGCGTTTGAAGACAATAGCGTGGCCGGGATGCTGATGGCCCAACATAAAAGAGTAGCTCGGCTGAGAGCCGTGCGGCTATTGTGGAGTTTGCGGCTGGAAGTCCCCTGAAGCTGGGAGCGGAGTTTAGGCTGCTGGCCTCAATAGAGTCTGGTATGTAAAACCATTAGTAGCCGCACTCATGTCCGTGCTTGTCCGGAGGACCTCGCAAACACGTGGAGTGTGGTAACTGCAAGCCAGTCTAGCTAAGGCCGAATTGTTTGATATCAAAATGATATCTGGGGGTCCTCACCTGGGGTGCCATACCGGAAGTAACAATGAGTCGATTATCGGTCAACCTTCGCCCCCAACTAAGCACTGTGGATAGCTCCTTTAAGCCTCAGACTAGTTCACTGACCCACTGACATGCAAGCCACTGGCTATAACTACAAATCATGGAGACTCCAAAGCCATCCTGAGTATTTATTCATTCAGCAGATTCAAGAATATCCCAGAATTAAGAAGTGTAGAGCAGGTGCAGAGCATTTGTGGAGTATTCTTCAAATATGAGAAAAAGTGTTATTCAGATATGAACCCAATGGTATCCAGTGCCCCAATGACATCCAGTGCCCAAATCTCTTTAGAGAAGTACCAGTGCCTTTTTAGTAAAATTAGAACATTTGTTAGGAGAATAGGGGGAAGTTATAGAATTTTCCTCCAAGAATAATAATTAGCTCCCTGCCTTGACAGGCAACAGTCGATGCTATAATCTGCTGACTCACATAATGTTTTCTTGTCAGCGCTGTTCCCTTATAATTTAACCCCAAAGCAAACAAGTTAAATTAAGAACAACATGATCTTGTGGGTGGCTTGCTTTAAACAATAATGCAAAGAAAGTATGGCATATGGTCTGTAAATTTAACTGGATGGTGGAGGTTTCACAGAAAAATAAATACAGTGAAATTCTCATTCTACACACATGTAGTTATTGACTATCCAGACTTTTTTCTGCTCTTTCCTGCTTAGCTGAATATTTGAGATCAGCCAGATATTTTCAGATATCCCCTCAGGCCATTCATATTGTTGAGGTTGCAGCATACTTAAAACAGCAATAGCCTTTATCTCATTGAACAGGAATGGAGTTATTCCATGAAAATCTTTAGACAGGACATGGACCAGCTTTCTTCAACCTGGTGGCCTTCAGATTTTGGACAGCTCCTATCATCCACAATCAACATGGACAGTTGTCAAGAATCACTGGGGTTGTCTGAAGGGCACCAGTTTGGGAAGGTTGACAGGGAAGATCAGAAAAGGATATTGTCCTAATGCAGATGATAGAAGGCAGAGCTAGCAAGCTATGAAACTCTGAATACCTAAGGTAAAAGACAGCTATTTGTTCTCTATTACAGTGAAGACCAGATAAGTAGTATTTCTAAGAGCTACATTATAGCAGGGACATGGAGGATGTTCCATTGTAGTGCTAATCAAAGTCGTGTTCCATTGACGAATGTTGCTCCATGAGGCATTGGCTGTCAGTCCCTGGTAAGTTTCCAGGAAAGCAAGAAACAGTTGTAGCCCAGGGGCACAAATATGATACCAGTTGCTGGCATATTGGGGAAAAAACGCCAGTCCTCCACAAAGATAGCTTGAGAAGGACAGATCCAGATTTTTACTCTAGATTGTTTATCTACCCAGGTTTATGACCCAGGTAGTCTCAATGAAAAAAATGGCAGGAGCATTTCTCTCACTTGCTTGCTCTTGCTCCTTTTACCTATCTACCTATCTCATTTTGTGTGTGCATGTGTGTGTGTTAATTTTTTTAAAGCTGGGAACTGCACAGCTACTTCCAGCCATTTGTTATACAACCTGCAGCTGTGGCCTGGTGACATTATCACATCAGTGGAATTAGCAGGGACACACTGAGCATGAATCATACACCTAAATGAGGACAACTGCAGTGCTTAATTTTGTTGTGGGAGATCTGTCTAAAGGACACAGACAGGCCTCCAGAACATCTAGGGACAGGAATCTGTAAAGTGTTTAATGGACTGTAAGCAATAGATTTGGTAAAGCAAATCTGTTCTGGAACTAAAGGTCTCTGATGAAAGAAAAGCAAGAATGGCAGTATGTGGTGATAGACAGACAGACAGACAGACAGACAGATACATACATACATACAGGTCATTTATGCTATCATTTAACATTTGTCAGATGGCAACAGGATGCTAGGCCAGCAAATTCTGCAGATGTAATGAAAAGGCATCCCTTTGATATCATCTGTCAAGGACTTGCTCCATGTTTCTCCAGCCTTGGTGGGTAAATAAGTGAGACAGGACATTTTCTATGACAGCTAGCATTTACCTTTTCAAAGTGTTTTCGTAAAATTCTGGCTGCTACTGGTTTATTTTAAATATTGATTATATTGATTGTGATTTTTATTGCTCTTTCACTTTGGCAGTAAATTCAAAATCATAGATGTATTATTTTGCAATGCTGTAGCTCCTTTGGTTTGCCACCTTGAATATATTTCTACAGCTAGACAAGATGAAATAAACCATGAGTGACAGTGTGATAGACGAGTGGATGTCTGATCTTACTAAAATGTTGTTTTGCCTGCCTGCTCCCAGTATTCAGAAATATATTTATAGAGTGATTTAGAGTTTCAAAGCACTTTACAGATCATGCCCATAACATTTTCAGTTTCCGATAAGGCAGTTGTTGTTGTGTGCCTTCAAGTCATTTCTGATCTATGGTGACCCTAAGGTCATCTTTCTCAGCAAGATTTGTTTAGAGGGGGTTTGTCTTTGCCTTCCTCTGAGGCTGAGAAATTGTGACTTGCACAAGGTCACCCAGTGGATTTCCATAGCTGAGTGGGGATTCAAACCCTGATCTTCAAAGCCCTAGTCCAATACTTAAACCACTACAGCACACCGTTTTTTCCCCTCAAGAAGTGCAGTAATATAATTTCCTCATGGCTACTGATTTCAGGTGAAACTTAAATAGGAGGTGTTGTGGTTCTCATTTCAGCCCATCTTAACCATTAGGCTACACTGTACATGGAAAGTAATATATATTTTCAGTGCCCTCCCAAAAATATGATATGGTTCATTCATGATAGTAACTTTCATCTCAGGCTGCCCCATACTAGCTTTTTAAATTTGCTCATACTATCACAGTGTGCTGTGCGCTCTGTGTAATAGTTGATCAGGTCACAGCTCAGAAGCTGAGCTTCTGGCTGTCAATGGACATCATCTAAAAGAGCTTCTATTTATTTCTGTTTATACACACAAACATATACATGCAGGGCTTTCCGCACTACACTGTTATAGTACTGTTATTCCACTTTCAACATTTGCAGTTTAGGGAGGGGCATTTAGAATTCTCATCTAGAAAGCTCTTTGACCTCAGTAAATTACAAACCCCAGAATTCCACAGGATGTTGAAAGTGGAATAATAACACTACAACAGTGTAGTGTGGAAATGGCTGTATAAATATACAACCTACTCCATCTTGTGTTATGGGAATCTTGTTAAACAAGAAGGAAATAGTCAACAGGTAGTCTCCAAATCTGGACCTTCTGTCTGCCCGTGATGTCCTGTCAGCTCAATCATGACAAAAGAAATGTGCAGACATGTGCAGAAAAGCAAACAGATTCCAATTAGCATTATCATGCCCTTTGGGGCATTCATAAAACCTAAGTACTTGCTACTGTCCACTAACCTGAGTTCTGTTTGGTGGAGCAATAAAACTTATCTCTTGTTATTCCATGCTAGATAGTGACATAGGCAAAGGCCTATGACCCTCAAATGAAAGGGGTACTTTACAAAATGAACATTGGGTCTCAACACACAAAGAGAACAATGGCTTGTTTCACTGCAGTTGAGTGGCCCACTTACCTGGAGGTCACACACAAATTAGCGCCAACCCCATAGTCTCCAACATTTCACAGATAAAAAGTGGGATGTATGTGCCAGGCACTCTCAGAGTGTGGCCAAGATGGCAAAAGTTATGAATGAGGAAGAACACACCAGATAGGAGAGGCTGCAGCAGTTTGCTTTTACTGGAGCCCACTGGAAAGGGGAAGTTTCAATCCCTCCTCCCCTCTTCTGCCCCCTGTTGAGTTAACAGAATGAAATCTATTTTTGTACTTTGGACTCATTCTGCAGCAACTGAAGTAAACTGAGGATAAAGAAGGAAATTGGGAGTAGGAAGAAAAACTGGGACATTGTAAATGCAACTGAAAAAGTAAGAAAACAGAGGATTAATTGGGTCTGCCGCTGCCAAATCAGAACAGTTGAAGAGTATGCAACCCATCCAGTTCCAGAAGTGAAGAAGTGAGGTAGCCTAAGGCCCTTTCTACATAAGGTCATCAACCTGCCTCAGCCACATGTTGCTCCCAGTCTAGAAGCTGTCTTACCACATGATGTCATTGCTTGCTATCCCCAAGCGGGGCAAATCCGTTCCTTTTCATTGATGGGGAAAAACCATCATAAACCATTTTGCGCATCAATCGCAATAGCTGGGCAAGTGTGGTTCCTCCCTGCGACTTCCTCCCATTACCAAGCTGGCATAGGGTGGGCTGTGTGCGTTCCCAGCCTGTCCCTCCCTCAGTGACTCCCAAGACAATCTCTGTCCAGCAGCCAGCTGGCTGCTTCTGTTGCATCAGCACTGAACACGCAAGGAGAAGGGGACAAAGGAATAGCAATGGCAACAGCAGTTACATTTCTATACTGCTTATCAGTGCAGAGGACCCCTAAGCGGTTTACAATGGTTTTTTTAGCTAATTGCCCCCAACAAGCTGGGTACTCATTTTACTGACCTATGGAAGGATGAAAGGCTGAGTGAACATGGAGCCCTGCAGGATCGAACTCACAGTGTTGTGGCTGCAGTACCAGCATTTAACCACTGCAGCACCAGGGGCACATGGTGTGGTAATTTTGATACTCACCACCATCATGTGATCATTTTGCATGTCTCCTTCAAAAAAAATTTTTAAAAAATCCCTTTATTACTGTTAGCAGAATTGCACAGTATAGCTGGCTGACATGACTAAGTTACCCCAGTACACTGTGCTAACGTTAGCACAGCTTCCAAGAAATTTTTTTAGAAAAAAGACTGATCAGGAGCTGTGAGGTGGGGACAAGGTGGGGAGAAGCAGAGACAGGGAGCAGCCAGGGATGCTGTACTGCAGAAGACACACCCAGTTTCATTGCCGGTGCTCTTCCGCTGATGCCAGAGGCCTGCACAAAACAAGGTTTTAATACTGTTTCCAACTTGGAAATGGCAATGCTGTGATGAACATGGGACTACCCAATATTGAAGTATGCTCCAGAAATCTCCTGAGACTCAAAAGAGCTAAAGAGGTTCATCAGAAAATTTATGAGTATTTGTAACCGTTAGATGTCTACTGAGAGAGGTATAGAGCTCCTTTTGAATAGGACTGCGACTGTGCCAACATTAAAGAACTGTAACGAACTACTTAATACCTTCTTTGCCTCAGTTTTCTCCCAAAAGGATAGAAGTACCCAACCTGGGGAGTGGGGAGCAGGTGAGGAAGCGGGTGCAGCACAGAATAATTAGAGAAGTAGTACAGGAATATCTGGCTAAACTAGATGAATTCAAGTCCCCAGGGCCAGATGAACTATATCCAAGGATATTAAAAGAACTGGCAGAAGTCATTTCTGAACCACTTGCAATAATCTTTCAGAATTCTTGGAGAACAGGAGAAGTCCCAGCAGATTGGAGGAGGGCAAATGTCATCCCCATCTTCAAGAAGGGGAAAAAAGAGGACTCTAATAATTATTGCCCAGTCAGCCTGACATCAATTCCAGGAAAGATCCTAGAGCAGATCATTAAACAGTCAGTTTGTAATTACTTAGAAAGCAATGCCGTAATCACTAAAAGCCAGCATGGATTTTTCAGAAATAAGTCATGCCAGACGAATCTTATCTCTTTTTATGATAGGGTTACAAGCTTGATAGACGAAGGGAATGCTGTAGATGCAGCATATCTTGACCTTAGTAAGGCCTTTGACAAAGTTCCCCATGACATTCTTGCACAGAAGCTAGTAAAATGCGGGCTGGACAGAGCTACTGTTAGTTGGATTTATAATTGGTTGACTGACTGTACCCAAAGGGTGATCAGCAATGGCTGCTTTTCATCTTGGAGAGAAGTGACTAGTGGGTGCCACAGGGTTCTGTCCTAGGCCCAGTGCTATTCAACATCTTCATAAATGATTTGGATGAAGGAGTGGAGGGCATGCTGATCAAATTTGCAGATGATACCAAACTGGGAGGGGTTACTAACACACCAGAGGATAAGATCAAATTTCAAAATGACCTTGACAGATTGGAGAGCTGGGCCAAAGCTAACAAAATGAGTTTCAACAGAGAGAAATGTAGGATCCTGCACTTGGGCAGAAAAAAATGAAAGTCACAAGTATAGGATGGGGGATGTGTGGCTGGATAGCAGTACGTGTGAAAAGGATCTAGGAGTCTTGGTAGATCACAAACTGAACACGAGTCAGCAGTATGATGCGGCAGCTAAGAAAGCCAATGCAATTCTTGGTTGCATCAATAGGAGTATGGTGTCTAGATCGAGGGAGATAATGGTACCACTCTATTCTGCATTGGTTAGGCCTCATTTGGAATACTGTGACGTCAGTTCAAGAAGGATGTCGACAAGCTGGAACGTGTCCAGAGGAGGGCGACCAAAATGTTGAAGGGTCTAGAAGCCATGCCCAATTAAGAACGCCTTAGGGAGCTGGGTATATTTAGTCTGCAAAAGAGAAGGTTAAGAGGGGACATGATAGCCATGTTTAAATATTTGAAGGGATGTCATGTTGAGGGGGGATGTCATGTTGCCGCTCCAGAGACTAGGACAAGGAGCAATGGATTCAAGCTGCAGGAAAAGAGATTCCATTTGAACCTCAGGAAGAACTTCCTGACGGTCAGGGCTGTCTGGCAGTGGTATTATGCTGCCTTGGAGTGTGGTTGAGTTTCCTTCTTTAGAGGTTTTTAAGCAGAGGCTGGATGGCCATCTCTTGGGAATGCTTTGATTGGTGTTCCTGCAAAGCAGGGGATTGGACTCGATTGCCCCTGGGGTCTCTTCCAACTCTATGATTCTATGATTAAGGACTGAAAAGTTCCCCTAAGCATTTGGTTATGTTATTCATTGGCAAAACAAAAAACCTACCCTACAGCTCTCCAGGTTGTTGTTGTTGTTGTTCTTGCTATTACTATTACTATTAACATGAAGAAAGTGCTGTTGGTGATCAGGACCAGCTAGTGGCAACATCAGTTGATTATGTTGGCTCTGAGTAATGAAGCAGAATCTGATAAAGTGACTATTACATTGACTTGGCATTATTAGCGTCATTGCTAATTATGTAGACACAACTGCAAGAGTAGTGTTAAAATTAACCATCAAAATAAAATGGAATTGTACTCATAAATCTTATTGATGGGGAGTTTATGAAGGATAATAGCCACTACACAAAAGATAAATCTGTACATCAGTACATGGGGAAAGAAACTTGGCTTGTTGGTGTAGAACAGTGGTTCTCAACCTTCCTAATGCCGCGAACCTTTAATACAGTTCCTCATGTTGTGGTGACCCCTAACCATAAAATTATTTATTTATTATTTACAATGCCTCCCCCCCAGCAAAGGCCGCCTTGCCATCCAGGAACGGGGGGGCAGGGAGGGAAAGAGGAGCCGTGCATCTCCCCTGGGAAAAAACTCCGAGAACCCCCCCCAGACTCTGCTTCTGCTTTGCTCTCGTTTCCGCTGGGGGGGGGCAGTGTGGGAAAAGTTTCCAGAGTGTCGACCCTGGCCGGGGCGGGAGGAGGAATCCCAGCGCCTTTGTCTTTTGCGCCGCATGCAGCTTGCCCCCGTGGAAAAGCGCCGCCTTGTGGCCCCCCGGCCCTTCCGCAGCGCCCCCCTCCGTGGCAAGTGGGGCAGGGGCTGTGACAAGGAGGGGGCCTGCCCCCATGCTGCCACCGCCCCCCCAAGCTGGCCCGTCAGACGGGAGGTTCTACCGATAGCGGAGAAGGGAAGCGATTTCAGTCCCTTCTGAACAGGGGGCAGGAGGATGTGAGTGCGTGGCTCGCACTTGCGCACCACCACTCCTGCTGTGGCGATGCTGTGGCTGCACGCGCTCCCGCCAAAAGGGGCAGGAGGACGTAAGCACATGGCTTGCGCTTGCGCACCACCACCGAGGAGGGAATGGAGCTTAAGACCATCGGAAATACGTATTTTCCGATGGTCTTAGGCTTCCCCTGTGAAAGGGTCGTTTGACCCCCAAAGGGGTCACGACCCACAGGTTGAGAACCGCTGGTGTAGAAGAAGGATTTTAGACTCTGCAGCTGTGGCTTCTGGTTATTTCTGAACACAGCCTGCAGGGCTGGTAGTTGTCCTTAAATCCAAATATGTTTAAGACCCAGGAACCTGAATGCAGACCCTTATTGATTTTGGGAGTTATTTGCTTTGATAGACCAAATTAGAAGCTTTGCTGAAGATTTCCTGAAGTGTGGTATATGAATCTACATAATTACCAAAGGGACAGGAACGTGCCAGTTTTGCACTTGGTTGCTGTTGCAGTGAACGTGATGATATGTGGTCAGCTTATGGCCAACAGGTGGGCATTTCTATGCCACTTTGGGGTTGAGTTGTCTTGTTGTGCACCTTGATCTGATATTTTTCCTCTTAAGCTGCATCAGCACAAGAAGTGATTTGCACCACCCAAGCTGAATGTAGCCTAATGTTGTGTTAACTCACTGGATCTTCAGAAAGTCACATGGCTGCTTTTGCTTGCATACATTGTATAAATTGGGTGCCCAGGGCAGAGAAATTCATACTGCTGCCTTGTACAGTTTTTATCTTCATTATTTTCTCCTGGGAATCCTCATAGGATACCATATGAAGGGGCAAGTGGGGTTCTTTCTTTATCCTAGAAAAGCACCACAGTGTTTCAATCTGGTGTAGCTCACGATGGTATTGATGCCAAAGGCAGGTACTGTACCAAGACAATTGATGTTCAGCTATTGTATGAGTGTAGGAAGACAAGATGTCTTTTCACATTAGTTTTGCTCAGACCCCCATGACCCTCTGGCTTAGTTCAGATACGCGTCAGATCAGGCTGAAAGTTGAGAAGGCTTGTGAAATGTCCACGTGAACAAGTGGCTTCAATTTGCAGGGTACATTTTTGTGTGCACAGCTAGAACAGTAGTTTTATGGCACATGTGCTGACTGTTGCTTGGGGAATGTATTTCCAATGTTGCTGTTAATTTGCTTGGCAGTTTCCCAAAATGACTTCAAATTTAGGGTGGCATTTTTCTTAGCAGGTGACCTGATTCTAAAGGACCAATTGACTCACATGCCACAAAACAGAATAACTGAAGTAAATATTTGACATAAAGCGGGGGGGAAAAGCCAATGAAATATGTGTTACTTTGGTCAAGGGGGCTGTGAGGATGCTTCCTTTGTTTCACATTTTTGTTGTGGCGAGCACTGACTATTTCTAAAGCCTTCAAACTGATGTTGTCTTTAGAAGAATCACTGTTCTTTCTGCACCAGTGTTGACACTCTTTGCCTGGAGAGCCTTTCTGAAATCTGCCAGAATGTATACAGACAGCACTGAAAACAGAAATTGGAAACCTTGTAAAACGAGCTGCTGCCCTTCTGAGTTCTTTGCTTGCAGAAGTTACCCGTGAGGAGCCGTGTCTGCTGACAGTTTGGAGGACAGAACACACAGGCTATGGTATCCTGCCTTGTTCCTTTTCTTCCTCTCCAATTGTATTCTTGAAGGGGGAGAATATTTTTTATCACATTGTTAATTTTTTAAAAATTCTTTGGCAACCAACCCAATGCCTATACTTCTTGCTGAAGACCTGGCTTTTTTTTTTTAAGTCAGTAATTCCATCTTTCTTTGAAAAGAAGCTAGGCTTGCTAGAAATGTAGGACCACAAAAGATTTGTAGATCTCTCTCTCTCTCTCTCTCTCTCTCTCTCTCTCTCTCTCTCTCTCCCTGATGGTGTGGGCAAATGAAGAAAGTTATCAAGGTTTTCCAGATAGTTAAAAGGTCTTCAAGAAGAAGGAGGAAATGTAAAGAAGAATCGGGGGTGGAAGAAGAGCTGGAGAGCCAGGGACCCCAGGACTACCCAACTGGCTGTTGCAACCTGAAGTTCTGTGTCAGGGGTAAGAAAAATGAATGAATGAGACTGCTGAGTGCTAGGAGCTATACATAGCCAGAAACTGTGAATGGTTCTGTAGAAAGGCTTTCCTACAGATGTTTGTTAAGTTTGTTTCATCCATCCTTCAGGACCATTTATGCAGGCAATGCTTACATTCAGTTTGGAGGGAGTTGTTTGATTGCATCTGATTTGCTCTGATGGTTTGCTTTCCATTTTCTAAATCCATAGTTTGAATACATGTTGTGCTTAGTAAGTACATGCTCAATGAGTAATACATGATAATTGGGTGGACCAGTGGTGTACCGAGGCAAAACAGGGCCTAGGGCAAGGGGGCGGAGTGAGCAGCAGCAGGCAGGGAGGGTGGGGGCAGGGTGGGCAGTGGCAGGGGGCAGGCAGGGGATCTTCTTTTTTTGCGCCCTCCTGACATTGTCTCCCCATCCTAGATATGCCTCTGGGATGGACGTGTTGCAAGGTTTCAGGTCAACAGATTCCATCCTTGATCTGTATATGTTAGAACCAAACATGTAGCATCACAGAGTTATAAGTGGCCTCAAAAACTGTGTAGCTTAACCATTTGCCAGTTTAGGAAATGTGTTGCCAACAGCAACTCAGACAGATGGCCGTTTAGCCACCTATCTGCTGCTTAAAAACCTCTTAATAATGTGGAGTACATTACCTTTCATTCCTTTCCATCTCATTCTTCTCAAACGCTTGATATTGTCTTGAAGTTCTTTCAGATGTTTAGTCAAATATATTGTATAGCCACTTATGCAGTAGGCTCTGTCTGCAAGTGCAAGAGCTCGTCTCCATTACACATATTTACTGAAGATGCTTTAGTGCGCTGAATGATTGACAAAGATGTTATCTTACTTGGAATTAAAACTAAGCCTAAACTGCTCATCCATGGAGAGTCAGATGTAGGTTTTGAGAGCCCTTGGAGAAGATGGCTCCCAATATGTCTCTCACCTCCTTGCCCATCAGATATTCAGTCACCTGTTAGGTTCAAATTGCACAGACATCCAAAGAGAGAACATGAAGCAGGTGGACAATACTATTCTGTCTCCTCACTGGTTGTGTATTTGGAGAAGGCAAGTGAACACACAGCAGGAACAATGTAGGGGAGGCACAGGCTTGGGGAATGTGGGAGACCCTCATTCTTAGGGATGTAGGGCTATGTAGATGTCTGATGTTGTTGTCCCCTAATTACAACTGGGAAAAGTTCTTTTTTTCACCATGACTCCTCAGGATTTCTCTGCCAGTATGGCAAATGGTACAAGTGCCTGGGAGAATTTGGTACTCAAAAACTTAACCATCTTCTACACCTGATGCACCCTTCCATTCACATTCAGTTTCTGTTTTGTTGTAGAATACAAGTATTACTTACCTTAAAAAAAATCCTATGAAATCCAAGGGATTGCCATAAGTTGACAGGCAACTTGAAAGCACATATGCACATGAATACACACACATACTGATATAAGCATTGGAGTTTTTGTTCTAGAAGGGTTTTTCCATGATAATAGTGATATATTGACATATTTGTTGATCAGCCGCTTGTGAGTTCCCCACAGATGTAAATCACAAAGTGTTTAAAAAGTAGGCCTTCCCTGCATCCTCTTCCCACTGTTATTCCTGCAGTTGGGAAGATGACCAGCAGATGATGCACCACATGTGGGGAAACTGGCATGCAAGAAAGGCTGTGGAGTCAATGCACCAAGCTTTGACTCTGACTCCTTCATAAATGGTAAATGTAAATTAATTAGCAATAACAAATCTACTATAGTAAAATGGTGGCATTTCATCATCACCGTGTGACTCACCAGGCTACTTAGAGCAATAATACGTAAAATATATTTATTTGACCAAAATTCTGTATAAGAAAACTTTCTTAAATTCCTGCGAAAGTAAAAATGAAACAAACTATTCATTTAACCTGTTTTTAAAGGTAAAGTATTATAAATCCAATGCTCAAACCACTACACCATGCTGGCTCTTTTTTACCATATACTGTTGTTGTTGCTGCTGCTGCTGCTGCTGCTGTTGTTGTTACTATTATTATTATTTTGAAGCCAGAGTCAGATTTGGTACATTTCTACTGACTCTTGACCACCAAAACTTGCTTTCAACTTCACAGCCCTGCTTGTAAGGACTACTGCAGCATCCAAGTGGGATGCTCTGGTGACCTGCAGAATGACTGGCACAAAGAATGGCCTTTTATTGTGGGATATTTCCCTCAGCACCTTTTTATTGGTGTGGTGAACAGTTATCCCATGCTACCCTTAATGCTAGGTCATATTACAGAAAAATAAAAGAGTGGTTTTCTTCAAGACTTCAATCTATTTGCTAATTCTGAGGTTTCACAACAAGATGCTTATTTATTTGTTTATAGTTGGAAATAACAGCAGTATTATTTGTAGGCCTTTGGAGAAATGGACACCTGGCAGTTACATTAAACAAATGTTCTGCCTTATATCAACTCTCACCCTCTGGCACTGGGTGTTGGGGACTGTGGACTAAACTTCATGCTATAGTCACAAATACTGCTGTGGAAATGGGGCACTTTTGTTCTCTGAAATAGACTGACATTTCTGTGGAGCAGAAAATATCCCAGAAGTCACTGAGTACATTCTGCTAATCCATGTGAATAAGGGTTAAAGCAACTTTTTTCCCCATCATGCTAAAGCTTGAACATTATAACATTACAACTCTGGCCTAACTAGAATGAACATTCAATTTTAAATTATCTTCTGTTCTGCTTGATATGATGTGTCAACCATGTTTAGGAGTAAAGGATTTTAGAATAAAAGCTGTTCATGCCTCTCCTCTTGAAAAGTTGGTTATTACTCACATGATTGATGAGAATTCAGTGTGTGCATTGCCATCTGCAAACTTGTTGATTTTCCACAGTGAGTGCCAAGGTGTTCTGGTGAAAGAGATATCCATCACAGTGCCCAACGAGGCATCTGAGGAATTTAGTTGGGTCACAGTTGTTATGGGGTGAACCCTGTTTATAGCCCTGTTAACTGACTTGTGAAAGCTGTGCTTCTTTACTTGGTGTAGATGAGGGGGTGCGATGGTGCTCACAAGTGTGAGTGGAAGAAAATTAAAAAGACAGAAAGAAAAGCTTTAGTCTCTCCAAAGCATGAAAGGCAAAACAGGGAGACAAAAGTCAGATGAAAACAGGGAGCCATGTAACTCTTTCCTACTTCCTGTCAGTGTCTGGCGGAGGCCAAGCAGATGCGGGGCAAGCGGTTGGGATGGGACGGCGTTTAATAGCGGGTAGCAAAGTAAGCAAGGGGTTACAGCACCCCAGTGCCGCCAGGGGCGCTAAGGAAAGTCCCTAGAGCGCTAAACAAAGTCTTAAAGCAAGTACGGGGTTACGTCACCCCAAAACAAAGGCAAGGAGCTCGGCCACCGGGAAGGCTGGAAACAAACGCAGTCACTGGAAGGAGGGAGCACAGACACGGAAGATTGACGGTTGTTGCTCCGTGGCCCTTCCCCCCAGCATCTGCCTTAAGTAGTCCCAAGCCCAGCTGAGGCTGATTGCATGTCCGTGGGGCTGGGCTCACAGCTGGGAGCCCTCAGCTTTCAGCTGCTTCTCCAGCAGTCGCCTTGACCGGCGAACTGCCTCTTTCTCCTGCCACCTCTGTCAGAACGTGGGAGGAGGGACAGCGGTAACCTCTGGGCTGGAGTCAGGGGCTGCTGTAAACTCCGGACTGGAGTCAGGGGCCGCAGCCTCAGTCGAGCTCATGGCCGCCTCAGCTGCAGGTGTGGGCTCCGGGATAGCTATGGGGTCGCTGGCAGGCCCGTCCTTTGCCTCTGCAGGGGCCCCCTTGTCCTCCCGGGGATCCTCCGGTGGGGAGTCCCAGTCTAGTGCGTCAGAGTCCCCGTCCGAGTCAGCGGCGAGCTTGGTCGGGCTCATGACATCTCCCCTGACCTTCAGGAAGAATAGATCCATACCACATTCATACCCTTATTAACTCAGGAATACCATTGAGTTCTATAAAACTTTCTGCCCTGTAAGTGTGTCCTGTATGAGTTTGCAACCTAGATGTGGTGTCTCTTTTTACCCACATACACTGCAGGGCCAGATTTCGTGTTACCTCTGCAATTAGCAGCAGTGTGTGTGTGTGTGTGTGTCTCTTTCCTAGGCCCTTTCTGCAACTTACCTGATTCCGGCGTGGGTGTGCAGCAATCACACAAGCAGCCTCTTCCAAGAGGCACTTGCGTCCCCTCTGCCCCGTCTCCACAGCAGTTGCCTGCTGGCTGGCAGGCAGCATAAGGGCTCCGCCTCTTCCTTCTGCAGCGCAGCCAGGTACTTTCCCAGTCTGCACTGGGGGAGGAAGCGCAAGGGCCATGTCTCCGGAGGCTCCACACTCAAAGTAAGTGCATGTGGGGCCTTGGAGCAATGCTCAATCACGCGTCATTTTCGGCAAGAAGCTGAAAATGATATATTGCACGATCGGCACCTGCTGGCCCCAGTAGTGTCGCACAATTGCGAGGATGTCATGTGGAACAGTCCTTGCAATCGCACAATGCTCTGGAGGCCCTTTCACATGAGAAATGCCATACAAAAAGGGCCCTAGATTTTAGGAAGAAATGTATAGTTCACTCATCCCACCATGAATTAAGGGGCCATTGAATGGCTGTAAAATTATGATGCTGTCTCTTTTTAATTGTGATGAAGCTTGTCTTCACTGCCTTGTTTTTTATTAATTCTATGACTGTCCCTCTGATTGCCCTTAAAATTAACTTTGCTAAGAAGTTGAGATGTCATCAACAGTGGGACCTCTTACGTTGTAGTAAGTGATGATATGTCACTGCCCTGCTTTCTTTCCACGGGAAGAGCTAAGAAAGTTGGTAAATGGGACTGTCCACAGCTTTCTTTATTCTGTTCAGCCAGGATATCTGAAGCTCAGACAAGATGCAGCAACAGACATAATAAAGAGGAAATTGCAGCTGCTCCTGATATGTAGGTCATTGCTCTTTTCAACATTCACATTTAATGACATGTTTTTGTGTTGCATTGTATACAAGGCTTATTTTAACTTTTTTTTTTTATAAGGCAGGGACTGTCTCCTTTCAGATCTTCCCCATCTCCTCTTTATCTACCTAATTAACTCTGGCAGTATTTGTGGCCCCGACATCTTATCATACTCAGACGCAGGCACAAACACACTCATACTGATGCACATTGTTGCACAGTATCCATTTTGACACTGGACAATAAGGTTGACTTCATCTTACAGAAAAATAACTCAGGCAGATAGATGATAGAACATTTGATATGGCTGGGAATTCATCTGGCAATGCAGGGCTTAAACCGGATGTCCAACATATCAGACCAGGCACAGTTTTCTCTTTCCCTCTACAATCAGGGTTACTGTCTATGCAAAGGATCTATAGACTGTTTCAGGTGGGACATCCTCCCTCAGCCCATGATCTTCTTGGAAAGTCAAATGACACAAAAGGACCAGCCTGGTGTCACAGGTCAATATATACAGTGGACCCTCTGCATCTGTGGGTGTTCTGTTCCTGTCCTATCTCAGGCCCTTTTCACACGGGCCTTTGCTCGCGCGACAGCCCCGTGAGCCTCGCGGGAGTGGGAGCGTCGCTCCGCACGACGCACTCCCACTTCCGCCCGGCTCATGGGGCTGAAGCGGCGCGAGCACGGGTTTTTTGATTTTCGCGTCCAAGCGAAAATCACCCCACGCTCGCGCAACGCTCCCAGTGCCCACCCGCACTTACCTTTCGTGCGGAGCCTCCGGGAGCCGGCCGGGTCGCGCTGCCTTCCCTCCGCCCCTGCGGAAGGAAGGAGTGGGGTGGGGAGCTAGCGCGATGGATGCGACGCCCGCTTCGCGCGCGCGCGCACGTGCAGGGGGGTTGCGACGCCGCCCACTTCACGCGCGCGGGGGGATCTGGCGCACACGGGGGGAAATCCGGCGCGCGCGGGGGAGGAATCCGGCGCGCGCGGGGGAGGAATCCGGCGCGCGGGGGAGGAATCCGGCGCGACGACGCCTGCTTCGCACGCGTGCGCGGGGGGAATCCGGCTTCCGCGGCAAGCCTCCTTCGGTGCCGCTTCCCCGCTCGTTCCTTCGCCTGCGGAAGGAAGGAGGGGGAAGCGGCAGCCTCCCAGAGGAGCCTTCTTGCGCTTGCCGGCCTCCCCCGCTTGCGCTAGAAGCCTCAGTGTGAAAAGGGCCTCTGACGCAGCTAATGCAAACAAAACAAACTGAATAGCTCCCAGCTTGTTATTTACTTCCAAGCAGTAAGCACAAGGTCATGAATAAAGTCCAGCAGGGTTTCAAGGCAAGAGAGAGACCAAGGTCAGTCAAAGTATTCCAAAGTTCAGCAACTACCCAGCAGGGTAGAAGGGCAGGTAAGCTCTGACAACTCCTGGAGGGGAAATGCGACAGCTATATAGGTCTGGAGCATAGCGCAGCTGCTGTTTGATTAATTGTTGTCGGTTATAAATTCTGAGAGAGTGATGCTGGCTTTCTCTTTGTTGTCTGCACTCAGCAAAGGTTGGTACTGTTGAGTTATCTGTGTCTGAAGGGGCAGGACTCTCTGCTGGAGCTGGCCCCGCCCCCTATTCTGTTTGTGGCACTGTAACCTCCTCCTGTACAGCAGGTCCTGGCATACTCCTTGTTGGAGCCTCTAACATGCCGCCTGTCTCAGGCCCTTTCCGCATGTTACCTGCTCGCGGAGGTGGGGGGTGCCGTTCACGCAAGCAACCTCTTGCGCGAGGCACTCGCAGCCTCTTGCGCGAGGCACTCGCATCGCTCCTCCGTTCTCCTGCAGCTGGCTTCCTGGTCGTGCGACTGTCGCGCTAGCACCCCGCCCCTTCCTTCCGCAGCGCAGCCTGGGAGCTGTAGGCTGCACTGGGGGAGGAAGTGTGACCGTCCCGCTCATCTGATGCACCGCAGGGCAGGTAAGTGCGCAAGGGCCCCAGGAGCATTGCACGACCGCGCAGTATTTTCGGCTCCCAGCCGAAATTAATAAAATGTACGCGCGTCCCGCTTTAGGCTCGTGAGCGTTGCGTGGATGAGAGTGCGTTGTACGGACCGACGCTTCCATTCACGCAACGCTCAAGGGGCCCTCTCGCAACAGAAACTGTGTGCGAAAAGGGCCTCAGAATCTGAATCAGAATCCATGTTCTGGAAGCAGAGCATGACAATTCCAGGACCTCCTGCAAGTGACAAAAAACATGAATGTTCACGAATGCTTTAGTGAATTCACATTGCTGCCATTTTAGGTATAGGACACAACATTCCACGATTGCTGGAATGTGCAGATCCAGACATCACATATATGGAGGGTCCACTGTAGTTTCTTAGGTCTGTTGGTTTCTTTCAACCTGAACAACTTGTTCTGGGGGCAGATAGAGGTGCAGGCTGTAATTCCAGCCTACTATCCTTTACATGGCTTACCCATTTTCTGTTGGACTACCTGTCTTCCAGGATACTGTCTTGCTTCTTAGCCTGAGCATCTAACAGATATGGGCTCCTCATTGCCTCTGTTTCTTTGCTTCCATCTCTATAGATGAATGTTAGAACATTCTGTACTTAATTGTCTCAAAGAGAATACTGTACAGTAATAATAACTGGATATATTAATTGTAGTATTTAGTAGCCTGGAGTTCTTCTGGGTAATAATGTAGACACATGATGCTTAACGGGTACCAGCTCTACTGTTCTATAGGCCTAAATACCCTAAAGGCAGCAGATCCTAGCTGATCTGGGAAGCTAAGCAAGGTCAGTTCTGGTTAGTACCTGGATGGGAGACTGCCATCAAATACCAGGTACTGTTGGCTATATTTCAGAGGAAAGAAACTGGCAAAACCACCTTTAAGTGTTCCTTCCCTAAGAAAATACTGTGAAATTCATGGGATCTCCATCAATCAACAGACAACTTGAAGAAACACCCACATATGCACAAAGAGAGAGAGAGAGAGAGTTCTCTTCTTGTTCAAAGCCACAGGCTAACTGTTTCAGCTTTCCAAACCCCTAATGGCTAGCCTGGAGTAGACTATCTACACTTAAACCAGGACATTTTAACAAACATGGCCTGGATCAAGGAGTAGGGATTGGCCACAAACATTACATTCATCATCATAATCCACCACAGGGTTGGACTATTCCTAAGGGCCTCAGTGCCTCCAGACTATCTGAACCACTCTTTGTCTGACAAGAAAAGGATGCAGCATCAAATTGCCTAATCTGGACACCTCCAGGAGTAGCTTTTGAAATGGGTTGTGGGAGATGTACATACTTCTGACCAAGAACAAAATCACAAGTCAAACAAAAAACTTCTGGGTTGGTAGGCAAGGATAATTTTTGGGGGCTCCTGCACCTACCTCAGTTGCTGACCTGTGCTCTAACTGCTACATCTATTCTGGGCTTTGGGTTATGAAAACTATAAATCAGTCCCTGCTTGGGCCCTTTTTGCATGCAGTTTCTGTAGCGCGAGGGCCCCTTGAGCGTTGCATGAATGGGAGCGTCGGTCCATACGATGCACTCCCATTCACGCGACACTCACAAGCCTAAAGCGGGATGCGCACGCATTTTCTTATTTTCGGCTCTAAGCCGAAAATACCACGCGGTCGCACAGTGGTCCTGGGGCCCTCGCGCACTTACCTGCGTGCAGTGCGTTGAACGAGCCAGGCCAGTCGCACTTCCTCCCCCAGCGCAGCCTACAGCTCCCAGACTGTGCTGTGGAAGGAAGGGGCGGGGCGCTAGTGTGATGGTCGCGCTACCAGGAAGTGACCTGCGGGACGAAGGAGTGGGGATGCAGCAGCGTTCCGGATGAGGCTTTTCGCGCAAAACACCCTCCCCAGTCGCGCAAACGGGTAACGTGCGAAAAGCCTCTTGATGTCTTGAGTTCTCTGTATTCTGAGTGAGCTGACCTATGAAAAGATTTAACTGCAAGCACAGTGAGCAGAGGTCAGTTTCTCCTTCTAGTAGCCAAAAACCTTCAAGAAATACAAGGCAATCAGGAGTTTCAGCAGCTTTACTATATCATAACAGATGGACAGAGGGCAACCACAGCATAATCAGTCATTGGTATTACTGTATTACTTCAAATTGACTTCCACTTAATGACAGCCCTAACTTAGGGTTTTATTTTTGAGTAGGTTTGCTTCCATTGAAGCTGAGAGGGTGTGACTTGCCTATGATAACCCAGTGGGTTTCCATGACGGAGCAGGGATTTGAACTCTGGTTCCCCGGCATCCTAGTCCAGCCCACAAACCACTACATCACACTGTTTCCCTAGTTACTTCAATTAATACATACGGAAGGCAATGTCCTTATCAGGCAAGAATGCTTCAAAGTGATACAAGATCAGATGTGAACAGGTTGAATTGTACAAAAAAGGTCATATCAATTAATTAAATTGATCAAAATAGTGAGTCAGCATGAGTTCAGACTTGTTATTTATTGTGATAGGCCTTCTTATGAGAAACTAGCATATTTACCCAGTGTTGCCTGGGGTTTTTATTTTCCTCTTAAGAACTCACCAAACTGTCCTCTCCATTTCCTGTAATTTTGCACTGTATTTCTCAATGCATTCTATATTCAGAGTTATTTACATACACAGTTTGCTGAGGGAGTACACTGTCTTCCTCCTTGCAGCTAGGCCTCAGATCCATAGCAACCAGCCTATTTCTGTACCTGTAAATTTTCCCCATATTCCCCAATCTAATCTGTATTCATAGTTTTTAACATACAGAGGTTGGGTTCCTGCAGGAATACACTGTCTTCCTCTTTGCTGCTAGGCATTGTCTCCATAGCAACCAGCCTATTCTAGTACCTGTAACTTTTCCTCATAGTCCCCAATCCAATCTGTGTTGTCTGGTGACTCTGATGTACTGACTTTTTCCCCTTTCTGTTGAATTTGTGAAATGGCTTTATGTTTTTCTGTAAGCATTTTTTGTTTTGGATTTCAAATTTAAGATTCCTCACATATGGAACCCATACAATCTACTGTGTGAGGCGAGAAGACCTTGTAACTATGGCCATTTCTGCACTACACTGTTATAGGCCCTTTTCACATGCTTTTTTTCTTGCGCGAGCGCCCCTTGAGCATCGCGTGAGTGGGAGCGCCGCTCCGTATGACGCACTCTCACTTGCGCGATACTAACAAGGCTAAAGCGGGGCGCGCGCACATTTTTTGATTTTCAGCTTTAAACCGAAAATGCCCCGTGCTCGCGCAATGCTCGCAGCACCCTCGTGCACTTACCTTTGTGCGGTGTGCCGGCAAGGCGACCCGGTCGCGCTTCCTTCCCCCTGTGCAGCCTACAGCTCCCAGACTGTGCTGCGGAAGAAAGGGGCGGGGCACTCGTGCGACGGTCGCACGAGAAGGAAGGCGATGCGGGAGGCAAAAAGGGCTGTCGTGAGCAGCTCGCGCGAGTGGCTGCTTGCGCGAGCGCCACTCCCCGCTGCTGCGACAAGGTAAGGTGCGAAAAGGGTCATAGTGGTATTATTCCACTTTCAACATAGCAACTGGCCTGAGGCCCAAGAACACTCTGGCTGAGAATTCTAAAGGCCCCTCCCTAAATTCCCTAAATCCTTGATCTGCATATGTTAGAACCAAACATGTAGCATCACAGAGTTATAAGTGGCCTCAAAAACTGTGTAGCTTAACCATTTGCCAGTTTAGGAAATGTGTTGCCAACAGCAACTCAGACAGATGGCCGTTTAGCCACCTGTCTGCTGCTTGAAAACCTCCCTAAACTGTCAACCCCAATCTTCACAGCCAGCCAGTCCTGTGAGGTCTACTCACCTCACAGAGCCAATCATATGCTGACACAGACAAACAGACAAATGCGCAGACTAACATTGACTTTTATATAGTGGATAGCTTACAGCACTGAAAGTGAAACATTTGTAATGTGATGCTTTGATGGGTGTTCCTGCATAGCCGGGAGTTGGACTCGATGGCCCCTTGGTCTCTTCCAACTCTATGGCCCTTTTTGCACACAGTTTCAGTTGCGAGAGGGCCCCTTGAGCGTCGCGTGAATGGGAGTGTCGGTCCATACGACACACTCCCATTCACGCGACGCTCACGAGCCTAAAGCGGGCCGCACGTGAATTTTTTTATTTTCGTCTGGGAGTCGAAAATACTGCGCGGTCGCACAATGCTCCCAGGGCCCTCGCGCATTTACCTTCCGTGCAGTGCGTCGGATGAGCGGGCCAGTTGCGCTTCCTCCCCTAGCGCAGCCTACAGCTCCCAGGCTACGCTGCGGAAGGAAGGGGCGGGGCGCTAGCGCGACGGTCGCATGACCAGGAAGCCAGCTGCGGGACGAAGGAGCAGGGAAGCGGCAGCGTTCCTGCTGAGGCTTTTCGCACGAGACGCCCCCCGCCGCACAAATGGGTAACGTGCGAAAAGCGCCTATGATTCTATGATTCTAATTACTTGGTTTGCTATTCCGTTCAAGGAATCATAGTTCTTTTTTTTTTGTCCAATAGTTTAAAAATTGATTAAATTTGCGTAGTTTTGCACAACGGCAAGAACAATAACTCTGAAGCAGAAATGCAAGTTTGTTTTGTAGCAAGTGTCATACATGTGATGTTCCGAGTTCTCTCACATAGCATTTCTTCCGTGATGGTGCTTGCCATCTACAGTTTTTAGAAATAATTTTATTAGGAGTTTGTTTTAAAGAATTTTTTTAAAACCAGCTATTTGTAAACAAGAATCTGTCTGATTGATCAACTAAATGTCACAGATGGGATAGCACTGTGGAAAAAAAATGCTACCCAAAGAAGAGGACACCAAGTTTGCATATGGAAATTTATGTGGGTCAATATAAGTTTGGAAATATGCTACGCCTGCTGCCCAGTTCTGCTAGGTGATTTCAAAGACCCTGATTTCCCTTCTTCTGTAATTATTAAAGCAGGCTTGGACGGGCATGCCTCTTTCAATAAGAGAATATTTTCAGCTAGAAGACTAGCTGTACTCTGACAGCCTTTCTAGAGAGGATTGCTTTCTGAAAAATACACTGGCCTAGATTCAGTAGTTAGTCCCACCTTGCGTAAACCCACTGAATCAACAGAACATACATAATTGTTGAATTTCCAAGTTCCCATCGAATTAATGGTTTTATTCTAGCTGGGACTAACAACTGCGTTTAGACCAGGGCCACATTTGTTGCAGCCATATGTGTTACAGAGATAGCTCTTCAGTTTGTGAATAGATGACTGACCATTGCAAGCTTTCAGAAGATACGGCTTCTGAAGCTCTGGATTATATTACAAGTGTAGATTTGTTCACATTTCAATCCATTCCTAACATACCCATGGCACATTTGGGCATGGCGATCTAAGGACGCCCACAGGCAAGCGCACAATTCTGTCTAATACGACTTTTCAAATAATGCTTCGTGCAGTGAGGGAGAACTCTGGAGAGGTCATGCAACTGTCTTTTTTTTTTTTTTTAAGTTAATGAAGGAATGATTTCATGTTCTCTGCTGTCACCAAGATTATGGAAATGATAAAGAGGAAATGCTGCAAAGACAGCAAATGAAGTAACTGGAAGAAAAAGTGGTGCATCCATGCTTTTGCATTCACGGGATAGAATTATTGTAGCCAACTGATTCTGGAAAATAAAATGTAAATCAATGCAAAAATGTATTTTGCAGCCTGGAGCCTGGTGGTGGGAAAAGATAAGACACCATTTCTCCATTGTTTGCATAATGGGGTGCCCTTTCTGCATCTGTCAAGCAGATAGCTTGCAAGCATTTTTTTTAAAGCATATAAGGAAGGATAATGTTTTCAGCGGATTAGCATGGCATCTACATAAAAGTCAGTTTGCCTCCAGAGTTTATTCCATAGCAAAGCAAGGGAAAATCTAGGTGTAATTCTATGGCTATGATTTTGAGGGAACAGCTCACAAGAAGGTAAAAACCCCTTTAAGACAAGATGTTATGTCTTGAGGGCACAAAGGTACTGTTCATACAACCAAGGAAACAAGGGCCGTTTCCGCACTACAGTGTTAAAGTGCTGCTATTCCACTTTCAACGCCCTGTGGAATTCAGGGGTTTGTAGTTTACTGAGACCAAAGAGCTCTTTGGCTGAGAATTTGAAGTGCCCTTCCCTAAACTACAAACTCCAGAATTCAATAGGAGGTTGATAGTGGAATAGCAGCACTTTAACACTGTAGTGCGGAAATGGTCATGGTGTGCTAAACATGTGAATGGAATGGGGAGTGGAAATCATGACGAGCCCATCCTCCAAACAGTGGCTCTTCCAGCATTATTAAATGTTAGGAGAATATCCAGAACTTACTAGTAGAACTTGAATCTTCTTTGTCGAAGGTCTCAGGTTCAGTCTCTGGCATCTCCAAGAAGGAATAGGACAGACTTTGGTCTGAAACCATGGGGAGTCATCCCCATGCAACCGTCACACCACAGCCTCAGTTGTGCTATCTATAGATTGTTGTGTAAGCCAAGAGTTGTGTGACAAACAAACAAACATACAAACATTTTCTGGTTTGTTTCTTTCCCTCTCCTTTGACCAGCTCCTGTTTCCAAATGAATAGGTGGGGAAACAGGCCAGGAACAAGCCCTGGTGGCAGTTTCAGAAATCAGAACAACAGCCTCATTAAACAAGCCAAGATTTGGAAGCCAAGAGTGCTTCCTCAATGATGAATTCAGACTGTGGTTTGCAACAGGAAAGGCCATTTCTGCACAACACTCTTATAGCACGATGATTCCACTTTCAACCTCCTATAGAATCCTGGGGTTTGCAGTTTGCAGAATCCTGAAAACCCCAGGATTCCATAGGAGGTTGAAAGTGGAATCATCGTGCTATAAGAGTGTCGTGCGGAAATGTTCAAAGAAATAAATAATATCCAGGCCCGTGTCTTTTTGTGGTGTGTGAAACTGGTCAATGTAGATCATGAGTGAGCAAGTATGGCACCTAGGGCTGTTTTTTTGTGGCCCATAAGAAGTCAAAATTCTAGAATGCTTGAAATGACCTCCAGGGAGTATAGTGGGTATTTCCAGCACATTTGGAAACCCCCTTCCCCCAGTGACATTTTTTTTTATTTTTTCTTCCTATGTGAGCCTGCCCAGGCTCTAAGATCTGCAGGGGGAGGCTTTCCCTTGCTCTCACCACCATCAAAGGCATAAACTAGTGAGATAATGGGGAAGTTTCTTCTCTGTGGCTGCTCCTAGGCTGTGGGGCTATCTGCTGTGTTTCTGGCAGAAGGTTAAGACCTTTTTATTCAAAGAAGCTTTTGGTTTTCAATATGATGTGGCAGATTGAGCTTATCGGGGGGGGGGTTGTTTCTTATTTATTATATTTTACATGTGTTGTTAAAAAGCTGCTTTTATCTTGAATTTTCAGTAGTGTTCTTTTAAATAGAAAATTTCATTTAATTGTGTTTTAATTTTTGTACTGAAAGCTTTTTGATTGTATTATGTTTTTAAAAAGTCGTGCACACCTTGGATTCCACAATGGGAGAAAGGTGAGATAGAAATTAAAGAAATAAAAATAAATCAAAATCTTAAAAATGTCCTCAAATGCCCTCAATGGGTATTGTCAAAATGTAGAGCTCTGGGCCAAGCCAGGGCAATGACAAATCAGGTCTGCTGTACGTTCTCCCTTCTTGAAGAAGCAGCACTCTTCTATATTTTTACCAACCCCTTGTTCCCTCTCCACACCTATGTCTCTCTTCTGCTTTCCCTAAACCCACACCCTTGTAGATATAGGGCAAAGCATTTTCAGGTTTGTCCCAATAAATGTGTCACTGGTGGTAGTGTGTGTAACTGACAAACTGACAAGAAAGAAGGTAGTTGGCAGTTAAAGATTATCAAAGAGCCAAACACTTCTAGCTTTTAAAAGCAAATACTTCCTCAACTCTTGCCATTTCCGCACTAGACTGTTATAGCGCTATTATTCCTCTTTTAACTTCCTATGGAATCCTGAGGTTTGCAGTTTAGGAAAGGCCTCAAAGCCCCTTCCTAAACTGCAAACTCCAGGATTCCATAGGAAGTTGAAAGTGGAATAATAGCACTATAACAGTCTAGTGCGGAAATGGCCTCTCTCACTCTCAATATCTCTCCTCTCACTCTCAGATAGAACTCCCTTCACAACCTGGTTTCAGTTGTTTTTCTGTTAGGCTGACTTCCCCACCTAGCTTCTCCCTCTGGCTAGCCTGGGTTTTATAGTCAGCTATCAATCAAATTCAATCCCCTTTGTTGCTAGGGCAGCTCTGCTGGCTACGCGCCCCCCCCGCCAGGGTTCATCACAGGTGTGGAGGGCATTTCCACCATGTTATGGACCCACTTGGACCTTATGCCTAGGAGAGGCCTTTTTGAAGCAGGAGGTGACTTCTTTTTGCTTCCTGTTGTTTAAAAAAATGACCTCTCCAAGCTTTAAAATGGCTCATGAAGACCCCAAAACATGGGCCATTTCATTACTACATTCTTATAGTGCTATTATTCCACTTCCAACATCCTATGGAATCCTAGGCCCTTTTCACACGTTACCCTTTTGCGCAACGGGGGAGGGTGTCTTGCGCGAGAAGCCTCATCTGAAACACTACCGCTTCCCCGCTCCTTCGTACCGCAGGTCGCTGCCTGTTAGCGCGACCGTCGCCCTAGCGCCCCGCTCCTTCGTTCCACAGCACAGTCTGGGAGTTGTAGGCTACACTGGGAGAAGGAAGCGTGACTGCCCCTGCTCACCAAAGCACCACACACAGGTAAGTGCGTGAGGGCACCACGAGCATTGCGCGAGCGTGGGGCATTTTCGGCTTAAAGCCGAAAATCAAAACATGCGTGCGCCCCTTGCTTTAGCCTCGTGAGCATCACGCGAGGGGGAGTGCGTCATACGGAGCGACGCTCCCACTCATCCAATGCTCAAGGTGCGCTCATGCAAGAAAAAAAGGATGCGAAAAGGGCTCTAGAGTTTGCAATTTAGGGAGGGGTATTTGGACATCTCAGCAGAGAGTGCTTTGGCCCCAGTAAACTTCTAACCCCAGAATTCCACAGAATATTGAAAGTAGAATAATAGCACTATAACAGTGTAGTGTGGAAATGCCATGGTGAAAATACCCTCATGTCACCTAGAGGATATTTGGGGGCATTTTTTTTTTTTTGCAGGGGCAAGGGCAGTGGAGAGGTGTGACCCTCCAAAGTGTCCTGCAGGGCTCATGGAGCCCCTGACCTTCCACAGTTGCTCACGCCTGTTGTACACATTGTTGAGTTGTGTAGACCAATGGTCAGATCAGGCATTAGGCCTCTTTTTCCCCTATGAAGCAGCCATGGTGGGGGAGAGGAATGGGTGCAATCAATGGTACTCTTTTTGGGTGGGCTAACGATTACGCTGATTACAGCAGTCCTAGAGGGGGAGGGAGGAAATTTACCCTTTCTTCTCCTGCTGAGAATCTAAAGAAAACCTTTCTGTTTGCATTGGTGGGGGAATTCTGAAGGAGAGAACCTTCAAAGGAGGGCCACAGCAGTGGAGGTAATGTTTGAACTCCCTCTCCTTTCTTCTTGTAAACCTGAGAGCTATCACTAGCAACTTGTGATACTTTAAACTTGCATATTAAATGCAAAGATGTGTGTAATCTCCTGTCTAATGTTCCATCAATTTGACCAACAAATGTATATCATCTCTCCTGGATTTCTCTCTCTTTTTAAAAAAGCTGTCTTTCAGTCTTCTAGCAAAGAAACTGGTTAGGATCTATAACTGAGTCTGATTTAAACTCTTGTAGAATAACAGTGAAACCCAGTGTGGTGCAGTTGCTTGAGCATTAAACTACAACCCGGGGGCTAGGATTTGAATCCCCACTTGGCCATGGAAAGCTACAGAATGACACTGGGCAAGTTGTACTCTCTCAGCTCCAGAGGAAGACAGAGGCAAACAAATCTTGCCAAGAAAACCCTGTGATAACACTTGCCTTAGGGTTGCCATAAGTCAGAAATGACCTGAAGGCACATAGCAGCAACAGCAATGACAGCAGAAGCTTTACAAGATGTTTAACACTTGCTAGTGATAGGAAAAGAGACTTTAGCAATGCAAGGAGTCTGTTACTTTCTTCTCAGCCTGTTTTGTTCAATAAACGTTCTGTGTGGTTAATCACTCCTGAGTATTGCCTTGGGTGATTCAAGATGTTCTGACCTATATCTTACATAAGCCTCACCCCAGCTGGTGGAACTATGATACTTGGGAGCTATCATGTACTTGAAGAGCAGATTGAGGAAAACTGGGAAGGAAGAAGGTGGTGCATAGCATAGGCCATTTCTGCACGAGGCTGTAACAGGGCTATGATTCCACTTGCAACATCTTATGGAATCCTGGGGTTTGCAGTTTCAGGAGGGGCCAGACAGACCCCTCCCAAAACTGCAAACCCCAGGATTCCATAGAATGTTGCAAGTGGAATCACAGTGCTATAACAGTCTCATGCAGGAGTGTCTATAGTCATCCTCATGCTGATCCCAGGTCTTAACCATCCCAGAGGCAAGGGTGACTCTGGAGTAAAGCTCAACTAACAAGCTGGTCAACATGTTTTACCTTTGTGCATGTAACTCCTAGCCTTGGTTGGTATCCCACTGAGATCTGCTGTATAGCAGAGATGCAAATTTATTCAGCATCTCTGTCATTTCTTTCTCTTCCTTCACTGCTCCCTTTAATACTTATTGCTTTTTTTTCTTTTTGCTTTAGGCATTTTTACTGACTTCTTCTTTCATTCTTCTAATAGTCCCAGAACCTCCAAGGCTTAGTTTTCATGTTTCCAATATGCCCAAAGACATCTGGCTGTCATTTATTTATCAATTTGCATTTCAGCCCCCCCCCCACTTGGCTCATTGTATTTGTTTAATGGCATTCTTCTCTAGCCGGGTGCCTTTCAGATGTGCTGAACTACATTCTCATCACACTGATACACATACTGCATGGGGGTGATGGAAGCTGTAATCTGACACATTGGGTGATGCCAGGTTTGCCAGAGTTGGTGCTTGTTCTTATTTTGTTCCTCTGCCTGAATCGTGTTGCACTGTTCTCCTTGACTTTTAATTGATTGTGTGCTCTGGCTAATGACGTCTCAGAGAAAGTATTGGAGAGACTCTTGAATATTCAAGAGGTTTGGTCAAAGAGAATGAGAGGGCAGCAGCAAGAGATGGCAAACACATTTGGATAGCCCACATTATGTGATCAAGTCTTGCAGTTCATAACAACAGGACTTATTAACCTTTGGACAAAAGGATGTTAGGAAGTAAAAATGATCTGAGTGAGAAATTCTCCAATTGCTGCTGGTTGTGGTTGAAAATCTTCAACATCTATACAAGAACAAAAAGAAAACAACTGACCATGCAGCTTTAGCATGCCTTGTGAAAGATATCTAAGGGATGAAAGCTCTGATTTTTTCTAGTACTATGGTATGCATTTTGATGAGCATTTTCTTTAATATTTTTTATTGCAAATTTGGAGAAAGGATGTAAACGTTAATGTAGAACACAAACAAAACAAATGTCTGCCCCACTCCTGCTCCAAGACAGTGTTAGTGTGCAACATTGTTCATCCAGAAGAGTCCTATGGCCCGATTCCCATTGATAGAAAATGGGGAAATGACTACAGAGATGAGAAAAGATATTCTGCAAAAGCTAGTAAGTCAAATGGGCAACTTCTGAATAATTCTTCCTTCTCTCATTTCTCAGTAGAATTTATATTTACTTGCAGGTCCCCCGCCCTCCCCCCCCACTTGCAATGATTTTACATTTTGACAGGCGAGATTTAATGCTTTGCCTTGGTTCTTTCCTCTGTTTATATCACATTTGTCTTTTTGTGTTGTGGCTGATCACAGGAAAGCTGATAGCTTTGCTTCAAACTATAAATCAAGACTTAGTAAAAGGATGGTTTCCTTTGTCCTGTGCTGGCTTACCATTTACAATCATGGGTATCCTTCTGTAAACAATCATCCATAAGTCACCAACTATGCCACCTTTTTGCCACAACATCCATCATAATTGATTGTCTTTTCCATCCTAAGTGGTCACCATGGGTGAGCAAAAAGGTATCTGTGTCCTGCACCAAAACATGGCCTGGAAATGTCCCCTTTTAGGTGGCCTCTCACCTGCCACTAATACCTGATGCTTGTACCTGAGTCCTGTTCCTCACTCTTCTCCTTACTGTGCACTAGCATCAGTCATCCCACCATATGGGTGTGATATTGGTGTCCTAGCTAAAGAAAGGGATTTAAACAACAAGTTTACAGATTTTTGGGTTGGAGAAAATAAAAAATAATACAGGGGCTGAAAAAACTGGCTACATTTCATAAATAAAGAAATATCATAGTTCCTATGTTACCTGAGAAACCAAAGGATGTTACAATGGTTCTTACATCTGATGAACTGGACTGAAGTCCATGAAAGCTTATTCAGGGATCATATGCTGAATGTGGTAATGTGAGAGTGCCAAATAGCTTGTCAGAGTTCTCATTTTGGAAGCATCACTGAAACCAAGCATAGCCAAATTGCACTAGCTTTGTAATGTATCTGTTGCTTGACATTCCCAGCTAGAGGAAATCTATACTGAATGGCGAAGGGAGTATAGTTGTTCCCACTGCAGCTGCTCTCACTGTCTTTTAGAGAAATGGGTAAAGATTCAACTCTGTTTGCCAGTCTCCCCACAGTTCATTCCCTGAATGCAGTGTCGTAAAGACCTCTCAGTCTCAATTTGCTGTCTAGGAACTCCTTAGATCTCTCATTGTGGAATGGTAAGTATGTGAGAGTCATATTACACAGCTAGGAGTACTCAGCTAGGAGAGTTTGTGCATTTGTGTTTTATAAAAAGAAAAACCTCCCCTCCCTGCCTCTTTTACATTGCTGGATGATATCATGGACCTGAAAGGAAGTGATGGATTCTCAGCCTCAGGATGTTACTGAGATTCCTTCATTTTCTTGTCAACGTCTGTTCTGTTTCCTTTTTGTTTTAATAATAAACTAGCATATATACCTGGCATTGCCCGAGATTTTATTTTCTTATAGGTAATACTTGCTAGAAAGATTTGAGATCCTGTGTCTCTAATTTCCCAAACCATCTTGTCTAGTACCGGTAACTTTTCCTCCTATTTCCCAGTTCGAGGCCCTGTCTAATGGTAGTTCCAATCCTATCTATAGAACCATTTCCAGAGTGTGGTATTATAGGATTTCTATTCAGCTCCATGGCTGTTATGAGATGCTCCAGAAATCTACCCTCCATGCTGTTCAAAATCTCTCAGAAGCTATTCATTGAGGTTATTAGGAGTTTTGGAATAGAGTGCTATGGATTTGTTGAGTACTCTCAGCAATATTTGTCCTTGTCATTGGAATCAGATGGGGCTGTGCAAGGACTGGACAATTGCTTGGATTATTTAATAGACTGGACAAGGACCAATAAATTGCAAATGAATCCCAATAAGACAGAGTCTTAAGGATGAGTGGTTTGGGGTCTCGGAAATCAGTAAACATCTTGCCTTGGATGCGCTTCCCCTTTAAGAGCAGATGTATAGTTTGGGAGCAATCCTAAATCCATCTCTATTGCTAGAGGCTCAGGTAGTTTCCATGGTTCTGAGAACTTGACACTGAGAACTTTGACTGATCTGCTGTCTACAGCCTTTCCTGGACAAGGACAACCTGCCTACAGTAGTGTATGTGATACTAACTTCCCAATAGTTTGCTGCAACATCGTCTATAGGGAATTGCCCCTAGAGATAACTAAAAAATTGCACGTTTTGTAAAATGCAGCAGCTAAATTGTTGATAGGAACATCAAGCATAAATCATATAATACCTGTCTTAAAAGAATTGCATTGGCTGCAAATAGGTTTTGAATTCAAGGTGCCGTGATGGCATTCAAACCCTTACCAATGTGGGTCCTCAATTGCTGCTCCCTTTGTATGCCTGCTTAGGGACTGAGGACTGCTGGAGAAGGCCTCCCCACTCCAGTGGGAAAAATACACTGTGTGAGAACATGTCAGAGGGCCTTTTCAGCTGTGGTGCCCCTGTTGTGGAGCACCATCCCCTTAGGAGCCTGATTGGCAGCCATGATTATGTCCTTCTAGCACCAAGTAAAAGTATAGGTCAAGATTCTGCATCATCAGATGTAACCACAGTGATGGAGTTCCATCATCATAGTTACATCTGACAGTGCTACTCTATAAACAGATACTGTTTCAGCCTGGCTCAACTAAAGGGTTTCTGAGGCACTGCATTTGGAGTATTGGAAAAGATGTCTGCAGCACCTTCCCAGTCACAGGGCATATCAAGAACAGGCAACTGGAGAGATCAACTGCTCGTCTCAGGTAGTCCTGTGAATGTGAGAGCACTGCAGATGAACCCGTCTGTAACACTTCAGAAACACTTTCGTTGAGGTGCTACCAGGCTCAAACAATTGGTTTGGAAGGGTTCATACTTGGTTGCTAAAAATGTAAATGAGAATCCTGAGCAGTTACAAGATGGTAAATTCAGTTTATGATCCTATAACTTCTGAACAGGATCCTGGCCATAGCTTTTACTAAAATCTTAGTGGATTTCATCTAAATCTGCACATGTTCACGGTTCTAATTTGTCCTAAACTATCTGACCTGGGTAAGCTGATATTACTGCATACTGTTCTAAGATCCTATGATACAGGGCCAAATATAAATATTAAATAAATAAATAGTTCAGGGGAGTATGCTAGAAGTCTTCAGCAGAGAAGTCTGTGTGAGGTCAAAGTACAGGATTCCATTGGAGGAAGTCATGTCTGTTAGAAGTTTTATTAAACTGCCATGACTGTGCAAAGCAGATATGCTCAAAGAGGCAGATACGTGCAGTTCATATATATTTTTGTATAATGCTTGTACTGTGTGAATTCTTTTTAAAGAATTGGATTTATGTGTTTGTGCCACAGAATGTAAACTTATCTGCTGAACCAGAAAATGTTGGTGTTTTCATCCATTCCAAAAATGATTTCCCTTGTGGTGGCCAGTGGAAGGGGAAAACATTTTCTTAAGAAATCATGACAGTCTTTCAAAAGTCCAGACATTTTAGATATTCCTCTTGAGGTCTTTGAACATTCAGTTATTTTCTGCTTCTCGTGGGCATACTTCTTTCACATCCATAGGCTTCTTCTCAGCTAGCACATGCCAGAGATTTCAGGGATTAAAAAGCTAACTTCCATCTGCAGTATTGGCATCTTCTAATGTGACAGGGATGCAGCTTTAAAAATAAAGCTTTTGACTAGACAGATTCCATTGTAAGAAAATACAGATTTTGTTTTGAAAATATTTCTTCTCTTGTTATTTTTCTTAAAGGAAACTTGCAATCTGTATCCTACAGATCCGTGAGGATTAATTAGTTAATGCCACTTTCAAGGGAAAAATATAAAGTCTTTCCCATCTTTTGTTATATTAAAGACAGTGGTTATGGTTTCCCAGCACAGGATCTCCTGACTATATTGAAAAAATCTCAAAAGTTCCTTTTTGGATCTTTGCTATTATGTGATGTAGGAATGAATGGACACTAGTCTGGAGTCAGGATGTGCCTACAGGTTAATGTTAATTCTAGTCTGAATTAGTGTTCATTATTGCTACAGATGCAGAAGATCATTCCATCTTCAGTAACATGTCTATCTGCCTGTATGTCCCATTCACTTCAATGAAACTTTGTTGTTATATGCCTTCAAGTGAGATCTCACTTACGGCCAACCTGTGATTAGGTTTTCTTGGCAGATTTCATTCAGAGGAGATTTGCCACTGTTTTATCCTAAGGACAAAAATGTGACTTGCCCAAGATGGATTTCCATGACTGAGAAAGGATTTGAACTCTGATCTGACAGACTCCTAGGTCATTTCTGCACTAGCCTGTTATAGTGCTATTATTCCACTTTCTTTCTTTCTTTTTAATTAAAATACATGCTTTACATACATCTTAGTTAGTATAACTTCACTTTTGATTGTATACATAAAACCACCATAATCCTCTATTCACATACAGTCATCTTTTAACATTGATATACAATCTTTCCTTTTCCTATAATTCTTTCTTCCCTCCTAACAAATCTTATATTGATTCTTTTGTTTCCCGTAGCTTTCACTTCCTACTTTCTTTTACTCTGATCTTCTTTATCTCTTTTTTCTATTCCCTCCACCCATTAATTTCAGTGTTGGCTGTCCTATAACTATACCTTTTTGCTTACTGTCTTTTCTGCTCATCTCTAATCTTAGTCAATTTCTTCATCTTGGCAAATCTTTACCCAATTACTCTATTATTCCACTTTCAACATCCTGTGAAATCCTGGAGTTTGCAGTATAGGGAGGGGCCTCAAAGCCCCCCACCAGACTGCAAACCCCAGGATTCCATTAGATGTTGAAAGTGGAACAATAGCACTACAACGGGCTGGTGCAGAAATGGCCCTAGTCCAATACTCAGTCATATTTGCTGGCTCATTTACGGGAATTGCTCCCAAGTAAATGTACATAGAATTAGAACCTAAACTTATGTAAAATGTGACCTTTTGTGTTTGCTGCCAGGATAGTTAAATTGTGGCATATAAGAACACAGGTTCTCTTCTTTCCCTGTGTGCTTATGAGGCTAGAAGACCAGCATTGGAGTGGTGAACATTCCAAACAGGCAGCCTTGGGTAAATGCAACAAGAGAACCCAAATGGCTGGGCTATGTATTGATCTGCTTAATCCAGCTGTGTACACAGCTGACCTACAAGAGCTGATTGCGTTTGACCTTTTCCTGCCTAAAGGCACTGGCAACATGGGTTACAATGAACTTCAGCTATGGCTCAGTTTAACAAACCCAAGAGATAAACCTCAAGGGCAACTGTGTCCCCTGGTTTAAGATGTCTATTCCAAATATAAAATCACAGTGATCGTTCTTGAAAATCCCATCCATCAGTGAATCAACGTCCATTTTAATTCTGGGTCTCTTGTTGAGAAAGTCTAGGGGCATAATTTCACTGGTTTAGCAGTCAATAATTCAGCCAGCAGACTAAAGGCCTTCACAGCTTGAGATCTCATAATCCAAAGGATTGACTCTTCCCATGTGGACCCATCTATGTCCCGAGAGATCCTAAACTGAGATTCTTCATCAAATGCTCTTGCAAGCTGAGATATGGGGGTTGATCAGAGCAGAAAGGGTCTTTTCAGCAGTGTCTTCTCAATTGCTGAAATAGCCTCCTCAGAGCACCCATCTTAATGTCTTCTTGATGTGAGAAAAAGGCTTTAAAAAACAAATTTCTGTAGCCTTTTAAACACTTGAAACATTTAATCTCTGTATTGTAGTTTCAGCATTCTTGTTTTGCTCTGGGAAAAGTACTGTATTCTTTTGGTTCTCTACTGATGATTTGTAGCTACAATGTTTTGGTTTCTGAGTCTCTGCTTTAAAATAGTCTGCTTTGTTTTAAATAGTTGTTCTGCTTTAAACACTTGTTTTGCTTTTAACCATTGTTTTATGGCTTGATCTAGCAAATTTCTGTTTGTTGAAACTGGTTCCTTTTTTAAAAAAAAATATATATATATTTGTATGTCACCCTGGGAACTGTTATCATTGACCAAATAGAATGATTCAATGAATGAATGAATGTGAATGAGGTAATAAATTAAATTCTAGTATCTGCTGCCTCAGTTATGGGTAAACACAATTTATCCTTTATATGTAGAAATAAACAAGAGTTAGAAATGATTGTTGACAGCCTGTAATGAAAGGTCTTTTAAGTTAATGTGCTTTTGCAGAAGTAAGGTGCTGCTATGGACTCACTGTGTGAACTGCTGCACATCACTTTAAATTCAGTGTTTCTGTAGGGTGTGACTGGAGCAGGCAGTGGAGCTCCACCAGTTAGTCCCAGTAGGCACAATGGCTCTTAATATCTCTAGGACATTGTAATGATAATACATAATAAGTATTTTTTTCTTTTTCTTTTTCTTAATAAAAATAGTAAAATAAGATTAACATTCATTCTGTTAAGTGAAAGAATACAGGCATATGCAACAGATGAGAAGAAAATACTTGTTATCTAAGAGATTGGGAGATAATAAATATTTTCTTCTCATCGGTTGCTTGGTCTGTATCCTCATCTTGTGGAAAAGGAGAACTAGTCCTTTACAGTATTCTTACCTAGAGCTTAGCATAGCTGTTCATTGGACTACAGCTCCTAGTGCCCAGGCTGGCTGTTGGATTTTGGGGGTTGCAGTGCCCAAAGTATACTTTCCAAATTCTGTTCTTATTAGGTGTTTGAGTAGCTATACCTTAAGTAGATATATCCTGGGGTTTGTAGTTTGTTGAAACGCTACAGGATGTCAATGTCAGGCGGTGGCTTAAGCAGACACAGAGGCAGGAGCTGGGTTTATGGCTTTAGTAATAAAGTAATCAAGAGGTTACATCACCAAAACAAACATCCAAGTCCCAGAGGCAGCAAACTCAAACAGCAAGGATTAACCTGGAACAGAAAGCCCAGGATGCAGATTTCCAGTTGGTAGACAGTTGTTGCCCCGTGCCCACCTCCCACAGTGTCTGTCTTAAATACACAGTCTTTAGCCCAGCTGGGGCTGATCAAGTGTCCGTTGGCCCAGCTCACAGCTGGAGCCCCTCAAGACTTCAGGACCGATTCATCAGACGCTTCTCCCCAGCCGCTGCGATCTCCGAACCGCCCCTGGAGGAACGTGGGGGGAGGGTCTGCTGCAAACTCCAGGCTGGAGTCAGAAACACCCGCCTCTGTTGAGCCAGAAGCACTGGCCTCTGCCTCCGGAGCACAAACATCTGCTGCAGGTACTGGCTAGGGATCCGTGCCCGGGACAGCTGTGGGTTCGCTAGCAGACTCCTCCCTAGACTCTGAAGGAGCCCCCTCTCCCGAAGGCCCCTCCAAGGGATCCTCCCCCGGCCGGGAGTCCAAGTCTAACTTGGAGTCCCAGTCTGAATCGGCAGCATGCTCAGCCTGGCTCATGACACAGGAGCTCTGTGGCTGAGAATTCTAAATAGTGTTCCCTAAATTGTCAGCCCCATTATTCTGTAAGGTGCAGCCATGACAATTGAAGTGGAATCACAGTACAATAATTGTGTGCTGTGAATGGGCGCCAAATGACATGTATTGTTTTAAAAGAGGCATGTTCTTACATCCAAGAGGGTGCCTTTTCTAAGATGTTGCCTGCTGTGTTGTATGATATGTATGTTCCATTCAAAAACAAAGAACCTTTCTTATTTCAGAACTACTGCATTAACCTATATGGGTATATTTAGGCTGGACAAGAAAGCTGAAGGGTATGAGACAGCACCTTTCAAATATCTGATGGAAGTCAATTGAAGTACTGATCAATGGAAATCTGAGCAAAGGCTTGTTATGTACTGTCCCCAGATCTTATGTAGTTACATGAGAATAGATTTTGACTGAACATGAAGATAAATTTCTGAATGGTAGGAGTGGTTCAATAATAGAACCAATAATTTAAAGAAATGTTGAGTATTTCCTCACTGGAGGTCTTCAGGCAGAGCCTGGGCAGCCATCTGTTCTTCCCCTGAATTTCCTGTACTGAGGATGAGGTTCATCTAGAATGCTTATAAGGCCCCTCCCATTTGATTCTATGACTATGACACCATCTATACCTTCCACTGGGAGCAGCACATCATAAGCCTTTGACTCCATCAATTCTCAGTAAGGTACCAAGCCAAACAATTAAGTAAAGTGGTTTTATTTGCTCCAGTACTTTACAATAAACATAAGCTCCTCGAGCACTACCACCAAAGCTTAGGATCACAACAGGCCCTCAGAGTTGGACTCCCAAAGAACTCAGGTAGACCAACAAGCTTTAGGTTGTTTGAAGCCCCACTGGTGGCTACAGGATAAGTTGGTACAACTTCTTTCCTGGCTTTCCCCCTCCTTTTCCCTGCACAACACCATACCTCCAGAGGGAGGAGATGTTACTCCTAGCTCTCCCTGGGCCTTCTTCCAAGACAATCCTCTTCCCAAAGGATAAGTCCAGCTCTCCTTCCACAGACTAACTGCTCCTGTTTTCTAACACCTCCTTCTTCCTGGCTACAATGCTGTTTTGTTTTTGTTTTGTTTTGCGTTAGGGTTGCCTCACCCCCTTGCCTGTTGAACTTCGACTTCTCCCTGGTACTTGTGAATTATTCTTCAGTACAGCTCTTTTCCAGCTCTTGATTACTGGTCAGCCCTACAGCTGGTAGTTTTCTCAGTTTGGGAGAAACAGCAGAGAAGGAGGTTGGTAGTGTGGCCATCCTCATACCCTCTCACAAACATACAATGCTCCATCCACCATGACAGTACTTTAATCATCTTTTTGGGTGGCACAGAAACATGGAGATTCCTCATATATCTGATACAAAACTTGTGTCTTTAGCATAGCCTTTATCTCCCTAAAAACTAATGTATGAGTTCCAAAATATGGAGTAAAATAATAGGAGAAGGGTGAATTGTGCTATCTGTGTAATTTGTAGAATAGCTTTGGAGATGCAAGCTTGACCTAAGGAGGCAACAGCTTTGTGCTGTAATTACTTTGTGCCTCCTTTCCTTTCTTAGCATTCACATGCTCAGACTGTGCACTATAAGAAGTGGCTTAGGGAGCTGGGTATGTTTAGCCTGGAGCAGAGAAGGTTAAGAGGTGACTTGATAGCCGTTTTTCAGATATTTGAAAAAATGTCATGTGTAGGATGGAACAAGCTTTTTTTACAGCTGCTCCAAAGACTTGGATACAAAGCAATGGCTTCAAGCTACAGGAAAAAAGATTCCTGTATTAAATATTAGAAAGAACTTCCTGATAGTAAAATGGTAGCTTGACAGTGGAATACACTGTCTTGGAGTGTGGTGGAGTCTCTTCGTTGGACATTTTCAAACAGAATCTGGATGGCCATCTGTCAGAAGTGCTGCATGGTAGAGAGTGGGACTGGATGGCCCTTGTGGTCTCCTCCAGCTCCATGAATCTAGGGCCATTTCTGCATGAAACTGTTATAGTGGTTTGATTCCACTTTCAACATCTTATGGAATCCTGGAGTTTGCAGTTTCGGAAACTGCAAACCCCAGGATTCCATAGGATGTTGAAAGTGGAATCAAACCGCTATAACGGTCTCGTGCGGAAATGGCCGATGATTCCATGCTATTCTCTTTCCCAAACACTGACTACCAGTCTGTTTCTGGAACAATTCAAAGTGCTGGTTATGACCTGTACCCTATATGCCTTGGATCTAGGCTGTCTGAAGTACCATCTCTCCCTATATGAATCTTTCTGGGTTTTAAGATCTTTTGGGGAAGGGCTTTCTCTTGCTTCCATAGCCATTTGAAATTCTCCCCCACGGAAAGCTAGGTTAGCCCCCTCTTTATAGTCTTTCTGGTGGAAGGCAAATACCTTTAAATTTAAACAGGCCTTTGGCTTTTAGTTGGTTATTACAGAATGGTCTTGTAATGGGAGGTGTTGCATTTTTACCTTCATTACTATAATAACGAGCTATTTGAAATGGTATTTTTAATAGGATTGGTTTTTTTAAAAAAAACTTTGTACTAAATATTTTTATAGCTGTATTTTGTTTTAACCTAAATTGTAATCAGTTTTGGGTCCCAGATTGGAGGAAAGGCAGGATATAAATTATGCGAATGAGTGAATGAATAAAAGCTAGCCAGAAAGCAAGCCACCTATGCTTTTCCTTCAAATGTTACTTAGAAAGAATGGTAGACCTGACAGCAGTGCTAACTGAGCCACATCTCAATATCCTTCACCTCTGAACTTCTCTTCACAGACAGAGCAGATGGTACATAAAACTCAGGAAATGTCACAAGAACAATAAAAAACCTTCTCTATGACCCGTGTTAATAAACTAAATGAATAACATGCAACCCTGTGGTGGAATGTTTTTTGGTCAACTGGGATTTGCAATGGCATTTCCGCTTAAAATGCAGAAGCAGTCACTTGCTTTAGTTCATCAAAGGGAGTTGAGAATAAGTTCCTGTAATATTGTGAGACATTTAAGTGTGTGCTAGGAAAAAGGAAGCAATATGACAATTTACTTAAGGGAAAAAAACACCTCCCCCCATAGAGCCTACCATATATAACACAAAGTAGAAGAGGCTTCATTTTCCTTAGTGTCAATTTGCAATACATAATGTGGAGTGTTATGCCTGATAGTGTTCGCAACATTTTAAGCTGCCATGGGTTCCATACTGGGAGAAAGACAGGATATAAAATAAATGAATAAACTGTTGAAAATATTTCTGCTCAATAGATCAGTAGTACAGACAGATGGGATAAACACTATTCACAAGAGTGTTTTTGAATCAATTGTGAACACTGATCTGGTTAACATAACACATTAGCATCCCCCATTCCCATTCTTTTATACCTAGTTGAATTGTTAAATTCGAAAGAAGCAAAAATATGGATGCCTATAATTGTTGTTGTTACATTCATGGACAGTCCACTCTTGTGCTTACAAGAAATGCTGTTGTCCACATCCATAACTTTTCCATATAGTTTTTGTCCATACCTGAGGAAAGGTGGGATGGCTTAAGTATTTAATTTTCTTTTAATGAAGTGGTCAACTGGACTCTCCACTTTTGCCCCAGACCCCAAACCAGCATGCCATAACAAATGTCTGTGAAGCATATTTGCTCACCTCTGAGCATGGTCTGTTCAGACAACTGCTTCCTTTCACCCTTCATAATCCCTGGCCTCTTCAAGGAGAGTGCTGAAGTCTACACCTTGGAAATGTTACATTTAAGTTGCAGCTCCCTGAATCTCAGCCAGGCTAGCCAGTGATGATACTATAGCCCCCCCAAAAGTAATATTCCAAGATCTGGCTAAGATACTACAATAATACCAAGAAAAAGAATGGCAACTGTGGCAACACAGGTCACTACTGTGGTTGTTTTAATCAGGCCATGTGTACACAGGGACATATCTCCATCATAAGCTGCCAAATGTCCAGGTTATGTATATGTTTATGTGGAAATTTTGATCCACCCTTCCTGCGCCTCCCTAGGCACTACAGACTACAGTGAGAACACAGTACCTTGAAAACATTGGATAATGTCATCAGTTGGGCAGTGTTCCTGAATACAATATTTCTTCTCTTTCAGGTAATAGCAATTAATATATCCTCCAGCTGCTTCTGGGTAGAGAGTGTTCTCTCTCTTTTTTGCTAGACATATTGGTGCAAATTGAAATATTTTTGTTGTCTGTTGTCCAGTAAGAGGGTCAAATCAGATGTGAAGGTGCAAGTCTATAGCTGGATCTCCTGTCTCCAATTTATTTTAAAAGCAGATGTGGGTATGCATTGGTGGGTGATTGGGTAGGGACCCCAGTGCTGGGGGAGTGTTGCCAGACTTACAGATGAAGATGAACTCTTTGTATACTGCTTCATCAATTGAGATGCAGAGAAAGCCTATGATAGATGCCACCTAAGCCTGAAGTAATCTCTGAACATGAAATACCCTCCAAGCCTGGTGTCGGCGGCTGGGCGGGGCCGGGCAGGCTAGGTCCGAGCTCGGGTCGAGGCTGGTGCCTCAGAAGCCTCAGCCAGCGGTTTAGCAGCCAACTAAGCAGTCCAGTAAACAAACTAAGGCAAGCCTTGCTTCAGGCATAAAACAGGAACGAAAGAAAGGGTTTCCTCACCCAGGCAACAAGGAGTTAAGCTGGCTGGCAGGGCTTCTGGGCAGGGTCTCAGCAGGAACGCGGCAGGCAAGCAGCAGGAACACAGCGGAAAGTCAGCAGCACGGACGGGCAACGCACAGAGAGCCGTTGGTTGTTGCTCCGTGCTGGACTCGGCTCCCTCTGGGACTTAAGTAGGGGCTTGGCGCCGGCCAATCCAGAGGCGGCTGCGCAGCTGGGAGCCCTTAGCCGGGCTCACAGCTGTGCGTCCTCAGCCAGCTGCGAGCCCTCAGCCTGCAGCCGACGCTCCAGCAGCCGGCGGGAGCGGCGGGCAGCCTCCTTGGTTTGCCGCCGCTGCAGGAACATGGGAGGGAGGCCGACGGGCTCCTCCGGATCAGACCCGCGGGTGGGCGGTGGCACAGAGTGGCGCCTGGGCCCCGCCCACCTCGGGCGCACACCTGGTTGGCCCCCCCCGGCGGCTCCGGCATCCTCCGGGTGACTCACCTCCGCGGCGATGGCTCCATTGGTGTCCTCGGCGGCGGCGGCGGCCTCCCTGGTAGGTTCCGCGGCGGCGGCAGGGCAGGCGAGGTTCGGGCGGCCTCTCGTCGCGGCGGAGGCCTCCCCGGCCTCGTCCTCAGCGGCGGCAGGGCAGGCGAAGTCCGGGCGGCCTCCCGCGAAGGCCTCCCCGGCCTTGTCCTCAGCGGCGGCAGTTGGGACAGGCCCGGAACGGCCATCCATGGCTGCGGGTGGGTCCGCGGCCTCCTCCGTGGCAGCGGTAGCCTCAACGGCGTCTGGGCAGCTGATCCCGGCGCCGGAGGCCTCCGCCGCTACTCGCGAGGAGGCCGGGCCGTCCTCCTCCTCGGGAGTCGCATCCGCGGCCCCGGAGGCCCCGACACCTGGTATACCCTTTCAACTGATTCAGTTGTCTGCCCATAAATCTAACAAGGAGGGCAGAAAATGGAAATCAACCCCGTCAACCATGAGTGTTGGTCTACTTGTTTTAAACAGACGTGTATAGTATGAATGGAGCATGCACTAACCACTATATGGTGAGTGCAACTGATTTCAAGGGAGAAATATCTTCCCCCCTTTACTAAAACAGCAAATCTTTTTGACCCTTAGCTCACAAGCTTTGCACATAAAACAGTCCCCATTCTGCTTTTTTGAGCTACTATTCCATAGTACTTCTCCACTGGTCTCCCCATGATCTTTCTTTGGTTAGCAAGTGGGATAAAGATTCAAACCACATGTTGAAAAAAAATCCAGTTTCCAGTATTTATGTAATATTAGTCTTTCCCCCCTGTATTTTGTTGGCTAAACAAATGGCTTTTTAATTACTTTGGTTTTCTCGGTATAAGTGCAAGGAATTGTTATGGGCAAAGTTACATGCCTATCTGAGCTGCTTTAAATTTCTTTCTTCCTTCCTTCCTTCCTTCCTTCCTTCCTTCTTCCTTCTTCCTTCCTTTTTACTGTTTTTGTTTTTTCTGGGTTTCCTATCCACCACAGTTTTAGTTAATCCGAATTGAGGATGACTCATTTAACAGAATGCGACACTGGCTACAATATTTTTCAATTATCTTGACTCTTCTGTTTCAATAATGTTCTGTCAATAGCAGTTAGAGTTATCCTCAATAACATTCCATTCATCACATCAACAGTATACGTGTGTGTATGTGTGTGTCTTTGTGTGTGCGGTAACAAATATCTCTTATGTGAGGTAAACACATTCCATCTTTTGGCTGAATGTCATTCCCAGGCAGAGTTTCGCTTAACATATAGCTCTATTAATATAATCTCAGAGGGAAAATACAATCAGGAGGCTATTAGGGATAAATACATGAGGGAGGCATGACCACAGCCTGGAAAATCATTTGTTTTCACTAGTTGCAGTAGAAGGTCTCCTTCCTTGCCTTCTAAAACAAATTGGCATTGAATGCAGGCAGCCATAGTGTACATAAAGATAAGACTAGTTTGATTTCCTGCTTAGAAAGCAAGCAAGCTTGGTAACTGTAGACTGAGCAAATGTGCTGGGCTATTTAATTATTTTAAAAGACCATTTTTGGTGTCTACTACTTTCTCACCATTTTAAGCATGTGCTTTTTTTCAGGCTGAGTCTGTGTCGTTGCTTTTAACTTCCTAAAGCAAATGCACAGTACCTCAAACTGTATACATCATTTAATATCGTCACCTATGTTACTGCTTAGCTAGTAAATGCCATGGAGCAGGGATAGAAATGATGTGGCCCTTCAGATGTCATTGGACTGCAACTCCCAGCATTTCTCACCACTGGATATTCAGGCTAGGGCTAATGACAGTTGCTGTCTGACAATCTCTGAAGGGCTACATGATTCCCATCCCACCACAATTTGTGGGGCAGTTTTGATTGGCTTTGACTTTAGAATATTTAAGAGGTGGTGAAATAATACGAACAACTTTAATGCAGTATTTCGTTGGAGTTTGGGTTTAGAAATTTTAAAAAGTGTCTTGAACAGGAAAACTCTGGAGGTACTCTCTTTCAATCCAGTTTGAATAATAGGAAATGGATTATGATTTTGGAGTTAATATCCTGGCAGGTGGTATTTTTTAGGTACAACTAATCTGATTTAGAGCAGGGTGTTACATAACATAATAATTCTAGAAAAAATATCTTCCTCCCTCAAAGGGCTACCTCTGACTCAAAGCTACTGAAACATGGTAGGAGCTGTATTTCAAAGTGGACCATTAGGAGAGAAGAAGTGTTAAGCCATGGATTTCCACTGGGACCCGAAAAAAAGTGCTATTATTATCCATGTCTTAGAAAACCAGCTTTATTTGATCATGTAATGGGTTAGATCCAAACTTAGTCATACTTAGAGCAGACCCAATGAAACCAAAAGGACCTGTTGCTATTTGCCATCAAGTCAACTTTGGCCATTTCCGCCCTAGACTGTTATAGTGCTATTATTCCATTTTCAACATCGTATGGAATCCTCAAAGGTCCCTCTCTAAACCGCAAACCCCAGTATTGCATGAAATGGTGAAGGTGGAATAACAACTCAATGTTTAAAGTGACCCTATGAATGGCAGATTTCCAAGAGTCTCAGTTAGCAACTGCCCCGCTCAGGTCTTGCAATCCCAGTGCCATGGTTTCCTTGATCAAATCAATCCACCTGTAGGGCAGTCTTCCTCTCTTTTTCCTACCTCTTTTACCAAGCATTATCATATTTTCCAGTTGATATGCCCGCAGGATATGTCCAAAGTATGATACCCTGACTAACTAACTGTGTGCTTTGTTGTGTGCCTTCAAGTCATTTCTGACTTATGGTGATCTAAGGTGACCTTATTACAGAGTTTTCTTGGCAAGGTTTCCTTTTGCATTTCTCTGAGGCTGAGACAGTGTGACTTGCCCAAGGTCACCCAGGGGGTTTCCATGACTGAGCAGGGATTCATCATAGTCCAACACTCAAAGCACTACATAACACTGCCTGCCAACTAACTTATATCCTGCTAATTCGACTTTGTCTACTTGAAGTATGAATAGCTTTTAATCCAACTCACTGAGTATGGTAATGAGAACAGTGCTTATAAAATGCAATTTGACAAATACACAACATGGCAGCATGTATGAGAGATGTGTATATTGTCCACACAACAGGTAGGGACAGATACAGCAGGGGGCAGTGATGTATTTAAGTCTTTTACTACAAGTCTCAAGTCAAATTTCAAGTCAAGTCTCAAGTCCTTGAAGATACTTTCAAGTCAAATCTCAAGTCAAGTCTCAAGTCTGGGAGCCAACTTCATACTCCAACCTCTATTCCAGAATTTCTGGACAGAGTTGGATAAAGTCAGTTTTAACAATTTTAGTAGAGTTGGCCATACACATTTGCAATTTTGCCATCTGCAGCTTCAGAAGTGAGGAATAGGATCCTTTTTACTCTGCATTACTGAAGCTTCAAAAGTTGTAAAAAGAAGGATCCTTCCTCCTCAATCCCACTGTCTAACATGCTTGCTGTTCTTTGAGAAACATGTCCTATGTTTTGGGAACAAGTCTTGTCTTCTGCTCTTAGGAAAAGTTTTAAAAGGTTCCTCCAATATGCAGCAAAGATAGGCTGCTGAGGAGACCTCAAGCCCATTGCCTAAGCTGTCTGCTGTTCACCTCTGAGAAATGCACCCACACTTTGAGCTTGAGAAAGATCATCACATGACCAGTAGGGAAAAGGAGATGGAAGCATTGTTCAAAGTTGTTAGGTTTCCGGATGAATGTGTTATGTGACTGAACCAAGGGCAGCAAGTCAGTCACTAAAAATATACAAGTCTCAAGTCGAGTCAAGTCAGTGCATCATTTATTGCCAAGTCAAGTCCGAGTCGAGTCACTGAAGTGACTTAAGTCTGACTTGAGTCTGAGTCAGTTAATTCAACTCTACATCACTAGCAGAGGGCAGTGTTTGGTCCTCTCCTCTCACCTTCCTCTGTGGCAGACTCAATCTCTAGTTTGTTTGTTTGCTAAATATCAGCGCAAAACTGGTTTTAGGAGTGACTTGAAGTTTAATTCTGTCTGTCACTTCAGGTTTTTAGATGGATTTGAGGGTGATTTCAGGGTTTCATGAAAGGCTGGGTAGTTCAAATGAAACCACTGCTGTGGGAGGCATATTGGGCAGGAATGCAGTTCTACACTAATTTCTTTTCTCAAAGATAGCAGCAAGTAATTTCAGCAGTTCTCCCCTGCTCTCCTGTGAGAGTCTTTGAAAACTATGTAGATTTCATAGTAGATTTGTAATTTGAGACTCATTCTGTGAAAAAATTCACATGTGGTTATTTTGTGCAGAAATTGCATATTCTGTGCAGGAAACAGTATTTTTTTGTGTGGAAAAAAATTCAATACAGATTTAGTAATTGTGCACAGAAAATACTGTTTTCTATGCACAGTAGCAATGTGTAAATTTTGCACAGAACAAATTCCCAATTACAGCTTTTTTTTTTCTGCACAGAAACCATTTTCTATGCAGGAATTAATTTTTCTGCATTGAAGTATGATTTTCCACAGGATAAGTCCAGAACTGTGAAGATTCTCATTGGTCCAGGATTCCTCTCATCAGGGTTTCTTGACACTTGAAAGACATGTTTTTTCAACCATTTTTAAATCCACAGGCCTATTCGTGTGTACTAAATGAACAGAAGTAAACATGAGTTAGGAGGTATCATCACTTTCCTCTCCCTGATTTTCCTGTGTTCAGAATTCCAGGGAGAGCCTCCATGCACATAGAAAGCTCCCTGCTTCTGACTGTATCTCTCTATATCAGGGGCATGATGAGGAATGGCACTATACCTCCCCTTCCTGTGCTTCTCTATTAGTGTAGAGTTCTGGATAGGGCTTCTGTAAATCTGCAGAACTTCAAAAATGGTTGCTTCTCTGCTTGGTAAAGTCAAGCTCAGGAAGAATTAGAACAAAAACCAAGAGATGCTCACATATTCGTTTCTAATCCAAATTATTCAGCATCCACTTATATACAGATTTCTTTTTGATATTTTCCTTCCAAACACCCAGAATGTCTGTCTTTGAGAGGAGAGGAAAATTATGGAAGAGTCATAGTATTAATAGAGACGTGTTCTGGCTGACATTGGACATCCTTAGATTGATGATGTCTGTTATATGTTTTGAGATCATTTAAATTGAGAAATGGAGGGACTATAGGTGGTAGTTGTGACAGGGTGAAGGGAGGTGCATTAAAAATGTGGCATGTCTTACAGGCAGCCTCCATAGACTCTCTTATACAATGTGTTCCATTCATGTATCAAATGAAGATAAGTGCCCAAATAATGTCTTATATAGGTATTGCTGAATATTGATTATGATCCAATTGAATTTCTTTTGTTAAAGTGATGAATGAACACATTCATCTTTCTTTGTCATTAGTTTCCTGCACCGTGCTGGAAATATTTCAAATACTGACCATGATGAATGGAAATAGTTCTTGTTTCAAAATAGCCTTTTACTATGATTTTTATTGAATTGCTGCTTCATTTCATTGTGGTACAAAGGGAGCTCTTTCATTACTAACTAGGAATGAGATGCCTATTGTGTCATTCTATGGTGACTTCCTGAGGCTATGGAATCTCTGCAGTTTTTGTGTAGAGACAGTCATTCTCCTCTAGTCTTTGGGTTAAAAGGTCTCTGACAAATTTCCTCAAGTTTTGTTGTTGTCATGCTTGTGTGTACATGTGGGATTGGGGGAGGGGAAAGGTTATTCTTAGGACAGACTTAAAGGAACCAGCCAAAAATTGCATTTTGTTCCTTGTTATTGCAAGAAGGTTTTTTCTTCTTCTTTTGCTTCACTTGGCCCTCAGCGTTTTCAGCATGAATGCAAGAGATCATGACTGAAATGAATCAGTTTGAAAGGGCATCATGGAAAACATGCAAAATATAGCAAAATGTGTGTAATGTGTATGCAATAAACTGTTTTTTTAAGGATTTCAGTTAAAGGGGGAAAATACTCTCCAGAGCACCAAAGCTTGTTCTTTCAACTGTATGTTATTTACAAGATTGTCTCCATTTGGGCAGTATCAGAATTTGTGCAGCTATCAGATAACACAGTACTGAGCTATAATTACTAGAGCAAAACTTTACCCTTCCTCTTTCCTATTCCACCCTCATGAAATGCTCTCTTAGACTGATAGAATCATATGATCTTAGATTTGGAAGTGACCTCAAGGATCATCTAGTCGGACCCCCTGGCCTGCAGGAATATGTCCCAAAAGCACTCCTGAAAGATGCCCATCCAACTTCTGTTTAAAGACATCCAAAGAATGAGGGTCGCCCACCATCTGAGGCAATCTATCCCACTGTTTAACAACAATTCTTATAGTAAGGAAGTTTTTCCAAATGTTTAGATGGAATCTTTTCTTATAATTTGAAACCATGTTCTAGTCTCAGCAGAAAACAAGCTAACTTCATCTTCTGCATGACATCCCTTCAGGTATTTAATGACAGCTATCATGGTACCTCTCTTGTCTTCTCTTCTCCAAGCTGAGCATACCCATCTCCCTGAGTCATTCCTCAAAAGGCTTGGTTTCAGACAGGTACAGGTCAATGCTGGAAATGTCAAGAGAACTGTGGCACATTATTTCATATGTGGTGGTCATGTCCTGGAGCACAAAAATACTGGAAAGAAATACATAAGAAAATAAGTTTAATTTTGAAAATTCAATTCAGGATGACACCTGAATTTTACTTGTTAAACATGACACATACATTAGATGCAACACCAGCTAAGAGACATTGGAGAATTATATTGTATATGGTGACGACGGCTCGTATTGAATATGCACGATTTTGGAAAAATGAAACCACCTACAACGGAACAGTGGTGGACAGCTTTTATGGAAAATAGAAATGCGGACATACTTACACAAAGATTGAAAGGGAGATCAGATGAGGACATAAACAAAGAGTGGAAGATTGTTACAGATTTGGGTTGGGGGTAGACGGAGGGCATTACATTTTTCATGATAACAATTATTATACAGTTAACAGTTAATGAAATATCATGTAGCAAGTAAAGTAGAGATATATAGCAGGAACTAACAAATTATAGATTATTAACATTTTATTGCGATACATGATATAACAAATAAAGGGAATATCAATAATTGTAATCCAGAAAGGAAAGGAAGAAGGAAAAACATTACATGTAACATGCAGAAATTACTGTTTGTTTTATTTGTTAAAATTTGAATAAAATTATATATATATATAAAAGGCTTGGTTTCCAAACCTTTGGTCATCTTGGTTGCCCTTCTCTGGACACATTCCAGTTTGTCAATAGCCACTTTTGTGGGAGTCTTGAGCCCCTAACCGTAACGAATGTAGAAGGCCAACTGTAAGTATATCAGCTGCAATGCAAGAAGGTTGGGTAATTCAAATGAAACCACTGCACTAGGAGGCACAGTGGGCTACTATGTTTAGACAACTGGACATAACTTTTTTTTATTACTCTCTCTCTCCCTCTCTCTCTCTGTATCCTCAAGTGCAGCAAAATAACAAAAATATTTTTTCATAAAAGATTGTATAATTTTCATTATTCTTAAGGACATTATTCTAAACTGTAATCTTCATCTACTTGCCATGGATGGAGAAAGAGAACAGGAACACACATGCAGCTGTAAGAAAGTATGAGTGTCACCACTTGTAGAAAAAGTGCAAGGCGGATTATATTTTGCCCAGAGCCGGGATATTATTATTTTTTTAGTAATTTGCTCTCCCCTCTCCCTTTTTTTTTTGGGTACTATTTTTAAAACTTATTTGTGTAACTCATTATTTTAAAGCATTACTTTTTATGTTACCAGTCAAGCCAGTGTGATGTAGCGGTTTGAGCACTGGGTTCAATTCCCCACTTGACCACAGAAACTCACTGGGCAACCTTGGACACATTACACACTCTCAGCCTGAAAAAATCCTGCTATAAGTTTTCCTTAAGGTCACCATAAATCAACTTAAAGACACACAAGAACTTTATGTCACACTGTATTTTTAAAAGTAATGACCTTGGTAATATCATTACCCAACAAGCAATGTGTTCCGCATTATATTATTACTTTTAACACGTTGCTTCCAAGGTCTGGTTTTGCACTAGCTATGATATCCTAAGAGTACATTATCTGTTTGTTGATGTTTCTGGTAAATGGAGAAAATAGAGATATCTAATGTGAAGTTAAAAGTACATGTCTTGGGGGCTTTAGGAGTTATTTTTTTCCTTAAGCATTTTTATCCTTATCTAAAGCATCTTTATCCTTATCTTTATTTAAAAATTAAGATGTGTTCTATCTGAGTTGTACCTATTTTGTATATCTCTTCCAATGCTGATGTGAACCTTCATCCAGCATTTCATGGAACCAGAGTTGGATGGAATTCTCAAGGCCATACACACCAACTGTTAATGCAGGAATCCATAGCTAAAACATCTCTGATAGATGGACAACTCTTTTAAAACCTTCAGTCAAAGAAATGCAACTGCCTTCTGGGGTGGTTTATTCTATTGTTAAACAGTTCTTAAAGTCAGGAGGTTCTTCCTCATGATTAGTTGGAATCTCCTGTCCACTGAATCCATTAATTTGACTAAATTTGAATCCATTGACTCAGAGCACCAGAAAACAGGCTCACTCCATCTTTCCTGTGACAGCCCTTCAGATATTTCAAGGTAGATGTATCACCACTTCACAATTTCACCAACTTTTTTGCCACTCTGACTTGTATCATCAAGTCACCTCTCAACTTTTTGCAACCCCATGAATTTCACAAGATTTTCTTATGCAAGGAATACTCAGAGATGATTTACCATTGCCTTTTTCTGAAATATGGCCCGGTATACAGCACTTGGTCTCCCATCCAAGTTCTAATCAGGGATTACCCTACTTGGCTTTCAAGATCTGATGGGATCTCATGCCTTTGAGATATTTAGGCCTCTTCTATTTGCCACTAGCAATGGATATATTTTTCCACCACTTTTGTTGACGGAAGGCAGGAGACAGACAAGCAACATGAACATTTTGCATCATGCTGTTCGTCAGGCATTTAACAGTACAATGTGCTGGTGAGCCAGAATCATGTGGGAAAAAGTCCATTACAGCTGTACATGAAACTTTAAAAAAAGAAGCAAAAAAGTCTCTTTGACCACTAATTTTTGTTATCTCTTACTTGTTCAACCTGCAAAGGGATTTTATAGCACCTTTGAGACCAACTAAGGGAAAGAAGTAAGGGAAAGAAGTGTGTATAGGCAAACAAAAGCTTAAGGTGCAAAAGCTTAAGGTACCAACTTTTTCTCTTAGATAATCTTAAAGGTGCTACAAGATCTCTTTGTACACTGATACAAACTAACACAGTTTGTTTAACTTGCTGACAGTTTATACCTTTTCTATTTTGTCTTACAACCCAGTGAACAGAGAGGGTATTCCGGATTACATTATGTTTATCTTCCAACAGAGATGCCCACTTAAATATATAGTATGTAGAATGAGCTGTTTGTGTGTGTGTGTGTGTTTGTGTGTGTGTGTGTTTGCTTCTTGGCTTGGTATCTTTCAGACCTCTCCAGCCACCAGTTCTGTATATAGTATGTAGAATGAGCTGTTTTGAAATAAAAACAAGCATTGGTAACATTTCTTAAAAGCAGGAAGAAAAATAACAACTGGGGAAAGAAATAACAATCACCTGGTTGGAGAAGTAAGACATTTAAAAAATGAACAAAGATAACAATACACATAGTGACAATTTATTCTTCAAAGTGTTCTTTGTTGGGAGAGGTTTGAGAGTAGAAATATGTTCTGTAGAGGTATGCTGGTCTTTGGTTTTTGGATTGTATCTTGACCTATGATAGCATGCAGCAGTAGAGTTACTATGGCCCTTTTCGCACGGCATTTGCCAAGCAAAAGGGCCCCTCGAGCATCGCGCGAATGTGAGGAACGGTCCACATGATGCACTCACAATGACATGGCGCTCCAGGGTCTGGCAGGTGCCACTCACTTACTTTTTCATTTTCAGCTTTGAGCTGAAAATGGTGCGTGATCGCGCATCGCTCCAGGGTCCTGCGTGCACTTGCCATGCGTGCGGAACTCCGGAGCCACGGCATTGCACTTCCTGCCCCAGCGCAGCCTGGGAAACTTCCAGGCTACAGTGCAGAAGGAAGAGGCAGGGCTCTCGCACAAGCAAGTGGCAGCTGCAGTGCCGAAGGAACCTGGACACAAGAGCCTCTCGCTGGAGGCTGCACGCGCGATCCCCACACCCCAGCTCTGTGAAAAAGTGTGTTGCAGAAAGGGTCTCAGATTTCCTTTACTTAGGCTTGGATTAAAGAGAATGGGAGAGAGACCCTATGAAACTCATGAGGTCCCCATAAATCAACAGGTGTCTTGAAGACACATACACATGCACAAAGGGGGAGGGAGAGGGAGAGGGAGAGAGAGAGAGAGAGAGACAGGAAGAAGATACAGAGGTTGGTTGTCTATCTATGCCTGTAGTGGCTGTATGAAGGATTACATTTCATCACGTTTTGTTTTAGTTCCCATACCCATTTGTGCAGAAGCTACAGTTACCAAAAACCCCTTTCCTACACAACTGTTAAATATTAAGAGCACTGCTACGCTCATTCACATCTGGTTGCCCTAGAAAGCAGGGGTAGGAATGGTGCTCTTCGAGGCCTCAAGGAGGGGCCTTACACTTACACACTTCATACTTGCACAAATACCCCCACACACATACACTGCAATTTCCTATTCAGCTGGAGCTACCCGGGCCTTCTACATGCAAAGAATGTGCTCTGTTTCTGAGTGACAGAACTGCCATTATGTTTTTGTTGTCTCTTGTTTCTTTTTTCTACAATTTGCCACCATACAAATTTCCTAGACGTTGTTGGCCTATAACTCTGAGCGATCTTTGCCCAGCGAAGCAGTCCAGTAACATAAAGCCCGGCGGGGGCTTCATGATTCTAACCCCTCCTCCAAAGAAACAAGTAGAAATATGTACAGATTTGGTTGGTTGAACTAGTACAGGTTAGGCCCCCAGTTCAAGTTTTATTTAACAGGTGCTCTTTGTTTGAATTTCTAGTATACTTCCAAGCTGTAAGACACACAAGGCAAATTGGATTGAGATGACAAGGCTGCATGGTATTTGGTTGCTCCCATTTGCCATTGCAAGGTTAAATAACCACACACCAACAAACCAAAGAAAGAAACCAAGAAGAAACTCAGTAATGAACCAGAGAAGGGAAGCTGCTGGTTTTCAGAAACATGCAGGCAAGTTTGATTGTCAAATAAGGGTTCTTGGATTGACATGCCATGGAAACTCCCCCAAAGTACCCTGACTGTGACCTTCAGCTTAGATGAGAGTCTGTCGCTGTTTAATAATGTTAGAAAAGAAACAAAAGGATAAACTAAACCTGCAAACAGGAAAGTGCATTTGTTTACTTTGCATATTGTAAGCCACACTATCTCTACAGTAATTGTAAGCATTCGGAAACCTATGCATTGTGAATTGGTGAATTGTATATATTTCATGCTGTGTCATCTTCTGAAAAGCAATTAAAAGATAACATTGCAGCAACAGGGAGGCTGTAAACTTAGAACTGCTGACTTCTGCAAAAAATCTATTGATTTTATTTAATAAAATTTTACTCATGAATAAATGTGTTTGGGAGTGAGGCCTTAGACCACGTAGCAGCCCTGTAGACCCCATCATCCATAGAGGAGCATTTAGGTACTCTGTTTATGGATGACCTTGGGAAACTGGAAAGCTATAATGAATATTTTGAAATAACCAAAACATGGCATGGCTGCACTGAGGGTTAATTCAATACCATTTGTCTGGTGGCAAATTGTAGAAAAAGGAAACAAGAGACAACAAAAACATAAGGGCAGTTCTGTCACTCAGACCATTTCTGCTAGGCTGTTATAGCGCGATAATTCCACTTTCAACATCCTCTGGAATCCTGGGGTTAGCAGTTTCGGGAGGGGCCAGGTGATTCCAGAGGATGTTGAAAGTGGAATCATCGCGCTATAACAGCCTAGTGCAGAAATGGCATCAGGAACAGAGTACATTCCTTGCATGCCAAAGGCCCAAGTAGCTCCAGCTGAATAAAGAGTTGGAGTGTGTGTGTGTGAGAGAGAGTATCTGTGCAGGTGTGAAGTGTATAAGCGTAAGCCCCCTCTTTGACGCCTTGAAGAGCGCTTGTCAGTTAGAAAAGAAACCAATACTGGGCTCAAGAGTCTTAGTATAGAGGCAACATCATGTGTTCCTTTGGGGTGCAACTCTCTGTGGCCTTGATGAACTTCAAGGTCAACTCATGGCTAATACCTTGCCTTCATTAACACAGCACCACATAATGGTGAAATAAGGGACAGAGATATTGTCCCTTTCATGGTTGTATAGAAGAGGCAGTTTCAGCAAGTGTTCATTGTCATGTAAGCAATACCTGCTGAAATTTCCTGTTCTACAAAACCATTAAAGGGACAAGAGCCCACTGGATTTTTTTCCCCAAAGAAAAACACTTCAGTGCCCAAGGGGTTTACACCTCCAAGCTTAAAGTGGGCCTGAAAGCACTGGAAATTGGTGACCTAAGATATTACCATAAAAGCCAGTGTGGAGCAGTTGAGTGTTGGACTACAACTCTGGAGAACAGGGTTCGAATCCTGGCTCTGCTATGGAAACCCACTGGGTGACCTTTGGCAAGTCACATTCTCTCAGCGTCAGTGGAAAGCAAAGGCAAACCTCTTCTGAACAAATCTTGCCAAGAAAACCCTGTGATAGGTTCTAAGGTTGACATTACTTGAAGGTACACAACATCATCATCATCATCAACAACAACAACAACATGATATCACCATGCTAAAATAATTCTGGGAATGGAAGACCAAACAATTCAGTAGAATATTGTCAAGCATATTTCAGTAATCAGTTCTCAGAAGTATAGGTATGCCTGGGTATTCAGGCTCAACCAATTAGAGGAAGGCACACTTGAAATTGAAATCATTAATTCAGATAGTTATAGAATTGAATCCATCGTGACCCTCAGATATCACAAATCGTAATTCCTTTGCTAATTTTGATTTCAAAGTAATTTCCAAGCATATTGTAATTTTTCCTTTATTCCTATCCTATCTGTACAAACCCATAGGACAGTGTGGGGTTTCAGTGAAATTCTTATTTCTCTTGCTCCAGAAAGTCTAATTGGATAATTATCTGTGATTTGCTTTCTTTTATCTGGGCCACAATGACTTATATGACTCCCAGGCCTATCTCTTTACAGTGCTATTTAGGAGCCAAATATAGCAAGGGCACTTGTAGCCCTTACAAAGGAGAAGTACAGATCTAAGCTCTATTTGTATCACATTTCATATCTAAAAATAAGAGCCAAGTGTGCTACATAGGGCTCATAAGATGTTTTGCCCCTTTCAGTGAAATGGAAGGAGCTGAAAGCTGGAAGAAAGCCAAACAGTCACTAAATCCTGGAGCTGTTGAGCTGGAAGGAATTGTGACATCATCTGACTGAGGTACTGGGAAAGCTGCCAGTGTCTCTTTCTTCTGCATACATATGTTTTAAACCTGACGTTCTTTCTGCATGCAACTTTGGGTTGCTGAAACAAAATTCTTCCCATTTGTACCAGCCAAAATTCGTTAGATACAAGCATACCCAGTCAGAGGGCAATGATGTTATGTCTGTCATATAAAGATGAAGAACTTCTCAGAAAAAATGAACAAACACAAAAACGTTAGTAACTGTTGTTCCAATAGTTGAAACAGTATAGAACAGAGCTTTCCAAACATTTAGTGTTGGTGACACACTTTTTAGACATGCATCATTTCATGACCCAGTAATTCAGTTTTACTAGCAAACTGGAGGTTAAATTAACCCCTTGTAAGAGATACAGACACATACATATATTGCAATAACAAAATGTATGAGGACACAACATTATCTCCCTTTCATATATTTTGAAAAATGTATGATTTATAAATAATAAGATACTTTTCCAAGATTGCAGGCAACACACTAACGTGTCATGGCACGTTGTTTGGAAAGTCCTGGTATAGAATATGTTAAACATGTGGTGTCCCAATGCAAGAGTCAGAACGTCAGAATTATATCAGAACATAGAATTATACAAACACCAGTGGAACTACACAGAGTGCACATATGATGTGAGGAGTTATTCTATACCTACTTAAGATGGCAAAGCTATGCTCTGTTTCTCAATCCAAGCCAGGGCACTGTACTGAATATTTCTACTCTATGGTGAGTGGGATGCTGAAGGATGATGTGCCCAGCCCTCTCCCACCAGCGAGCCATGGTGTGACAAACACAAATCCCTATGTGGTCTTGCCATGACTCCTTGCCACATTGCAGCACACTGGCAGGAGACAGGTGGACATGTTATCATTCAATGCCCTGCTAACCAGTGTCCCAAAACTGCTTCACTTGTTAAGGCAGCCTGGCTTTTGAGGTTGGTTTAAAGGACATTTGTGGTCATGGCAATGGAGCCCTCATCATAAATGTAGATAAATACAAAACAGTTATGACATTGTAAGTCTAGTTTAGGATGTCATAACTGCCTAAAAGGATGCCAGCTGTTGTCTGTAATACCCACATTTGCCGGTGTATAAGACACTCCGGAGCATAAGATGTACCCCGATTTTCAAACAGTATTTTTCAGGAAAAAAAGTCTTATACACCAGCACATACAGTAATTACTAAACAAATCTCTAAATATATCATCTGCGATGATAATTAACTCATACCTATGTGAAATAAAACACCAATAGACAAGCAATGAAATGAGGTTTATAACATACTAATGAAGAATAAATATATAGTGAAGAAAAGTAAAAAGAGATATATTCAACGACTGTGAATTAGGTATTTTTATTAGTTCTCGACTTGTTTGGCATGAATTCTTGCACTGGAGATTCCTCCCTCCTTTTTTTTTTGGGTGGCAACTGTAGCTCAGCATCAACATGGTCGAACACAGAAAGGTTAAAACTCTGCCTGGAATCCTGTTGGCACACTCCACTAGAATAAAAATAGCTGTGTAAGCAGTCAGTTTCTCAGAGATTGTATAAATACTTTGTCTAGTTCAGTTAGTTAGTTACAACTTGGTTAGGGTATTAATGGATGGTTGTGCAACAGGTGAGCTCAAGACCATGACACTGTTAGACTATCAGTTGTACTGTTGTGGAATCCACTGTACTCCCACAGGCATATATTTTAAGTTTATACAGAGGGCAGCATGGTATAGGGATTGAATATAGAACTAGGTCTCTAGAAAAGCAGGATCCAAATCTCTGCTTAGCCATAGAAATCCACTTGGCGACATTAGGGAAGTCACACTCTCTCAGCTTGAGAGAAAGGCAGTGGCAAACTTCTTCTGAATAAGGCCCTTTCAGCACGTGGTAAGGCAGGCCAATGTGTCTTGCCACAGAGGTCTTCTGCACTTTGGAGCAGACTAGGTTCGGTTTATTTACCTTCGTTCCGCATATAATTAAGACTAAGGCCTTTTCCACACGTGGTCGCGAAATCGCGTAGGGACGGTTCTGGCCGGTTTTATTTGTATCTGCGCAATGGCGCATTATATTTTTTAACGTTCCACACAGCTCTAGCGTGTTCCGCACTAGCGTGTGTCTGCAGATCCACACTGTAATCAGATTTAATCTCCCGCTCGCTTCCTAACCACGCCCCCTTCGTCCGTGATTGGACGTTTTTTTTAAAAAATGGCTCCGTGCGTCACTGCACACGTGTGTACCTTGAATGTTCTAAAATGATAAATAAATATAAATAAGTGAAAGAACCCACATACCTAGAATCCTCCCTCTTTTTTTCTGTTCTTCACTGCTTACCGAGGAAAACAAAATGGCGCCGCCCAGCTCTTTGGGCGAATCAGTGCGTATCTGCACTTCCACACACGTCCGCAGGTGCGCACAAACCCGCATCTCGGGAAAAAAACCACATTTTTAAAAAGTGCTCGCAAAGCCAGTTCGGACCGTGCCTATGCGGATTCACGTGTGGAAACAAAAAAATAAATGCGATCAAACGCACCACAAGGTGTGGAAGACCTCCATTAGAGGTCGCATTGATCCGTTTTATATACACGTGTGGAAAGGGCCTTAATGCGCCCTCATGTGGTGGTAAAGTGTGCTATTTGAAAACCAGGAGAAATCGTTTTTCCAATTTTCCAGATCAATCCAATTCGTACTTTCACAGTGGTGCAGACACGTACATTCACGCCAAATCGAATTGGTGGTCAGGGGAGGGCTCATGGGAGGGGCCGGGGGTAGAATGGACTTTTGCACATACACATGTACGCAATGACATACCAAGCTATGCCAAAAAAAGGGGGGGGTCCAATCACAGCCGACGGGGTGGGGTGAGGGGAGTAGTGGGAATGGCCACAGCGGAGGCAGTGTGGATTCATGAACTCGCACTCCTCCGAATCAGAATGGAACATTCGCAGTAGCTGTGCAGAAGGAAATGAAGGAAAGTCTGCCTTGTTTCAAGCCCAGAAAATCCAGTACAAAACGGCACGAACCAATTCACCAGCCTTGTGTGAAAAGGGCCTAAATCTAACCAAAAATCCTATGATCCTAATCCATAGACTAGACTTGACTTGAAATGATAGAAGGCCTGGAAACCATGCCATATGAAGAGAGGATTAGGGAGCTGGGCATGTTTAGCCTGAAGAAGAGAAGGTTAAGCAGTGACATGATAGCTATATTTAAATATTTGAAAGGATGTCGTCTGGAGGATGGAACAAGCCTGTTTTCTGCTGCTCTAGAGACTAGGACATGTAGCAATGGCTTCAAAGTTTAGGACAAGAAAGTGCATCTAAACATTGGGAAGAACGTCCTAATAGTTAGAGCAATTCAATAGTGGAATGTGCTGCCTTGGCATGTGATGGAGTTTTCTTCTTTGGTGGTTTTTAAATAGAGACTGGATGGCCATCTGCTGGGAATGCTTTGATGGTATATTCCTGCATGGCAGGGAGTTGGACCGAATGGCCCTTGTAGTCTCTTCCAACTCTATGACTCTGTGAAGGCTCATGACAACAAAAAGTATATAGGATCTTGGCCCCTGACTTTTAAAGTCTTAAGCTCTCAAGGCTCTGTGCCTCAGTGGACAAATCTGCCAGTTTTGGTTTTTCTCACATTAGAATTTTTACATCACAAGTTTATTCGTCCTGAATATAAAGCAGATTGTAAGTCTGGGCAAAGTCATATCAGGAACGATCTGAGACTGAATTGTCATACATCCTTAATGCAATCCAAATCTGTGCTGTGAGGCAGAAGCAGCCATTGATTATCAGTTCAGACTGCAGTATGCTTAAGGCAGAGAGCTGTGGAGAGGTGAGTACTAACAGAACAGACATGTTAAGGGGACTCTCAGGTACAAAGAACTCAACCATCTGCAGCAGGCTGGTTGTATAAAAGCTGTCAAAGACTGTGCGGTTTTCAAAGACTATTTGCAGTTTGAGGCTTATTTTGTAATAAAAAATATATGTGGTTTTAAGATGTTTTTTTAAAAAACAGATAACTATTTTCTGCATAGGACACCTGTTTTCTGTGCAGAAGGTCCTTTGCATTTTTCAAGCAGAACAAGTCCCAAACTGCCACATTTCTTACCTGTTCAGAATTTTCCTTGTTAGGATCTCCCAAAACTAAAAAAGAAAAGAAAAAAAAAGACTATTTCTTTTGAATATTTTCAAATATTCTTTTCATTCCTACTACCTTCACTCTAGCTCACTTTTGTATCAGTATCATTATGGCTGTAGTACTGAAGCATTCAACTGGGCACAATCCAATGGATCTCATGGTGTCCTTCCATTGGTGATAATGGAAGATGGATGATTTTCCCCTGATGTCCCCACACATCTTCAAATTCTGCTCTGGAAGACCAGAAAAATTCCAAGTATAGATATTGGGCCATGTGGGTGACTGTATTATGGAGAGAGCCCTGTTGCATGAGCAGATGTCTGTTGACATCATGTTAGATTTAGGGTACAGCTTTGCAGATGTATCTCAAACATTACTGAGGCCACACAGATCAATGGACCAGAGTAAATATGGGGAACTGTTCTGATTTCTCCTTGAAAGTACTGAATCAGTGTATCCAAGTGTTAGAACATTTGGCATGTGCTGGCTTCTTTACTCTTTTGAGATCTTCTCCTTTTTGTTCTGTCAGTTTAGCACCTCCACCCTTTTGCTTCTGGTGCTACCACAGTCAACAAATTGACCAATTTTCAGCAAATCCCCAGAAGTATTACTCTACCTGGTCATCAAATACAAACTCAATGTTATATTTCACCTGTTTGCAGGCACCTGTTTTGGTTAGTAAGAAAGGAGGTAGCTCCAGGGCACAATCATGTGGTATCACACACCAATTGTTGACTATTGTAACCACAGTCACTCATACACTCATCAGGATTAAACAGAGCTGTTAATTTAAACAAAAGCTAATAATAGATGCATTACTCTTTTCCTTTAGCCAGAGCTAGACATGGTGCTAAACTAGGGCTGTGATGCTCTAGATGGTTTGAAATTGCAACTCCCATGATCCTATGGGCTATGCTAGTTTTTAAAAAATTCATTTTAGGCCCCCAAACTTGTGTAGTGGTTTGAGCGTTGGCCTACAGTCCTGGAGATCAGAGTTCAATTCCCTGCTTGGCCATGGAAACCCACTGGGTAACCTTGGGCACATCACACACTCTCAGCCCCAGAAAACCCCATGATAGGTTTGCCTTAGGGGCCATTTCCTCACGAGACTCTTATAGCGCTATTATTTCACTTTCGACATCCTATGGAATCCTGGGGTTTACAGTTTTGGGAGGGGCCAGCAGGCGCTATAACAGTCTCATGCGGATATCACTTGGGTCTTCATAAATTGGAAATGACTTGAAGGCACATAACAACAACAACCACAACAACTGAAGGACTACCACTGCCCACTTCTGTTTTTAGCCGAGTGTTTGAAACAATTAGATATTATTTTTGATTGAGTCTGTGCATGTTCAGAAGAGCAAGTACTAGCTGAATGCAGCACTTGAGCAATGCGAAATGTAATGCACTCCTTCTTGACATACATGCATACCCATAGCCTCATAGCCTCATATGCTGATATTTCTTGTTATATCCTTATATAATTAGTTCTTTATATGAATATTAACTAGTTATAGGGAATAATCTTTTGTTCAGAATGTTTTGTTCTGGGAAGTGAATCTAGAAAAAGCTCACACCCTGCATACTTTGCAGATTGTCTCCTTCTGTATTATAATTCCTACAACAGATTGCTACCCTGTGTTAAGAGCTGGTGTGGGTGGGTCTCCCAGCTCTTTTTTCCCACATTTAAAAATATCTCAAATTTGTTTCATCACGTTTATGAAAAAAATGCATGAATTTTAATAAGCTTTTGGTGGAAAACAAAACAGAATGAAATCCTCACTTATCTATAGTCGTCAAATTCTGTATTCCAACCATAGGCAGGACCTGCCTGCTAAGTAGTGGTTAAAGATAAAGGCTTTGTTAGAGGAACAGAAAGGGCAGCCCTAATTCAGCACTACAAATATGGCTGAATACATTAAGATTTTTAAAAACACGCTTTCATGAGAGAAACACTCAATGTCTTTTGTCTGGGTAGATGAATTGGACAGTTGTGCTTTCTACCTATAACTTAAAAAAAAAAAAGTAAGATCCTTTCTGTCTTGTTTGTAGAGAATTTTGCAAATTTGGGGAAGTTTTTGTTTTTAAAAAGAGTGTTAATGTTAAGCAGTACCGAGAAATCAAGTGCCTAAAGGGAGAATCTTCAACAGTAGAATCATATGCACAAAGCTAGTTTTATCCCAAGAATGAGCTGAGTGCTGTCATGGCCAAATTTAGGAAAACAGCCTCAGAAATTTCATTTTAAACTAGCAAGAAGCAAATGGCCCTCACATTTTGCTATCTGTTGGTTGTTATATGTTGGTATCCAAGTGGGGATGATGAAATGTAAACTCTATTTTTCGGGGAGAGGAGGGAAAACACCTCTGGCACTGTCCAAGGCTATGACTGCTTTTATCCTCCCTGTTGTTTTCTTATTTGCTGACAACTTTGTTGTGAAGCTGAGAATTCCTCTTTGTTATCCTTTTGAGAGTTATTCTTAAAAGAAGACACCTACGGATAGAAATAACCCTACAGTTGCTAATGAGTTTACATTAATGTCTTTGAGGATTTTTGGGATGCTAGGAAAGTGCGTGCCTATGTGTGGCTGCATATTGTTTTCAGAGAGGGAGGACTATAAATGAGAATAACAATTTCACATTTCATTTGGTTTGGGTAGCTCAAATAACAACAAAATGCAGTCCTAAGGAATTCCTACAAGAAAAGAATGTGTCCCATTCTCCCTGCCCAGCATCTTCTATCTCTCACTCACTCACTCTCATTCCTTCTGCTAGGACAAGAAGCACAACTCCATTTCACAGTAATCATAAATTAATTTAAAGCTAGCAGCCCATCGCAGAGTCAGGCAGAGGTGTTGAGGGAAAAGCCGTTCAGAGCTATGTGAACCAGGCACTGTCAAAGACAGCGATCCAGGGAAGATGTTTGCCGTTTCCCTGAAGTGCCGGCTAGGGGTGGTCAGGCGTCGGAACAAAGGTACTGGGGACTGGGGTGGGGAGGGTTGAAGTAGCACCTCATGACTCTTTGACAGAGGGTATCTAAAAGATCAGCAGCCAGGCAGGTGGACTTATTTCCAGTTTAAATGTTTCCCTTCCTTTGGTAGCCAGAGAAGAGGGAAACCAGGTTGCATTGTACTGTCTGTTTGCTATGCATTGGGAAAGAGAGGAGGAGTATGGATTTGTCAACCCCTTTAGGAATACAATTGCAAGAGAAATAACTCAGAGGTTTACTAATGCTAGTGGCAGATATATTTGTATTAACATGAGATTTTGATACATATTTGCCTTAACATTTTCCAAAGTGGCTATATTTGTATTTTGGAGTGAATGGGACAGACCTTTTATTTATTTTTTTTGGGCACTGTTTGTTTCACAGCATTGCTTGGTACTGCAAGTTGGTGGACAGTTGTTTCCTCAGACACTTGGGCTGAGAGAAGAGAGTTTGCGTTGGGAGTGGGATGTGTCCATGGGGAGATATTTCAAAGAGATGCTGTCAGAAATCAGAAGAGAAATCTATCATAAGTCTCAAAACAATTTGTAATGCAAATGATGTTTTGGCATTTGTGTTTACTTTCCTCAGTATCCCAGTCCCACAAAACCCACTAGGTTGTATCTGTTGGATGTAAACTTGTAGGTTCTGTGATCACAAATCTTGAAAGTTCAAAAGTATCAGGAGGGGACTGATCTCAGAACATTCCTGCTGTTACAATTTAATCCATTTCCTTCTGATATGGCTGTAGGGCATTGCACACTGCACCTTGATAACTGGGACTGGAATCCTACTCCTAACAAAATCTTATTAAAATATTTTCATGGATTGGAAAACCTTAATGGACACTTTGGATGCAGTCAGCTACGTGAGACATAAATATCCTCCAAATTCAGATGTACAACAACTTATGTCAGATAAAGGTATAGGAAGGACTAAGACACACATGTGCGCGCACACACACACACACACACACAGCCCTTTTATGGACTAAAGATTGCCTTGTCATAAGCAGCCTTAGCGTAGGCTGGCTGTTATTGATTTCCTGAAAGGTACAAGCTCAGCTTCTTTTCCTTGTTTACAGCAAGCCTCAGTGCCTGATACAGAGCTTTGATTCAGCCTGTTAGCTTGAAACTCATTCAAGAGAAGAGCAGGCTTTGAACTCCAATGAGATAAAGAGATTGCCATGTTACTGGGCCGTACACCCCCGTACTTTGGTATGGTTTAATTGGCAAAATATGATTTAATTGGCAATATATATTGATTGGCATTGATATAAAATGTACCGTGATCTGACTGTATGGTCAAGCTGGACAAGAGGAAGACCCTGGCTGAACACATGTGCTGCACATTAGGTCAGGGATCCCCTCCAGGTGTAGCCAGGTCACAGTCAGGAAATCGCCAAGTTATTCCAGAGATAATAGGCTTAAGATAAGCTGTAACAACTCTGCTTTCGGACAATAGCAACAGGGAGATTCCTACCAAACCACTGATTGTTTCAACCTTCTCCCCATCAACTTGTGAATTGTTCCATTGTCTCCACACCTGTCCAGCCGTTACAGAGCTATCACGATGTCCATTTCTTTGTCATCTAGCACTAAGATCATTAGTCTGTTCCAGACTTCATTGTCTATTCTGAGAATGCCATTGTTTACTAGGCCAGAGAGCCATTCACACCCATGCCCTCCAGGCCAAAATTGGGTATAAATTGGGTAGCAGTCCAGATGCAAAAGCAGACAGAGCTCCTACACCTTTGGTCCTTGTCCAGAAAAGGGAATTGAGCAGGTATCCCCTGAATAAGAAGAAGCTACTCCCGTGTGAAATTCCCTTTCCTATTGTCAGGTGTGTACATAAATATAGTATATTTTCAAATTGTGAGTAGCCTGGCCTCAGACAAGTCTCCGAAACTTCTTGCTCTCCAAGAAGTCTCCTCCTCAATCTGGAAAAAGATTGTTATTTCTCAGAGGAGAAATACAGGCAAACTCTCCCATGTTCAAAGGTACATTGTTCCTTTGTAGACTTTTCTGCCTCACCCTGTAATCACATAGTTAATGCTGCCCTGTTGGGTTAGCCTGGGGGAAGTCTAGATGTGGCACAGAAATCAGTTTGCTGACTGCAAAATCTCAAATAAAGAACCTTGGTTGAGAACATCACAAGAGCCCTGTGATATGAGCCATCCAATCCCGCCCCCCCCAGCAGAACAGCTTAAACTGGGTCATTGATCATTGCCATTCAGGTGGAGACACTTTGAACATTACACTTTTCAGTGCTGCTGCTTTGTATACTTTCTGTTATTCCTGATGTGCTGAGTAGGTAAGGGAAAGTCAAGCCTCCTCCTTCTGTTCCAAATGCCATTCATTGTCTAGTGGAACCATGCCCTTCTCTTCCCTCCCCCCACAGCTCCTCTTCAAGATTCCTGCACTGCAGAGAAAGGATTTTAAAATAAAACCCATGACCAAATTAATCCTGATTATCTTCTTCAGTACTATAATAGGAAGATTTTTTTTTCATTCTCCACTAAAATGTATGGGCACCTTTCACAACTATTCACAGGGAGATCTCCAGAAGAATTTCCTTAGCATTCTTCTCCCAAGCTTCACCCCTGACAGCTCTTGACAGCTGTTTGCACAAAGTTGTTCACCGTATGGTAGTGTGGTAGTGTGGGAAGGGTACATGTTGGCAAGAGGGGTAAGTTAGACTACTTAACTCCAGTACCCATGTGTATCCCACCTTGAGTATAGTAAGTAGGGATGGGCCAACCGAATCCTCGAATCCTTGGCAGGGATTCAAGTTTCGGGAATCTGAATCCCTGTGCCAAAATAGGCAAACTGAATCTTTCAAATCCACCACCAAAACTGTTGGCAACCAGGACACCTGAAAACCTGGGAGACCAGGACACCCGAAAACTTGGGAGACTAGACACACAAAGGGAGATGGCAAGTAGGTGAATTTTTCCCTTGGAGTAATAATAGCCTTTGCTAACAATTTCACAAATTACATCTAGGGTTGCATTCTAAGATATTTAAATTGAACACTTCATATTTGTAAGTTCAGCACTTGACTGGAAGGTACAGCCTTGAGATTTCAAGGACAGCTGAAACTTTCCTTTGCATAGCTCACTTGCAAAGCTCTTTTAGGCACAATTCTGGGGTTTCTAGTTTTACAAGGTGTCACAGCTTTATCTGCCAAAGTGTGCTGGTGCATCATCAAACTACAAACCCCCAGGATGCCACAAGGAGCTATGCAAAGAAAAGCCAGTTTTGACCTGGATTATCTCTGTACTGTAGTGGTCTTGTTTACACAGGCAGGAAAATGTGGGATTAATCCACATTTTCCTGCCCGTGTACAAAGGGCCTTCATGACATTTTCAGTCTGAGGAGATCCTGAGGCAAAACTATGACAATTGTCCTTGACAGATTTCTTTAAAGGGAGGGTTGCCTTTGCCTAAGCTTTTGCTAAGACTGAGAGAGCATGTTTTGCCCAAGATTATCCTTCTTTCCCTTGGTTTTTAAAACCTTTTTTAAAAAAGGATTGGAAAGATTCAAGATTCATAAATTCCTAGAAACTTCCAGGGATTCGAATCCAGATTCTGAAAATTCTGGATTCATCCCATCCCTATTAGTAAGTATAGTATAGAAGTAATTCATCAAAGAAAAAAATCACACTGAAGTTTGCCTCTCAGGAGTCTTCCTTCTGTGGAAAAATAAGAAGCTTTCTCATTTCTTCTTGACACAAAGCATCATGAGATGACCACTTTTTGAGTTGGTCTTGAGAAAAAAAATGATTGTTTTTGTGCATTGTTTTTTGCATGTGTCTGTGAAAGGAACAGTACTGAATTGCTGTGTTGTAGTATAAATAGTAGCAATGAATGGATTATTTCCATTGTGATTCATCCTCCTATGCTTGTCTGCTTTGCTTCACCAAGGGAAAAAAAGATTAATTTTCATGAAACAGTATATTTTGTGGATGTTACAGAAGCCACAACATCCCCATCTGCTACCATTTTGCATCTTGGTCTTCATCTGGAGGTGAGATCTCTCAGGAGGGTTGGAACGTCCCTGAGATGTAGTCTTTCAGTACCAAGATGGCCAGTGTCATCTAAATTTCCAGAAACTAGGCAGTTCTTCACATTCTTATACATATCTCATCAAAAGCAGTACACTGCAGATGCGTGGTGTGTATCTGAAATCAGTGAAAATGAAGCATATGAAAGCGTGGGTGTTAGGGTCCAATTCCCACAAATCCTTCCAACAGTGCATGTACTTAAGAATAGTAAAACATCACTAGTAGAAGGATGCTATTAGAAACTGCAGTCATTACAGAAGAACATTGAGAGGGACCCAAATCACACACAAATATCTCATCAAACCGGCCCCATTGTGGGGGTAGGATTTTCTTTCAAAAAAAAAAATCATGTGAAATTTTGTACAGATTTTTCCTAAGATATCAATTTCTGTATGCATTTTTGCCTAATACAGTCATATTAACAAGGTATTTTTGCAACATGATGCATTTTATTTCCATAAATATTCACATATTTTTGCATGTTTCCTAATATACAGATTTCTTACACATTTTAGGGCCGGAGAACTCCCTTGCAAAGGAGAATTGCATTTTTGTTCATATATGCAGTGAGCACATTTCTTCCCTCTCAGTAATTCCTCACTATTTGTTTCCTGTAATTTCCAAGACATGGTTGGTGATAATGTCGCTATGAAAATCACAGTCTTTTCAGTGGTGTGATATTTTTAGGCAGATCACTGAACATTATTAGTTTGCACATACATCTGTGGTCCACTAAATGCATGCAAAGTCATGGAGCTATGCCTCATAGATAAATGTGCAGTTCTGCTCTGAGGGTTAATAAAAACACAGTTTTCAACATCAAGAGTTTGCTTGGCTTTGTCTGACATGTTTAACTTTGATGTGGATCACCTACATTTGTCAGTGACAGTTTTAAATATAGGAATTATTAATCCATTGCTAAATTTTGCTACTTTGATCAAGGATTAAATTGAGCTGAAATTGACTTTCTGATAAAATGTGGAAAAGAAGGAAAAGATAGCTATTATCCAACTTCTGCATATTTGACAATCGGATTCTAGAATTAAACACTTGCAAAAATTGTCATGATCACTGTCTTCTATGTACTCCCTTTTCTCAAAAGTCAGTTTCTTTTAAAGTGTGATTTTTCATTTAGCAGCCAATGTGATCTTCAAGAAAGGAATGAAGTCTTCAAATGCTTCCTTTACTACCATCAAAATCTATAAATGTTCTCAACTCTTTGCATGCTTTAAAACCCATTGTTGTAGCCCTTGAGATATATATGTCTACAAGAGAAAATTTTTATGCTTCAAAGACTTAAATCTGTGCAATTAAGAGGAAAAACCAAAGGAATATATGCCAATGAAACATAAACCCACAAATCATCAATATATAACCATAATCCAACACAGTGTTTGCAAACATTCAGTGCTGGCCGGTGAAAGAGATGAGTGTCTAAGCAGCCTTATTTATATTTATTCTTTATTTAATAATGTTCCTGTTTTTTTCCCACGCATGAAATTCAAGGTGGTTTTTAATAAATTAAGAGTGTTAAAAGTGATTTAAAAAAACAGTTATAGTAAACAACTATTTACTTGAAAACTCAAAGTCAATATATAATGACATTTAAACATAGTAAAAACAACAAAAGCGCAACCTCATTGATATCCCTTTCTGCCCCACAAAGCATAACACAAAGATCTCTTGAATTAAAATGGTCTTTGCCTGTTGGTAGAAGGAGGCCATTTCCGCCCTACACTGTTATAGTGCTATTATTCCACTTTCGACATCCTGTGGAATCCTGGGGTTTGCAGTTTAGGGAGGGGCTTTTTGAATTCTCAGCCAGAGAGTTTTTTGGCCTCAGTAAACTACAAATCCCAGAATTCCACAGGATGTTGAAAGTGGCATAATAGGGGGGAGGGGAAATAGGGGGGAGTAAAAGAGAAGCTATTAGAATATTAGGATAATTATGAAAATAAGAAATAAGGGTAAATTCAGGACATTAAGGAAAATATGATAATTTAATTAGGAAGATAAGGAAGATAATACCTATGATATGTTATTGTGTATTTTTTTCTTTCTTTCTGTTTTTTTCCTGTTTTTTTGGCTCTCTTTTCTCTTTTAACAATGTAATTGAAATACTTAATATAAATATTTTAAAAAAAGAAAGTGGCATAATAGCACTATAACCGTGTAGTATGGAAATAGTCTCAGGTAAAAGTCTTTTACATTTCCTGACACCTCATGTCTGTGTATATTTTTTCATGGTCATTGTAGGAGGAGGTATTCATTATCCTTGGTTATTTAAGAACCTCCTACTCCCTGGGCCCAGTATTTTCCTCCCGGGGCCCCTCCAACATGGTCACTTAGAAGCCAGGAGAGGGCAGCCCACAATCAAGCAGCATCAGTTATGTTCTGATTCCTGGAAGATGCCTTTGTCGTTGTGCATCTGGCTATGAGAACATACTGAGGCTTCTCAGCCCCCTGCCCCCTCAAGCTACTAAAGGGCAAGATCAAGGCGGCGTGTGAGGAGAGGGGCACACAGCGGAGTTCTACCAAGTTCCATTTGCACAGTGAACAATTTCAGTCATCATCTGCTATTTTAAAACCTCTGAGATTATGTTCACAGTGCTGCCAATTTTTTGTTGTTGCTATATTTGCTATTACTTCAGTTGCTTTATTTCACTTGATTTTATATCCTTACATTGTTTTTACATTTGTTGATCATAAATTGCCCAGGGGCTGTATACGCAGATGGTTGGTTAGTTGGTAAGCAAGTAAGAAAATGCATAAATACATCCAAAAAACAGTTGTTTCAACTGGAGGTGCCAGGAACTCAACTTTGGACTGTCTGCTTTTTCAGTGACATTTAAAGAAAAGCAGGGATAGTTGTGTTGACCAAAAATACATATGCCAGAATCAGTATTGTGATAGCATCTTTACTGGTCCAACCAAAATGGTGCAAAAATCATGGTACTACCTGTCAAAACCAAGTTGGCACAGGGAATGATGATGTTAGAGTCATTAGTTTGCATGTTGTCTTCTCATGATATGAGAGGATGAGGATGTAGACTCACTTGTCACCATCCCCAATGGCTCTTGGGCCTGCCAGGAACAAATAAAATAAAAATAAAACAAAAGAAAAAGAAAAGGAATAAACACAGAGTAATAAAATGGAGTTTTTAATGAGGATGCAAAAGTCCCCAAAATGCTACAGGTCTTGGTTTAGTTCCTGGCACCTCCAATTAAAAGGAGTCAGTACCCGGTAATATCTTTTTTTGCAACAGAATTTTTCTGGAGTGCATTTCTGTGCTGTCCCTCTCTTTTCTCTCTCCCTCTCTCCACCCGCCCTCACGCACACACAAAGAGATTGTTCTTTATGATCTTGTTTCAGTTTTAGTTATTGCCTCATCTGGTGTAACCTGAACTTTGTTCTCATTTGTTTTTCTCCCCCTTATTCAGTGCGATCCACTCAAGTGAAACAAGGGAATCGGTCTGAAGCCTTAAATTATTAACATAGTACATGTGTAAGCATTAAAGCTACAAATGAATGCAAACTGAGAGGTGAGGCAACGAGCTTACTGCAACATTAGCATAGAGATCTGGGTTAGCCCTGTAGGAGTGGATGAATCACTAACACCTCAGTCAGAAGAAGAGCATTCTCCATGCTCTGTGTGTATGTGTGTGTGTGTGTTCTTACCTTCCAAAAATCTGCCATGTACATTCCTCTCTGGCAATGTAGAGAACCCTTAAAGAGGCACAAGCAGATGTTACAGGAGTGGAGATGTTTTCATTCTGTTCCACCTGGGCTGCCACATTCTGAGCCAGTGAAAGCCTTCTTGCTTTAAGAGCCTCTGATTTGGAACGTTTTGGTGGCAGCTGATAACCCACATGTCGGTGAGTGATTATTCTACTTGAGGTTTTAGTCTGAACTTTAAATTAGCAATACAAGGTATGTTGAATTCTAGTCTAATACCTGGAGCAGATCCACTGTCTCAGGCTATTTCCACACTACACTGTTATTCCACTTTTAACATCCTGTGGAATCTTGGGGTTTGCAGTTTAGGGAGGGGCATTTAGAATTCTCAGCCAGAGAGCTCTTTGGCCTCAGTAAACTACAAACTCCAGAATTCCACAGGATGTTGAAAGTGGAATAATAGCTCTATAACAGTTTAGAGTGGAAAGACCCTCAGTGACATAGAAACCATCATTACTGTGCACTGCTGGAAATTATGATCTTCTCTCTAAGGAGGAGGGAGCATGGCCACACATCCTGATGTCATCTGGTTCTTTCTTTATCCAAGGAGTCAGCTTCACAGTGTGCAGTCTTTTTCCAGGTGGAACCAAGGAGTGCTGTGTTGTATGTGGGCTTTCCCGTGCCTGCATATGGTGAAGCCAGATCTCCAGCAGAGACACCAGCTGTTAGAGCAGTCTTGCATCCACCACTTCCATAGTATTGTTTACTGGGCAGTGCACCAGCCCTGGAATTGCCACTTTGGGGTTCAACTGGGTTTGAGCGACCAAGCTGCACTAGAGTGCCTTGGGAAAAGAGGCCAATGCTGAAATGTTTTGTTGCCTCTGCTGTTTGGGAAATGCAAGGGGCCTCCTCCTCATGTCTCCATCATTCTCCTGCAAAGGAATGACTTGGGTTTGTTGGAAGTCAAGGCCCTTATCCTTTGGGCTCTGCATGACTTTTGATCATACAGAATAGATGGCCAAGAATAATATTGATAAGGTCGGCCATTTTGCCATGCCAAGTTTGATGGGCTGAGGGTGATCCCCGATGCACTGATACAGTCTGTAAAAAGGTAAAAAGAGGATTTGAAATTCCTTGAGTAGAGGATTGGGTCATTTTTGTCCACATTCCCAGTGTAGTTTTTCAGTGGGCTGAGTTCTACAGAGCTGATGGCATCCATGTATCGTAAGGAGGTAATATGTTGTTCCTGAGAGATTTGCAATAAGGGGTGAGGACCCTTTTGCCCAGGCTGGTGGGAGAAAGGGATTAAGCAGGCACTTGCCCCTTGTCTGCGGCAGGTAGTGGGGGAACAAAGTAAGAGTTACAATAAACACCTTGCTACACTTTTGGTGAAGAAGAGGATGCCTCTTTAGGTCCTGGGACTCAGTGTAGGAAAAGAAACTTCCCTCGAGGCTGGTCTGGGAGTTTTCACTCAATGAAGTCCTTCAACTTGGGGTGGTGGTGGTTCCTCAGGTCTGCCTTTCAGTAGATGGCCGGATGGGAGCAACCCAGTTATTGGGGGACTTGCCTATCTCAGCTGATCTTGCAGTAGGTGATCCTAGGTTGCTCCCCTCTCCTCCTCCTTTCCAGGTTCAATGCAGCTTAAATAGGTTCTAGGATAAAGTGGCCCTTACTGCATCCAGCGCTCTGTGTCTGGCCTCATTATTCCATGGTTGCTCAGCAAAAATATCACCATGATGTGCATTTTGGATTTTGTCAGATTTACACTGTAGCAGAAGACATATGTCTGTCTCTTAGTTTAACATAATATTTAGAAGGCTGCATTTTTATAGGATTCATCATAAAATCTCTAGCCCTGCTCCTGACCCATTAGTTGCAATGCAAAACGAGCATTTGATAAAATGTCAGTGTACAGATAGATGCATTCTCCCATGGTTACTCCTAAAATCAGATGGACAGAGACCTAAATAATGATCTCTGACTAGAAGGCAAAAGCTTGGGAATGGTATTCTCCCCTTCCATAATATGGCAAAGGAACAGATGCTGCAAGTCAAGGAGTGAAAGAGAGATAAATACACAGCTGCATAAACAAAATGTACTTCTTAGCTGAACTTAGAAAGGTTTCCTAATTAATGCCACGGTTCTGATGGTGGCTGGTAATACTGACATAGTGACACTGTTTTATTTGATAAGAACTTTCCTTGGAGAGAGTGTTACACTGATCCTTCCATTTATTGAAAAAGTAGGTTTCTTGTGAATAAAGAATAAGACTGTGAATAACAAAACATGTACAATGGATTCCAAAGCTACACAGCTTCTGCAGTATAAACACATTTGCAATCTGATAAAAACTATGAGAAGGAATGTGAAAATTCAGGTGTTCTAGTCATTTGTGGTTCTCCCACATAGTTTGGTTGACTACTTCCTCCCCTTCCTACCTTAATTCCAGTCAGCTTTTTAGCTTTTGACTGAGATCTGGGATTATGAGACATATTGTACATGAACAACTATGATATATTTCCTGTTCAAATCACCCACACCCACACGTTTTCTCCAGTGCAGCCCCCCACTCCCAACACAGCCATTTCCTGGCAAGCGGAGAGTGGGAAAATGGCAGAACAACACCTGGCTACTTTCCTATAGCTGGACACACAACACAGGAACCTCTAGGGACCTTTCTAAGGTCCTTGAGGATTATGTCCTTGCTGTTCATGCTGCTATAAGAATAAAGCTGCATGCTTTTCTACTTCTCCCCCTCCTCTACCAACCAAGAAATGGCAGTGTTACAGGGGCACAAAAGATAAAAGGTGGGTTTGGGGGGATTTGGGTCATTGAGCAGTCAGGTCAGAATTCTGACCTCAACTACCAAAAAAGTGACTTATGATGGCATAAGGTGGACTTACATCATTGTAACTCAATAACATGATGCTAGCCATTCACTGTACTGATGCCCGTTTAAGGAGTCCAAAGTGGCAGATATGATTTCCTTCTCCCATTTTAGCCTCACAACAAGCCTGTGAGTTAGGTTAGAATGAGAGAGTTTCATGGCTTAGGGTATAGTTGATCCTAGATTTCCAGGTATTCTATTGGAGTTCTGCAGTCAAAATAACTCTTATTAAGTGGGTGGAGGATTTCAAAAACCCATCAAACATTCAAATTTGGATTTGTCTTTGATTTTGCCCTTGAATTTTTGAATATATTTGATTTGGGAAGCAGCCCCTTGTCTCCTTGGCTAATGTTACCAGTGCATTCAGTATGCATAACATTTTTTCCAAATCTTTAAAAGGGTGGTGTACACGTTATAGCCCTAAAATTAGTTGTGGGGCAAGATGGGAAACTGTGCTGAACTGAATGGATAATATCAATTTTCCTGTGTGTAAAACACATGCTTAATTAATCACGCTCTTTAAAGAATAATATTTTTCCCTCCTTCAGTTTCTGTCTCTACCACCATGCATTTATAAATGCTGTGCCCCACATTTGAGCTTTGACAGGTTGAGGTTGGATTTCATTTCATTTCAATCCACAATTGTAGCATTAGTGCTGAACTTTCTTCTTTTTGATTTTGCAAATGATCCCGAGGGTTATTTTAACCTACTTTTTATGCTGGTAACTTAGTTTCACAGATTAATTATGAGAAGCCAGCAATTTTTGGAATACCATATAAATCAGCATTTATTTGAATGATTTACTTGGAATGTGCTCAGTGCCCTTTTAAAAGTAAAATCACTATGGGCATTCTCCAGAAATCCCTGTCTATTTGTCCATTAGGGTTCAATGTTTGGTTTCTAAAAGCATGTGGTTTGGCTCATGTTGAGCTTCAGCACTAGCAGATGCCCAGAAGAAAACTGGGAATAATCAAAGTAGTACAAGAGAAATTGGGGTGAGTGGGAAGACTTCAGATACTCATTACAAGTCCAGGCAGTGATTACAGAGGCAACATGCAGGCTGTCAGGACATAGACAGGAAGACAGATAGGGCTAGAGGTGTAGATAGAAGGGCACCCTTGCTCTTGTGTGTCAAAGTTGCTCAGACTGAGGCAAATCAGCAAATATTTAGATCCTTCAGAAGTACCTAATTAGACCTGCCTTTCCCTTTCCAGTAGAATTATATGTTATTAAATTTAACTCATAACATGGAAAAGTTATCTTTTGAGACTGCAGCTTCCAGAATCCCCTGAAGTAACTTTTCCAAACTCTGATCCTATGTAGAAAATGTCTTGTGTTGCTTTGTGGTTTTCTCTACTGCACTTTTCCTTTCTACTTCTAGCTTAGAACATCTGGTCAAAACGTTGTCCACTACAGACAAGACATATCTGCCCAAGAATGAGGCAGATATATTCTTACCCCAGACTAGAAGCTAGGCTAAGATTTCCCAGCAGTAAAAACAGCTCTGGAAAAAAAAAGGTCAAATCTATTTCCTCGTTCCACTCAGAAAGGGCCCTCTGCCTTGGCTCCTGCACCCAATCTGCTAAATCCCAAGGGAGCATTGTTGCCTTCCAACTTCAAGGAATGAATGCCAGATGATTCTACTGTGTACTCAAACCCAGTCGCAAAACCTGAAAGAAGTCAGAAAAAGGAGCTGGTTCTCCAAGGCAGCTATGTGCAACAGTGGAAGTGGAGCTCTCAAGAGGAATCTCTTGCCCAGTTGCACTTGGTGATGTAATGTGTTTCTAGCCGTGGTCCTGAAAAAAAGGTTAACAATCTTAGGGCCTGAACTTGTAGTACTGTCCAGAGTCCTGAACTGTGCTCTGTTCTCTCTCTGTGTATATCTGTATGTGTTTCAAGTCACCTATCAACTTCATGGGGTCTCCATGAATTTCATAAGGCAAAGAAAACTCAGATGTGGTTTTGCCAGGTCCTTCCTTTGTTCTGAACAAATCTGGCAGTAATCAACTGTTCTTGCCTAAGTTGTTGCCTTGTTAGGATGTCAGGAGCCACTGTGAATCAAGTTCAATGTTAATCCATATATTAAAAAAAAAAAAGCAGCATCAGCAACAACAACAACAGATGAGCCTCCTTCCTCTTCTTTTATTCCAGTCAGGTTTGTATTTTTATCAGTTCTGGGTAGGCATCTTTCCTGCCTTATAACCACACACAGTGCATGTACTCTTTCCCCTAAACTCACAAGATTCACAAGTTCAATCTTTGGCTATTGCAGGTGTGGGCAAAGTGCTACAGCCCTCCAAATGTCATTGGACTGCAAATTCCAGCAGCCCCAGCCAGCAAACCTAACAATGAGGAATTCTGGGAGCTGAAGTCCAACATTTTGAGACATGTACTTGACCTTTGTCATTCTATAGTCTGAAAGACAGCAAGCACTGTCCCCTGTACAGGGTCATTAGAGTCCTTACTCAGAGAAGCTGGATACAAAGATGAAGCAGCAGTGGCATGGGGAACCTGTTATGGCTGGGCCATGGGAAGCAATCTGAGGTAGAGTAAAGCAATTAGGACCAATGAGTAAAACAAAACCAAAGACTAGAACTAGAGGGCAAAGTCATGAAGCAAGCCAGACATCAGGACCAAAGAGCTGGTTGGGCCCAAAGAACAAAGCAGAAACCAGTACAAAATACAGGAAAATACCAGAGCTGAGGAAGAACTTGTTGCTTCAGTGGAATAATAACCTCCATAATAATCCATCTTGTCCTGGAAGATTAAATAGGCAGCCTGGATGGATGTGGTCAGTCTAGGGGAGGGGTGGGCATTATGTCATTGGTATACCTGGCAGTCCTGATCAGCAGGGTAGGAAAACTGCAATCTGGATGTTGTTGGACTGCAGCTCCCATAAGCATAGCTGGTGGTGAGCAATCCTGGGAGTTTCAGGATAGCGACATCTGGAGACTACGAGTTGCCCATCCTTGACATAACAGACTATTTTCAAAATATTACTGAGAGCCACACTATTTTCTTTTGGTGAATTTACACTGGACAGGAATAGCAGAGTGAATGAATTTCTTTTTATGCTTTTGATCTAAACTTGATAATTGTAAGCATCCATAACAATGAGAAAATTGTAGAATTCCAATGATTACAATATCTTGCTTTTTCCCCCCCACTGAGACTTTTTTTAAAAAAAATAATGTTTTTGCTTCTGCCTTTTGATAATTTTCTTAATTTTTTTCTTAGTATCTTAAAAACAACCGCAATCTTCTACTCTTAAAATCAGGCCAAGCTGGAAATATTTGCTAATTTGACCTGAGGAAATCCTAGGATCATAATGCTGGGAGGTTCACTAATTTCTTGAAGCAGAGAAGTTAATGAGCAACAGAGCAGAGTAAACCTTTTATCTCCAGTGCATATTGTGATGCTATTATCAATGATATTGATATGACTGGTTTCTTAAAAGTTAGGGGGGGTAGGACTATATGGCCCTTGTGGTCTCTTCTAGCTCTAGGATTCTGTTATTCTAAAGTATGAATTTTGATATAAAGAAAGAATTGTGGCGTAGGGGATAATCACAGGGTTTTTTTTACTCTGCATTCCACTTTACTATTGCCAAATAATAATTCACATTACCACATGGGCTAGTAAGTAAGTAGAATTCCAGAATGGCTGAGAATGTATAACTCTTGCCACATGCAAAGCAACAAACTGCTGTGCTGCTGATGCATTCAGAATCCACTGTTGTCTTATGTAGGTATCAAGCAGCACAATCAAAGAGGAAAAAAAAAATGACAGAAAATACCAGAATCATCCCAAAGAAAACTGAGGGGGGAAAAAAAATCAAAAATAAGAAATAAATGATAATAATACAAAATCAAATTTACTGTTAGAACACATAGTTCCAGATGTTAGAATGTGACTTTTGGAGTATAAGTATTACCAGAATGATTGTTAAATTGGTAAAAAAATGGTAATCCAATATAATAAAAGTTTTCAAACATTTGTGTATCCTTCAACATGTTTCACTAAGCATTTTTCCCATTTACTCTGTCTTTCCTGTTGATGTTGTAAGATGGAAAGTAGTGCTGAACTCATTTTTTGTTTGTCTTTAGGTCCCTGTTCTTGTCTCTGTTCATTCTGATTGCCATGTTACAACATTCATTTAACATGAAAATCCTTTGAGAGAAATAGCTGTTTGGAAAAGAAATTCAAATCTAGCCCTAGGAACAGGTGGCTGTGTAAGATTTTGGCCCCTTGAAGGGTCTCCTCGGTATTGTGAAGATTCAGAAGATCATTAAATACACCCCCTTGGTTCAGAATCCATTGGTGTCTTCTGTGTCAGTGGAGCAGTTAGTCTGCTCCAGGTTTTACTCTGAACTTTAAAGGAACTGTCCAAGATGCCACACCTATTTGGAGAATAGGGTTCAGCACTTTGGAATGCTCTTTCCAAGCTCTGATTCACACTCAGGGCAGGTTCACCATCTCATTGAGATGGAAGCTGCTGGCTGCCATTGAGAAGCCCTATGGGCAGCCAGTTAGTGGTCCTTGCAGATTAAGTTATATTGCATTGACAGGAGGTAGTTTGGAAAGTGCTGCATACTGCTTGGACTCCTTTCTTTGTATGTACTACAAAGAAGTATGAATATCTACTGTATTATTTTGGGAGTGCCAGTTTTGGGAGAAAGGTGGAATATAACTCCAATAAATGGAAAATTAATAAATGGAACGCCCTTAAATTTTATAACTAACTTTTAAGAATTTGGATAAGCTGCCTTGATCATAATTATATTGAAGACTGATGTAGAAAAATCACAAAAATGGCATTGGCCATATGTATGTCATGGATATGTACATGGGATAGGGTAGTAGTGTCACTTACCGTGTGTAGCAGTATTCTATGTGTAGAGGACAAGGCAGTTAATGGCTGCCATTGTGGCAGAGCTAACAGTCCAAAAACGAAGATGGTTCAGATCATGGCCATGCAGATGGATTAAGTAGGGGAAATTCAGGAAACATTAACATCCCTTAGAGAAGTACTGTAGTGTAGATCCATTAGAGACATTTCTGCCAATGGAGCTACGTGGTACTTGTACTTCTTAGCTATCATACAAGATTGCACATCTGACATTGTGGCAGTGCATGCTTCCATTGTGCACTGGCAGATTGCACCCACACAGAAAAACTAAAGAGATCTCATTAGCACTAGGGCACACAGTTATGCAGTGGCTTTAGTAGTGCATCTGTTTGTGCTCTGGTTATGCCTACACAACTCCATTTGTGCAATCCTGAACAGGATGCGTCTGTCGCACTGCAACTGAAAAAGTACAGCGCTGACATAAGAGTGCTTTTGCAGTGTATTTCACCAACAGGATTCCATTATCACTCAATGTATTTGCAAAGAATGCTTGTCTCTAAGCTTCTCCCATTGCCTTAAGAGAGCCATATACTTCCCATTTGTATGGATGGCCCTTTACTCTTCTATCCTCTACAATCAGCACATCAAATACTATTTACCATGCATACCATTGGCTGTTATTTAGGCTGAAGTCTTCAGCTCACTCTCTGGCACTTTAGGGACTAATTTAGCTGCACTGAGTCTCTCTTAGAGCTTAATTCCCTGCTTTCAAAGAGAAACGTACTTCCACTTCATTTGAACTCTTGCTGTACTAAAGTTTTCCAGACTGCCAGCTGTGTGAAGACTTAGGAGGGCTCCACACAGATATGCATGTGTACGCGCGCGCACACGTGCACACACACACACACATACACATTCTCTTTGCCACTCTCAAAAGCCCCAATTACTCAAACAGATTGGAGGACTTGAAAGTACATCAGAGAAGCGGGGGAGTTTGCAATGTAAATGATTTGCCATCAGGGATGTGACCTCATTTCGATATTTGGAAGAGGAGGCTGTGTACAGAAAAATAAAAAACAAAACAGGTTGTAAACTCATATCAGTATCCTAAAAATATTTACTTGGAACTTAGCCCTACTGATTCTATTGTAGCTTACTTTCAAGGCATTCTGGTCAGGACTGGTGGACCTACAAATATTTTGGTTTATTCAGTAAATGTATAATCCACACCTTCACTTCAAAATGTTCTGGGGCAATGAACAACATCTCATAGAATAATAGAAATCTAGAGCTGGAAGGGACCCCATGGTTGGTGCAATAATCCACAGGTAAAGCTTCTTGGACAGATGGTCATCCAATCTCTCTTTTAAAGGGTTTAACAAAAGAGATTTCACCACCCATTGAATCAGGCTGTTTCACTGTCATATAGCTCTTACCATCAGGAAGGTCTGCCTAAAGTTTAGGAGGGAAGAAAACAAGCTTGCATCATCTTCCATGTGACACCTCTTCAAAACAGGGTGGTTCCCAGAGCCAGAACAAGAATTTAGGAAACAGAATAAGCTAACAAGATTCTCTGGATAAAATCTCAGATTTGGGATTGCAGGAACAGCTATGAATTAGAGTGTGACTTCTGGTGATTTCAGTTTAAGAGCAGCCAGACAAAACTGAGCCAGAAATTCCAACTATGTTTCATAAACAGATCGCCAAGACCAGGAGGCAAGGGGAACCACACACACAAAAACACCAACTTCTAAGAATCAGAGATCAAAAATGAGAGCAGTAAGCAGATCTCTGACATAGAATAAATTAGTTTTGAAATCTGGAGTATTTTATATGATTTCTGGGTAGGAAAGGTCAAAGGATGAGAGCCAGAGTGATGTTGTGGTTTGAGCATTGGACTATGACTCTGGAGACCAAGGTTTGAGTCCTTACTGGGCCATGGAACCCCAGTGAGTGACCTTAGGTAAGCCACATTCTCTCAGCCTCAGAGGAAGGTAAAGGCAAACCCACTGTGAATAAATCGTGCAAAGAAAACCCCAGGATACATTTGCCTTTGTGTCAGCTTAAGTTGTAAAGAGGTCGAAGGCAAAAGAAGAACAGAACAACAACACAACAAGAAAGTGAGAGGATGCTTTGGATCAGGCAGTTCCTCTAAGACAAAAGAATTGACAACACAAAAGAGCCAACAATTGCATAGCCATCTAGACACTTCTGGGTACTTGTTGTTGTTAATTGCCATCAAGTCAGCATTGATTTGTGATAACCTTATGAATGAGAGATCTCCAAGACACCCTGTTATTAACCACCCTGGGCAGGTCTTGCATACTCAGGGTCATGGCTTCATTCATTGAGTCATTCCACCTATAATGCAGTCTTCCTCTTTTCTTGCTGCCTTCAACTTTACTAAGCATTATTGCCTTTTCTAATGAGTCATGTCATCTCATGGTATGTCCAAAGCACAATATGTTCATTAGTCTTTTAGGGTGAGTACAAGCTTGATTTGCTCTAGGACCCCATCTATATGTTTTTTGGCAGTCCATGGTATTCACAGAAGTCTCCCCTAGCATCACATTCCAAATGAGCTGATTCTCTTCTTGTCCACTGTCTCCTTGGTCCAGTGTCCTTACACAGAAATTGAAAATACTATGGCATTTAGTAGTACATCAGTACTGCTGCCTCAGACAAGCAGTCACTGAAGAAAAACATTAGAAACTACTTCACCTGATCATCACCCACCAGATCTCCAAATGCAAGATATCCATCTGTAGATAAAGCTATGTGCCTGGAAGAATTCATGCTTTATGTCTGATTGCTCCCCACATCTGGAGAGTCCTATTATTTTGAGGTGGACTTAAGGACCAGAGGGATGTTTCCGTTCCACCACTGGATTGATTCTTCTTGTGAGAAGCTTCCAATTCAACCAGCAATTTCCATGTAGCACATACACAGGTCCACACACATATACCGGTCCTGGCAGAGATGTTCTACAGCTATAGGCACCTTGGCAACAGCTACACAGGCATTTTGGCAACAGGCAATAAATTGATACTCAACTTTCCAAGAGGGTATTTTCAAGTAGCAGTGGGCCAGAGGGATGAGACATCTGCATCCAGGCCTTCACTCTCCGTGAAGCTTGTGCAAGGCTCCTTCCATTATCTTGGTCGCTGGGGAACAGAAGGAGATAGAATAAGCCAGAGTAAGGATGGCAATGGGAAGAGTCTGGAAGTCCACGTTTGACCCCCAGGAAGGTTTGCATACCTAGTCAATGATCTCTGAGCTGAGATAGGTGTTTAGCTTGTCTTCTTTCTTCTGTTGTAGCATATTTGTACCCGAGGGAGGTCCATCAGGGACCCAGGTTGTGGCCTTTGGGTGGAGCAGTGTGAAAGGAGTGTTCTTGGTAGATGGCATAAAGCACTGTTGTAGCACTAGCAACCTAAAACTACATACATAGATGAGGCATAATGGTATCATACTGTCTGCATATCATCTTTAGCCACCATACCACGCTTGCATTGTTGATTTCATTCCCTTTAAAATACATTTTTATTACCATTTTCCAAAAACCACTAAATACTGCAAAATCGGGAAGGGATGGGAAATTATGAGATGTGGGTTGCTGTTTTAGCAGCCTGCAAGAGTCCCTAGCCCTATCTAATTTTAAAAAAACATTTTTACTAAAAATGGCTCATACCTTCTAAGCCATGCTGCAGTAATTTTGTCATGTGTTTTACTGCCCCTGGGTTGTTTTAGGCCTTGATTTTGGACCAGATACTAAACCAGAAATCAATTACAATGTATGTATGTGTTTGGGGGGGGGGGTTAGTTGTTTTTTTAAAGTTGAAGAGATTTAAAAAAAAATCAGAGGGTAGGGGACATAGCAAAGAGTGGCCTTCCAAAGCCCTGCGTGGGGCAAAGGGTACCCCCAGCACCTGATAGTTTTCCATTCCTGCTATCCACATTACCCTGAGAGTAAATACCCTTAGCACTCAGGGGGCTTTCTTACACTGGAATATCTTCATGCATATATGTATGATATGCATGTAGTTTATCTTTTTTATTTGCATTTTCTCCTCTGGACTCCTGATAACTGTATTATTTAAATAAGTCAGTATATCTGAGATATGGGAGGGGCAAGTGGATAGGAAGATTTCTTCCATCTTTCATGCAGTTTGATCTGGCTTGTTAATATACTCAGTTGTTATTGTGATTAATTATTTAATCCTCTTCCCTCAGTGCTGGGGTATAATAGCAGCCACTGTTTCTGCTGAGATTCACAGTTCTCTAGTTTTCCTGTGAGCGCTTCATGCGCTCCTGAAATGCTGTGGGGAGAGCTGAAATAAGGCTCTTAAAGGAGCCTCCTGTTCCTTTCTCAGTATCACACTTGCTTTCATTCACTGAATCTGGGCTCTACATTGCAGTCTTCTGGAATTTTCGTGGCATCTTGCTTTCTGACTTTCTCAGACATTCCAGAGGAACTAGTCAAATACAAATATAGCATGCCACAAAGTAATGAGCAACAGCTAGACAACTTAGCTCTCAAGTGTGTTGTGATGTGGCCACACTGGCTTATTTAATAGCCAAGAGTTTGAATGGTGCAGAGTCTTCTGAGAATGGCCACCTCATGTCTAAACATCCCAAAGCAAACAGACAACTTGTCACCTTTCTTCCGAACTTTATTCCAGAAAGTAGAATTGTTATGCCCATCACTCCCCTCTTCACCCTTCAGATAGCATTTAAGCAGCTTTCACTCCATACAATAATAATCAATACAGTTACAATTCACATTTTATGGTTAGTATTTGGTTATTATATTTTGACTAAAATTTTATTTATTTTTATCCCACCTTTTCACTAACAGTTGGATTCAAGGTGGTTTCCAAAAGTCAAAGGGGATACAGATAGAAACTTCACATCACTAAAACATGCAGAAGTTAAAATGTAATGAAGCTATCAAAATTATTGAAAGCAGCCTTTAAAAACTTGTCCTTTGAAAAACAACAAATGTAGACAACGCAGCACATTATGAAAAGTTCCATCCCACTTTTACTTATTCCAGAATAAGCACAGTTCTTGAGGAACTGTGAGTTAGGACTGGAAACAAGTCTGTATAACAACACATTCACATAGGTGAATAACAATAGATTTATGTCCTATTCTTCTATAAATACTCAGAGCAGTATGTTCATGTGTGTGCATGTTCCTTCAAGTCACCTGTCAACTTGTGGCAGCCCCATGAATTTCTTGGGGTTGTCTTAGACAAGGAATAATCAGAGGTGGTTTTGCCATTTCCTTCCTCTGCTATATACCCTACAGCCCCTGGTAATCATTGGTCATCTCCCATTCAAGTACAAACCAGGGCTGACCCTGCGTAGCTTCCAAGGTCAGACAGGATCAGTGACCTTAGGGCATTTAGGCTACCTAGAGCAGTACATGTTACGGTGATAAAATATTAGCCATTTAACAGTGTAGTAATGGAGGAATGCCCATTCTCATACAAACGTTGCAGTGTTTGGGCATGCTGGCAATGTGTCTAGAGTAGTTGTTCTCAACCTGTGGGTCGGGACCCCTCTGGGGGTCGAATGACCCTTTCACAGGGGTCGCCTAAGACCATTGGAAAATACATATTTCCGATGGTCTTAGGCTCCATTTCCTCCTCGATAGTGGTGTGCAAGCACGAACCATGTGCTCGCGTCCTCCTGCCCACTGTTCAGAAGGGACTGAAATTGCTCCCTTCTCCACTACCGGGAGAACCTCCCATCTGACGGGCCAACTTGGGGAGGCGGCAGCAGCACAGGGGCAGGCCCCCTTCTTGCCACAGCCCCTGCCCCACTCGCCACGGAGGGAGGGCGCTGTGGAAGGGCCAGGGGGCCACAAGGTGACGCTTTTCTGGGGGGGGAGCTGCGCCCAGCGCAAAAGACAAAGGCGCTGGGATTCCTCCCCCCCGGCCAGGGTCGACACTCTGGAAACTTTTCCCACACTGCCCCCCTCAGCGGAAATGAGAGCGAAGCAGAAGCAGAGCCCGGGGGGGGGTTCTCGGAGTTTTTACCCGGGGAAGACGTGCGGCTCCTCTTTCCCTCCCTGCCCGCCGCCTCCCCCCCCGTTCCTGGCTGGCGAGGCGGCCTTTGCCGGGGGGGAGGCATTGTAAATAATAAATAAATAATTTTATGTTTGGGGGTCACCACAACATGAGGAACTGTATTAAAGGGTCGCGGCATTAGGAAGGTTGAGAACCACTGGTCTAGAGTCTTTTTCTCATGCAGCTAAAGCAATGGTTCTCCATCTTTGGCTTCCTAGATGTTTGGAACTTCAGATTCCAAATTCCTAGCCACTGGCCATGTTGCCTGGAGCATCTGGGAGTCAAAGTCCAAGTCATCTGGATGGTCAGAACTTGAGAACTCATAACCTAATGTTTGTTTTGTTCCGTTTTTTTTAAATACTCAAAGTAAGCTTATGTGGCCCAAGAGTGAAGATTACTAGCTTCCTTGTCAATGGGGCTATGAATCCATTGTGCATTTTAGTCCATCTACCTAAAATGCTAAACCCATTTGGTCCTAGGAATGAATACTTTGGTTAATTAAAACCCTGCCCTATTAACATGGAAACTACTAGTCACCACTGGGTCCCAATGTAGATTAGGGTCAATGCCCATCGGGAAGGAGGTTCAAACCTGCCCCCCCATCTGCTTTCTAACTAACACGTCTGTTCTCTCTTCCCCCATGTAGTATTTGGTGTTTTTTTAAAATGCCTATGTTGGTGCCAATTAAATTTTCTTTTTGAACACTCATATATAAGAGGATTTTATGTTTGGATAAAATCCTCCCCCAACTCCTCCATGTAGAAGCCAAATATGCTTTAAAAATGAACTTTGAAGGCACTGTATGCCACTGCTGTAGTCTGTGTGCTTCTCTATGACCCGTTTCGCATCTTACCTTTTTCCGCGATGGGGAGGGCATCTCGCGAGGCTGCTGCTTCCCCCTCCTTCCTTCCGCAGGGCGCTTCGTGATGACGCGACCATCGCACGAGTGCCCCGCCCCTTCCTTCCGCAGGGCACTGTGGGAGCTGTAGGCTCCGCGGGGAAAGGAAGTGCTTCCTGCCCAGCTCGCTGGCGCACCTCACAGAGGTAAGTGCGTGAAGGCGGCGCGAGCATTGTGCAAGCGTGGGCTATTTTCGGCTTCAAGCCGAAAACCAAAAAATACACCCCCCACCCTGCTCCAGCCTCGTGAGCGCCGCGCAAGTGGGAGTGCGTCGTGCGCAGCGGTGCTCCCATTTGAGCAGCGCTCAAGGGGCGCTCGTGCAAAAAAAAAAAAACATGCGAAAAGGGCCTATGGGTCTTTCTGCACTGCACTATATTATTCTGTTTTCAACCTCCTATGGAATCCTGGGGTTTGCAGTTTAGAGAGCGACATTTAGAATTCTCAGCCAGAGAGCTCTTTGGCCTCAGTAAACTACAAACCCCAGAATTCCACAGGATGTTGAAAGTGGAATAATAGCACTATAACAGTATAGTGCAGAAAGACCTTCAGCATAAGGTAGGCTGCGACTTGGGCTGCCAGAGAGGGCTCCTGTACCTTTAATAGCTATGTAGAAGATGGAATTTCAGCAGGTATTGCTTGTTACCTGGTTGTGTGACAAGGAATACCACCTGAAGTTCTCTTTTCTGTAACACAATTATAGCCCTCTCCAGTTTCAGTCTGGCAACCCTAGCTGAGACTAATGAACATAGGTGTGCACAATAGATGAAGCACTAACTAAGATGAAACCTTGGAGGGCAGGAAGCTGTGCAAGAGGGCCAGTTTTAGTGACCTCTTCACTCATTCCTCCTTTTTGCCTGTGCTTTTCTCAGTTCTCAGTGTGCCTGGGTTAAGTCATCCTTCCAGCAAGACTCTTGGAAACATTTCCACTGAACATTTTCTGAACTTTTGGTGGTTTAAGCAGGTGGTGGAGCATGACTTTCCCATTATGACTACTGAATCTTCATTTCAGCCTGCCTTACTTTATGCTGACCTGGATGTGGGCGTGTTTTTACAGCTCTTATGCTTGTGCACTGTGGCAAGTTTACTGCAGACTCCTCATTGCTGAACAATCACTATAAATAAAAGAATGTCCTTCAGCCTTTGATCACTATCACTGAATCGTTAGGCTTCCCATCGGCAGGGAATCTTTGGCGTTTTTTTTGTTCTCTCCCTCCTATCAGGCCTTTGGGCTATGTCAAAAAGCCTGTGAACTCAGCAACTTTCCCTCTGGGTTATCTTCTGGGTGGTTCTCCTGATTTTTCCCAACTAGTTCCTTCAGCTCAGAATCCTTACAGGCATGTTGCCTGACCTTCAGGCCTGTGCTGCAGTAGAAATTTGTGTAAAGGGCATAGCTCAAAATGCCTCAAAGCAGACACAGAATCCAGAGGGACCTGGGGCTCAGGAATGCGTATTATGATGTTATTAATATGTTTCCGCAGAATTCCCCCCCACACACACTTGGGAATAAATTAATTATAATTATAGAGAGAGACTGAAGATGGACTGGAGTTACATAGGACGTCAAAAACAGAGGTTAGAAACATAACTTTAAACAGTAGTAAACTACAGGTCTAGTTGCAAGGCTCCCAAAGTAATTCCCATTGTGGTTATAATTGTTGAAAGTACCTCTTTACTTTCCTATTTCTCCAAAGTGATTAAAATAATTACTTTTTTCTGGGAATGCTACAAGTTGCTGGCGTGGATATAAAACACACACTCCTCCAATCTGACTCATTGTCCTCTCAAGGCACACAGTGGAACATGAAGCAGAACACAAGTCAGCACTTGAACCAAATGATAGTTCTGTTTCAACATTTAGCAAGGCCATGCTCTCGGAACTGGGCTAGCAAGTGTGAAATTACAGTTATACCACAAGATAGGTGAGGTTACACTTTACTGTATTAGAATCATAATGCAATGTAATTATACCTTTGACACTGGAAAAAAGGAATTAATTACAGGCATGTGGTTATTTGTAAACAGTTACTTCCAAGCTCTTTCAAGATATTGTACAGTTTTTAATGTAAGTGGAGTAAAAGATGGTGATCTGTAATGGACTGGGGTTAGTTATGATGTCTTAGAACCAGGTGGGACTTTTAACAGGGAATAGAATTAGCTGGGATATCTCTGTCATTGTGTATCTTCAAGTTGCCTGTCTATTTATGATGACCCAATGAATTTCATAGAGTTTTCTTAGGTAGGAAATACTCAGAGGTGGCTTTGCTAGTTCTTTCCTCTGAAATAGTGCGTAATGATCTGATATTCATTGGCAGACTCCCATCCAAGTACTAACCAGGTCTGACCCTGCTTAGCTTCCAATATCAGATAGGATCTGGTGCCTTTAGGGCAGTGGTTCTTAACATTTCTTTACCAGGGACCCCTTGTAAGCATGATTTGTTGCTGGGTATCCCCAAGGCTTAACTCAAGATTTCATTATTTAAATTTAGATTTCAATATTCATATATTTATATATTTATTACAGGTTTCTGGAAACTAGAATACAAATCCCTGCTCAGACACTGGGTGATTTGGGGCAAATCATATTCTCTCAGCCTCAGAGGAAGGCAAAGGCAAACCCCCTCTGAATAAATCTTGCCAAAAAAAACCCTGAGATAAGTTCACCTTAGGGTTGGTATAAATCTGAGGTGACTTGAAGACACACAACAACAAAGTGCTGCTGACAGGGAGAGGTTCTTTCTAGCCATCATGTCTCCCACCTTTGAAAAGTGACTAATGGCAAACCTAAGGCAAACCTACCATAGGGATTTTCTTGGGCAGATTTGTTGCTTTTGCCTTTCTCTGAGGCTGAGAGAATGTGACTTGCCTGAGGTTACCCAGTGGGTGTCCATGGCTAAGTGGGGATTCAAACCCTGGTCTCTAGAGTCATAGGCCATTTCTGCACTAGACTGTTACAGCGCTATGATTCCACTTTCAACATCCTATGGAATCCTGGCGTTTGCAGTTTCGGGAGGGGCCAGCCGGCCAGCCGGCCCCTCCCAAAACTACAAACCCCAGGATTCCATAGGATGTTGAAAGTGGAATCATAGCACTACAACAGACTAGTGCGGAAATGGCCATAGTTTGGTGTGTACACACACCTGCTGCAGTGTTCCTTTCATCAGGAACGCGGAAGTGGGTATGGGTGGCTGCTGAAACAAGACTTTGCAAACAGGACTTTGTAAATGATGGAGCTGTTTGGGCACACATGCACTGGCTGCCATGTCCATTTCCACAGGGCCATGGCAGTTAGTAGTATGGTGTCATCTGCATACTTGAATACTTAATGTTTCTTCCCCCATTTTCATGCCTCTCTCTTCTGAATCTAATCCTGCTTTACATATGATATGTTCAGCATAGAAGTTAAACAGACAGAATGATAAAATGAAGCCCTGCCTGACCCCCTTGCCAACTGGAAACCATTCTGTTTCTGTGTATTCTGTTTTGATGATAGCCTTTTGTTCTAAGTACAGGTTATTCACCCAGGTATTTCTGGCATTTCTTGCTCCGTACATAGTAAAAATCTTTGTTGTGGAATTTTGAACATCAACTTGCTTGCATGGGAGATTAATGCAATGGTCCTATAGTTATTGCAATCCTTGGTATCCCCTTTCTTGGGGATTGGAATGTATATTGTGCTTTTCCAATCTTTGGGCCATTGTTTTGTTTTCCATATTGATTGGCAGATTTTAGTTAGAAGTAAAATCTCCTCCTCTAGAACATGTCCAGAGGAGGGTTACCAAAATGGTAAAAGGCCTGGAAACCATGCCATATAAGGAGAGGCTTAGGGAGTTGGGTAGGTTTAGCTTGGAGAAGAGAAGGTTAAGAGGCGACATGATAGCTATGGTTAAATATTTCAAAGGATGTCATATGGAGAATGGAGCATGTCTGCTTTCTTCTGTTTCAGAGACTAGGGCCATTTCCTCACTACACTGTTATAATGCTGTTATTCTATTTTCAACATCCTGTTGAAAACAGAATAATTCTCTGGCTAAGAATTCTAAATGCCCCTTACTAAACTGCAAACCCCAGGATTCCATAGGATGTTGAAAGTGGAATAATAGCACTATAACAGTGTAGTGCAGAGATGGCCTAGGATACAGAGCAATGGCTTCAAACTTCAGGAAAAGAGATTCCATCCAAACATTAGGAAGAACTTCCGGTTGGTATGTGCAGTTTGACAGTGGAATACGCTGCAGCTCAGAATGGAGTGGCGTCTCCTTCTTTGGAGGCTTTTAAACAGAGGCTAGATGGCCATATGTCGGGAATGCTTTGATGATGTATTGCTGCATGGCAGGGAGTGGGATTTGATAGCCTTTGTGGTCTCTTCCAGCTCTATGATTCTATGGGCCTTTCTGCCCTACACTGTTATAGTGCTGTTATTCCACTTTCAATCTCTTGTGAAATTCTAGGGTTTGCAGTTTACTGAAGCCAAATTGCTCTCAGGCTGAGAATTCTAAATGGCCCTCCCTAAACTGCAAACCTCAGGATTCCATAGGATGTTGAAAGTGAAAAAACAGCACTATAACAATGTAGTGTGGAAAGGCCCTTGCTCTCAAACATACATGCAGAGAGAGAGAGAGAGAGAGAGACAGAGACAGACAGACAGACAGACATTTTCCCATTTGGAAATTAGGATAGAAACTTTTACTGAGTGACCATTCCCAGCTCAAAGTGAAATGAGGGGATTAATTCTCACTGACTTGGGAGGATAGAATAAGGAACATTAATCTACCCTGCTTGCTTCAAGGCAGAAGGTGGATGCAGAGCAGAATGGAGGGTGAGCTCGGTCACCACAGTGACTATGAGGGAAGGAGCAAGCTAACTAAACAAATACATAGACCTTCTTGAGAGTCTTTGCCATTTGCAGTAACAAATTCATTAAGCCTTGTAAATTGTAGCAAACTACCTTTCTTACTAACTGAGCTGGAGATTTGCATGCAGCCTTTTCCTTTTGGAGAGCCACTGTGATATAATGGTTTGAGTGTTGGACTATGGCCTTGGAAACTTGGATTCAATTCCCTGCTTGGCCATGAAAACTCACTGAGTGACCTTAGGCACATCACACACCCTCAGCCTTAGGGTCACATAAGTCTGAAATGACCTGAAGGCACACTACCACCACTACCACCAGAACAACAGCACTTTCTTCCTTGTCTGTAGCTTAGCTGCACAAAGCTTTCTTCCTTGTCTGTAGCTAAGCTGCACAAAACTGGAGAGTTTGTACTGTTGTCACCAAGCTGGAAATAACCCACAAAAACTGGAGACTGAAGGCCAGTCCCTGATGCCTGTCAGCTTGTCAGCCAGAAGATACCTGGTCCCTAGCCCTCTTAAACCTGGGGCCAGTCTTAGCTAAAAAACAGATTCTGGAAAAGTTATTTTTGGACTACAGCTCCATACTACTGTCTGGGGGATTGCGGGACTTATATCCAGAAAGAATTTTCCCAAATTCTGCTAGAGGAACCCTATCTTCAGAAGAACATGAGAACCATCCTTCTCCCAAGTCAAGCTCAAGTCTATCTGGCTCAGTGTTGTTACAACAAGAGGTTTCTCAACCATATATGGTAATGCCAGCAATCTTGCCAGGACCTTCCTGTATACCAGGTATGCTCTTTACCATGAGTGACAGCCTTCCTCTAATTATTGTATCATGTTTTCATATCTGGCCATCTTTATTACTGCTACTGATACTATTTGTGCCAAAAATTCAGGGTCTGTTCGTGCTACACAGCTGTAGTGCTATTATTCCACTTTAACTGGCATGGTTCCATCCTATGGAATCTTGGGACTGCTAGTCTGGTGGCACTTTGTGTAGGAAGGTAGTTTGGTGGGAGATTTGGCTAAGAATTTTAATGCCCCTCCCTTGAGTGTCAATCCCAGGATCCCACAGGGTGGAACTACAGAAGTTAAAATGGAATTATAACACTCTAACTGTGTAAAGTAAAAAGGTGCCAGGTCAGTCGCATAGGAACAGGGGGGTGGGGGGGCCCTGGGCGGAAATGTTTCTAGGGTATCCCAGCCCATAGCCACGCCCCCATGCACTACAGCCACGCCTCTGCACAGTGGCCACACCCCCTCAGGCTGTAGCCGTGCCCCCTCCTGGCCCCCCTCCACACACTCCAAACTCCACTAGTGTGCCAGGTTATTAATTCCAGAATGTGATTATCACTACTGAGATTAAAGCAATAACAGAACTACATCTAGAACAAATAAAGACATTTAAATTGGTATGTAGACCTTTTAGGAATGCATCTGTAAATCATGAGTTGATGTCATGATGGTGAAACTATCTATCTATCTATCTATCTATCTATCTATCTATCTATCTATCTATCTATCTAGAAGGGGGAGTGACAAACCCCCTTTAAATGAAGATGAGTTTTTAAAAAGCAGTTCTGTAGAACAGTATCCTGAAGACCTACTTAGATAAATTTGAAATTGCTCAAATTAGTCCCTAAATATTTTATTGAATTTTAATTTGCTTTATTATGTTGCATGATTGCCCTGAGTACCTTTGGCTTCATAAATAAAATTAAAGTTGTGCTGAAAGAATTTGCTGCATAAAAATTTATGTTTTAATGCTTGGGGACTTATAAAAATTTCAGTAGATTTTTTTAAAAACTGCTAATGATGAGGAGAAAGTCCTAAGATGTACAACTTCAGGTAACCAGATACAGTCATCTTAGGTCAGTGGTCTACAGTACAAAATAATGGTGGTTATTGCGTTTTACAAAGGGAATATAAAGTTTTACACTAATAGCAGACTGTACCATTTTACTTACATTAAAATAGTGATGTTTTCCAGGACAGGTAAAGAAAACACAGGCCCAAGTAATTCATAATTCCCTTTTACCTCAGGGAACACACTCATGATTCTTGGATGATTATTTCAAAAACAGTCCAACAAGCATGAACATACAGGTATGGTAGGATATTAATAACTGTATTAATGATACACATAATACTTCCATTCTATGGCAGGATTGAGTTGAATATGGGCAGTGAACTAACGCAGTCACATGCTATTAGACATAAAGGATTCCTGTACCTTTAAATGTGGGTAGAAATTTTTGCCAGGAACAATAAGCTTTTCCCTGCATGATTAAATAGCACCTGTTGATGCCTCTACATAAGGCTCAGGAGTTGTGATCTGCAGTTTAAGTCAATAGTGGTTGCACTGTAATTCTCACTTTACCAAAGCAATGCTTTGAAGAGCAGACTATATCCGTGTTGTAAAGTACTATGGCATGTAAGGAACTGTACTGTGTACAAGTGCAAAGTGTCTGTTCTTTAAAGTACTATACTGCTTTGTCTCAAAAGATGCTGTGGATTGGAGTCTGGGATGCTGTGGAGTTGGTGTATATGGGTATGTATTATGATGTGGTTTATGGAGCTAGGTTCCTACATTAATTCTGTAACTTGCCACTTGTTAGTGGCTAGGATGAAGTAATACTCTCAGTTTTGTTAATCTGACATGGTTAGCCTCTGCTCTTCTCAGACTCTGTCCACCCTTCTTCACTCTCTCAGGCTGCCTTCTATTGCCTCCTAAAGATATATCTACCTCATACTTGTGACTCCATGCCCTCCCTCCCTTGGTCACACTGCCCTCCAAACTAGGCTTGGCTATCTAAGTTAATGACTACAAGCTTTAGGTCTGTTGACAATCATACTACTGCGTTCTGCTGAGTACAGTGTGCTGTTTTTTAAATTTAAATTATAATAGTACAGTTTATAGAGTAGTAATTTTTACCAGTTTCAAAGTGTTCTGTGTGACTGGTTATAACATGACCTTTGGGGTGTGTGTGTGTGTGTGTGTGTGTGTAATATAATCTTGAACTTCCTGTACAAATGTTCAAAAGATTTTAGCTTGATCATTTCTGGATTTTAGAATATCTTAGGTCTGTAATTGGGAGTGTATTACAAGTATGACAAGTATTTCTATTTTGCATGCCCAAAACTCCCCAAAATTCCCATTAATTCCTATTAATGTTCAAGTGTTCATTTTGAAATCTGCCCCATAAACATATGCTTAAACTCTGAGGCACTGTTCTTTGACTCATCTTCATATACTGTAGGTACAAGTATATACTTGTAATGAATTTATTTGCATCACAGTGGTTTCCTTCCACAAGTCTAAGTATTTGACCTTGTTTAATTCACATGTGCCTGTTATTTATAATGAGGTGCTGCTGGTTTTTGACATCTTTTATATTAATCTAAAGTTGCCTTGGCATTAGAGAGGTAGTCCCAGAAAGAGGAGCTAAGTTGACCTGTGATATTTCAAAACCTTCTTAACTAATCTCTAAGAAAGAGTTAATTATAGCCTTTTCCCCTTCTTGCTCAAACTTGGTTGGGTATTAGCATCAGAGCTGTAATTATTCATGCTAATTGCTTGTTTGGGGAGTTGGGAGAATGGAGGGGGAGAGCTCCAGTCTTTCCATCAGTGATTAGCTGATCGGACCAGGTGCACTTCACTGGAGCTGGACTGCATCGTTTGGGTGGGCTGAATTGAGCTGGGGGATGCTGAAGTGGCCAAGCAGTGTGGAGTGGAGTGCATGAGATCAGGCTAATGTTGCTTCCTCCTTTGGGACTGAAAAAAAAGAGCATGCACTTCCTGCAGACCTTTCTCCGGTGGAGGGCACTCAGAGGTAATTACACTCTTGATTGCCCTTTTCTTTTTGTTTTGCGGTGTAATTAGACACCTTTTAATGAGGCTTCCCATCCCTTGAGATTTCCTTTTAAATTTCTACTATGCGTTCATGGAGGTGGCAGGCTACAAGTAATATGACAATAGATTCCAGCTGATATCATATCATTAAGTTGTGGTGTATGTGCTCTATTGTTTATGTCATTTATATTTATGTGAATAAGTGTCTTGGACTTATTCAGGTTGTAGGAATGAATGTCATTCATGAGCATAAAGATCTTCAGGGCTCTTTGCAGTTGTAGAGGAAACAGAGCAGGATTTTGGCATGTTTTCCTCCTCCCCACATAAGATGTGCAGAAAGAGAAGTGGAATGTATGTGTGTGAATGAAATTTATTGATGAGAAGATGAGGTGTTATCTTACAGTGAGCTGTTCTTTGTCTGTTTAGAAGCAAAAGCATGGCAATGTGTCTTACCTAGCACAGAAACTTGACTTCTGGTTGTCTTGTGTGAAAATTGTGGGTGAGAGAAGTGCTACATCAGCCTCCAGTAAATGGAATGAAAGAGCAAAATTCATAGTAAGGAAAAGTTTGTGGCTTCTTATGCTAAATTGTAACATAGCAATGTATAGCAACAGCATTCGTTCTTATATTTTTGATAGCTCAAGGTGGTGGAAGGGAGCATGAAAGATATATCGTTGTGTGCATTCCAGTTGTTTCTGATTTATGGCAACCCAAAAGTGAACCTATGACAAGGTTTTCTGGGGCTGAGAGTATGTGATAGTATGTGATGCACCCAAGGTCACCCAGCAGGTTTCCATAGCTAAATGGAAAATTGAATCCTGGTCTCCAAGGTTGTAGTCCACCACTCAAAACACTACACCAGGCTGGCTCTCTAACAGAGGCACAGGGGATCCTAAAAAGTGCTCACATGTCTTCTTGAGAAACACTGAGTGGGAGTAGTTGGCTCTTGCCTTTCCTAAATGGAACTACTAACAAATGACAGTCCACTCCCAGAGTAATGGGTTTACCTTAGGGTCATATTATGTAGTCTCTGTTGATAATCTCCCTGCTTAAAAGTCTCAATTTCTAAACTGCTTCCTATGCAGTGATGACTTTAAAACTGAGCAGACTCTTCTGGTGGAAGCAGTTTCAGGACTGATGCCAAGGCTGACATTTGGCAACCATATATTGTCCCATCAATCTCAATGTGATCTAGAGAAATAGCACTTGTGATCAGAAGCCAATACCTCTTAGGTTTGGCAGCTCTTTTAGGCTTAAGGTTGGTGAAGATGGTAATTGTCAAAGAAGACTGTGTGTGGCTGGGTACACAGGAAATGGTTTAGATTTGCTTGCAACAAGAAATGCTTGTAAATGCCTTGTACTTATCTGTTTTCTACCAACTGCACCACCGTGTTTTAGCTGTTCCTGCTGTGTTTTTGACATTAGCTTGACTGTAAAGCAAGCAAGGCTTTTTTCCTTTTAGCAAGCAGATACAGTGATGGGCAAAGCATGAAATGAAAGAGTTGGCAACTTTCCTTGCCATGGTGATGCCTTACTGTGTGTATTTGCCAAGTGTAGAGCCTGAGCTGTGAAGCACCTTTGAAGATGGGATTCCACATGGGATGGGATTCCTGTATATTAGAAGTGTTTGTATATATCATTATCTCTTCATGATAATAGCTGAGCAATATGTAATCCATCAATTTTTTTTTAATGAAGGATTGCTCACCTTTCTGCAGGTTTCTCTTGTTTGGATGTCAAGTTATGGGAACTGACTGACATAAGTATGCATTTGTGTACTATAATTTGCTCATCTGGATGCTCTTTGGTGGTCAAGTAGTGCAGACTTTCTCCAAAGTTTCAAGACCATGCTCTCTGTTTAATTGTTTTCCCCCAGTGGCAATCATGGTCACTCCCAGAGGAAAGTGACCTCTTAAATTATGATTCTCAGAATCCCCCCAGCCAGCAGCCCCTAGTTCATCCAAAAAACGTACCTGGATTTTGAAAGGTTGGATAGCACAAATTGTTTGTTCCTATTGTTGTTGTGTGCATTCAAGCCTTTTCTGACTCATGGCAACCCTAAGGCGACCCTATCACAAGCTTTTCTTGGCAAGATTTGTTCAGAGGGAGTTTGCCTTTGCCTTCCTCTGAGGCTGAGAAAGTGTGACTTGCTCAAGGTCACCCAGTGGGTTTCCATGGCTGAAGAGAGATTCAAACCCTGGTCTCCAAAGTTGTAATCCAGTGCTCAAACCACTACACCAGGCTGGCTGTCATATTTGTTCCTACATGGAGACAAAATATGTACTCCATGTGTGCAAAGTGAATGTGCATGTCTCTTTTTTCCATAAGAAGATGTTTTGAGGAGCTGTTACCCCAAAACATGGGTGACTGAGGGGTCCCCCTGCAATGACAGTACCTCTGTGCAAAGTTGGAAAGTTATTGACACAATAGGAGGCCTGCGAGAGGAGGACGATGTAATGAGATCTTTCCACCAGTGTTTACAGGGTCTTGTGCAAGGAAGAACTAGCTAGAGATTCAAAAGTAAACTAAAATGTGTTTTACTGAGGGAAATTCACTCACTCACACAAAAGATCCAAACAGTCACACACTCATGCAAGGCCAACCAAAGGTAAAGGGAGGAAAAGTGATAAAGAGATTTTAGGGAGCGGGTGATATTTACCGATTCAGAAGAGCAGTAAAGAAGCAGTGATGTGGCTTAAACTTGCATCTAAGGACAGTATATAATCAGGAATTAGAGTGACAGACTGGCAACCAACAATCTATGTACTGTGAGCTAGCTGATCATAACTGGAGGGTTTTATACACGTTTTCTGCCTTGGGGAGCATGGGTGTGAATGTCTCCCTGGCTGAGTAAGCAATGGAATTTGCAGAGTGGGCAAGGCAGTCTGGAATGAGCTTGTGGTTTTAGTGTTTGGTTGACTGCTAGCTAAGTGTTTTTTTATTTATATTTTTACAGGGGGAAAAAGTCAATGTAAAACATAATTATCTATATAAGATATATGAAGTAAAGACAGAAAGACATGTATCATATTGATACATCAACTTAAAAGATCTTGTATAATTTTTCTTTTAGAACTAAAAGTTTCTACTTACTACATAAAAAAAAAGATGTTCGTAGGAAAATATGATGTGTGTAATAGAGAAAGAAAGGGAAAAGAAAAAGAAGGCGAAAAGGGGAAAAGAAAAGAGAAGCTCAGTGTTTGTGAATAGGATTGCACATAATAGGACAGATCACAGGGTGAAAGGAAGAAGACTCAAGGCAATCAGCAGTCTGGTGTGAATTTCCCAGTCACTATTGTTTAAGAAAGCGGAATCCTTAAGGCTAGCAGTGGCCTATTATCTGTAGAGTTTCATGGTGATTTCCTGGCTATGACCTGGATGTGCCTAGGAAGCTTCTTCTTCACCTTAGATTTCATAATACATGTGTTTGGCCAGCTTTCATCTTATCCAACAGGGCCGGCCAGCCCTATCCCAGTATAATTTATATGTTATATCAATTTTGATGTATGCCAGTTAAACAATACGAAATGTGGGGGTGTATGGCTGCTAACAGAGCAGACTGTAACTTACTTGAGACAGCAAAATTTTCTCTAACAGCATCCAACATATGTGCACCTAGACCCCCCAACTTTAAGTCCACACATATTTGCCTGATTAGGATTGCTGTTGACTAGTTCTGTTGAATAACTCCTGAATAGGATTCCTGTTGACATTTTCATTCTACGAGTAGCTACGGTTGCCCAGCATGTTATCCTACAGAGCAGGAATTTCTGTAGTACCACATATAGAATGCTGGACAGAAGAAGTCATAGACCTGACCGTAAATGAGAAAGGCAGCAGTTAAACAGAGAATTGAGGAGGGAAAAACCTGAATTATTGATTAATTCCAAATGTTTTTGGGATTGTCTGATTGTGAACCTAGAGCTGTGACTGATTATGTGAAGTGCTGTACAGACATAACCTCCTTCACTTCCTCGATTCCCTCTCCTCCTCTTCTATTTTCTGTTGTATATGTATTTTTATTGCTTTTGTACCCTGTGGCAAGTTTGCAGAGATGATTGCATTTGCCTGAAGATGTACGTGGAATTTTAAAACATCTCATCTACCTGATGGTCTTAAGGAAACCTTGCTGTGCAATTCATGTCAAACTAATGCTTTTTGCTGAAATATGAAAGTTTGACAGGGTTGGGAGGTCTCACCGCAGCATCACCAGCTTCAGAATGTTTTTCAGCATGTAGTGCCACACACTGTGTACATTCTTAGCATTTGAATTCTAAAAAGTATATTGAAGCATGTTGATGTGGCTGAAGAGGGTAGACTAAGAAAGAAGTTCCTTTCCTGAAGGCAGATGTGGCATTTTAACATGAGATGGTGTAAAACTTTCTAGCAAACCAAAACCGAGTCTGGTTACTAAATGCCATTCATCATTAAGACGAATGTTTTCTTGCATGGTTTAGACTGTTTAAAGCACTGAAAAAATTGCCTGAATCAACAATGTTTTTAAACCGTTGAAAGTCTTTAGAAAACCATGACTTGGAAGAGAATCAGTATGGATTTCCTAGGGCTGGTTTATGTTCCAAATTTGACCTTCTTTAGAGAAAAAGTAGAAGGCCAATGTAGTGTAGTGGTCTGAGCATTGGACTACAACCTTGGAGACCAGGGTTAAGTTCCCCTCATGGCTGTGGAAACCCACTGGAGTGACCTTGGGCACACCACACACTTTCAGCCCCAGAAAACCCTGTGATCATTACTCCTTAGGGTTTCTGTAAGTCAGAAATAACTTGAAGGCACACAACAACAACAGAAAGGAAGAATTATAACAGCTGTCATCTCCTTGGAAAGGATAGATATATGAGGGAACTCCGTTCACAAGATGAACTTGAAGTAGGTTCGTTAACAGCTTTGATGGAAAGTACTGTTATGCCATTCAAAGGTATGTAGGATTTCCATCTGAATATGTACAGTCCTAGTGTATTCACAGCATTTGTATTTTTTAATAACAGGTTGGTGTCATGCACATGCATGCCTTTCTACAGCAAATGAGGGGATTAGGTGGCTTGCATCTGTTTCATTCCAGAGCATCAAAACACACAATCCATGGTATCTTCTTTTTATAAAACAATATCATGAATGTGTAGGTCATATGATAAGAATGCCCTGCCAGTCCGTAGGAATATGGAAGGGGGACACACTATTGGTAGCCCTGTTCTACTGTTTCCTTCCTGTGTGGACTGATCCCATGGGACGAGTACATGTGCAGCAGTATAGTCTTCCTTCCCTTTTTGCATATATCAGTGCATGGATGTTGGCCATACTTTAATGGTAGGGAAAGCAGTGCAGCTTTATGATTGCATTCTGCTTGTAATGCTGGATCCTATTTGCTCTAGGACATCTTAGATCCTATTTGCTCTGAGAGCAAATAGGATCCAATGCTTCAGCTGAAGAATGGAGGTAAAAAAAGAAAAGAGAGACAGACAATGTTATGCTTAGGGCTTCAGTGGTGCTTAAATATGTCTGGGATCTGTTAAATACAAGCAGCTAAAATTCTTTCTTGGACATGTATAAAAGAGATTGTATGTGCCCAGATACAGCTACAGTTATTTCCCAGGACAGAGGAAAAGCAAACAAAAGAGTTAATGCAGCCATGAGAAGGTTCTGTCCATAACACAATGAAGACAATTGTTTCCATGTATAATCTTACATAGTAATATCTGTGTGAATGAACCCAGTGCTTCTTTCTTGAGAACATTCCTATGCGCTTGAAGAAGTGAAATTGTGCTGCAGTTGAAAGGATCTTTTAGATGGATGAGATAGATCATGGCATACTGTTCACGCATACAGCGTCTTTGATGGTCTAGGGCTTTTGTGCAACTTGGAGTGAAAGCATTTGTCACGCTACAACACCTTTAGGTTTGCTATCCAGAAGAATATTGGAATTTGAAGCAAAATAAGTTAATTCAAACCAAAATAATTTTTTTTGAAGAAGTCCTCAATCAATTTGCCCAGAAAAGCAATAGCTTCTGATTGTAAACTGAGGTTAATAGAGAGGTATAGTAAATTTGACATGTACTGACCTGCTAGAATTCTGGCTTCATGCATTATGCACAGATGTGATTAATTAACTGTGCTCTGTCCACTAGGGTTGTTGTGGGATGCAGCAAGCAGCCTTGCTTGGGTATTTGCAATCAGGATCACAGGTGAGCATAGCAAGCCTTGCTCTCCCAGTTCTGTCCTGCAATTTGCTACCACTTCCCTTTTCCTCTGCTCAAGGACTCAGAAATTTACTAAAGAAAGGAGGAGGAAAAAGGCAGGCCATGCCTGTCTTCAGCATAGTGTCCTTTCCTTCTGGGATTGTACCTGTAAGCCCCAGAACTCCTGGTGGAAACCTTGACAGCCAATGAACTATTTCTGCAGAAAATCTTCTTATTTAGCGCAAGTGAACCCCAGGATGCTGGATTCCCTCTGGAGATTTAGGGACTACCAGCCCCAGTGTCCTGCAGGGAAAGACACTCTAGAAGTACCGTACTCTCCTTGCACCACGTTTATGGCTTTTGCATCAGGGGAAGGGAGAGGAGGTATGCTTGAGCTTTAGTGAGATTGATCATGAAACCTAGGTCTCAGGCATTTGTTCTGGACACACACAAAGGCTTGACTTTTTTTCAGTGCGATCGTTATGTATTCTATAAGTACAAACTAGACTCTTCTTCCCTCCCCCCCGAACTTGCAGGCTGGTTCTTTTAAAATTATGCCATTGAGCCATTACCTAATCCTGGCTAATACTTTAGTCATCACAGGTCAAGAGATACCACAGAGTTTTGTGGCCATAGTGTACTCCATTCTGTATTTCTGCCAATCACACTTGGTGAGCTTCTGTCATACTGCAAGGGGTTAGCTTATGAATTCGACTGAAATGGGAAATCAGGCTTCCTGGAATTCTCTGGATTTTTAAGCCATTTATAAGAGCAGGCAACTTCTGTAGGGCAGAAGATTGTTTTTGTTTTTTTCTGGTTGCCAGCTGTTTGAAGGCTGAACAAAGAAGAGGGTGTATAGCCAAAAGGCAAATGGCTAGAGCTTAGAAATTTTTTAGTAGACAAAAATGACAAAACAGATATAGATCAGGTAAAAAATACATAAATGTGGACAAATGTTTGTTTTTAATGTAAGCATACAAAATTCATTATAAAAGTTAGCATTATGAAACAAAATCTGTCTAAACTCAATTATTTTGAAAGATTAATTTATATTTAATGCCTTCAGTATTATTGTATTAATTAAAATTCATTTAGGATTAAGATTAATTAACTGTAGAAGCTTCATTATACAGTGATTTTATTTCATTATAGTGTAATTTTTAATTTTAAATCATCTTGGGAAACCCTGTGCTTTAAATCAACTTCTCTAGTAGACTTGCACAGACAGTAGCAGTGGCAGCAGCAAAAACAAATTAAAGGCTTCCTGTTATGATTGACTGGGCAAAAGCTTTCAAAAACCAGGTTTCTGTCTGACTAGGTTCATCAACTGCACTGTGAATTTGCATTTAGAATGCTAATTGCTTGGTTAGTCAATTGCACTGTGTGAGCGCGTTAGTGGTTAGCCACTGAATTTGGGCCCCAATCTATTAGTGACAAATCAATATTTTTTTAAAGAACATTTTTCCCTGAGTGCAAAAAAAAAAAGGGGGGGGAGTTGGGATCTTATGGGTCACACTTAGACACCTCTTTCTTATTAGAAAGACTATAAAGCTCAATTGAAAGACAGAGAACCATAAAAAAAGACTAGCAGGAACCTCGAAGCTGCCCATGGACAGTGGACTGAGGAGGCATGCATCTCACTTGTCATAATTTTTCCCACTAAAATTGGTGGCATTTCTATGTAAATTTGGGGAATTAATTTGCAAGTGGCATTTATACATATATTTCCATATGTACAAGCTATCAGATATAAGTACGATAGAGCTCCATCGTCTAACCAAATCATCCTCCAAAAAAACTACCTTTTCAGTCTAGCAATGCCTCAGCTGACGTGTTTCCAAAGTGCTGTAGAATGGAACATTGAGAAATGGCATCTGCAGTCCTCTGCCAATCATGGGACACCTTGAGACGAGCAGTTGTGGCAGGACCTCAAAGGGTCTTGCCAGCTGCTTGTTCTGTATGTCCCTAATGCAGAAAAGAGCGGTGCAGACGACATTTCCTAGTATGTTGATCTGCAGTACCTCAGAAACCTTTTGGCTTCTTCTCCTCACCATTCTGTCCACTGGTCTTTAGTTTTTAAAGCTCTGTGGAGGGACCAAGAACTGTTGTTAAGGCTGGAGGGATCAACACTGGCAGGCATGTTATTAAGTTTGACTACTTGCAGGTACTTGGAAGGGAAGGGAATATTACTTTCCCATTCTTTATCATTGAAACTTTTACAAGCACAGCATATACTTAGGAGAAGCTTCCATATGTGGAACTTACCCCCAAGTAAGTAAGCAGACACATTTTATTCCTGGGAGGACTCCACAACAATCACTATCTTAATATTTCTTAATGGTTGGTCACTTAGTACACCTCTGTCTGAAAATGCTTGAGGAAGCTCAATTATGTAGGAATCTTGGTGGTCCAATGTAGGCTCAGCCTTTCTTCTTGAGAGAGTGCTTGAGCTCCCCTGCATGCCCCTCGCTCCAGGGTCTGTGTGTCTTGTGTCCGATGCACAGTTGGGTTTGAGTACTGAGACACTGCGTAGTTATTTTATGCAATGGTAATGCTTCAACTGGCAATATTGTAGGGTAGACATCATTTCAGTGGTTCCTAAAAACAGACATGCAGACTTTTACAAAGTGAATGGCTCCATCTGACAGTAATGAGAAGAAGGCTCCTATAGGTATATCCTTAGTTTCATCTGTAAAATGTTAGCAAGTGAACCTTTGAGTTAGCAGTCTTTTCACATCCCCAAAAATGAATTCTTGCAACATGGTTCATCTCCTGAGATTCTGCCATAAACCATCAGAACTGATAAAGCGGTTTCAACCTGGTCCTTTTTGTCTGAGGGGGAAAAAAATGTCCATATTGACTTAGTTTGTGAGAAGACCGTTAGAGAAGAGTGGAAGCTCCAGCTCTGTGAAGAACAGCCCTGTGCTTCTGGAATGGAAGGAGGGCCAAGGAGGAGAGAAGCAACATTATGATAAAATCCATGGAGATTTGGACCATCTTAATCTCTCTTTTCCCTTGCGAAACCCATTAGACAAAAAGCTATATTTGACCACACTTACTGAATTTGATGGGGCTAAAATAGTGCTAATTTATGGACCCATTTTTCTTTTATATATCTATAAAGGACTCGGGCAGCTATTTAAGTGACAGTAATCGAACAAATGCATAGAGATCATATCCAGAAAATGACCATGTTGTTGCTCTCAATGGAAAAAATAATAGAAAAGTGTTAATTTTTCACACACACACCCAAAAAAGCCTGTCACCCTTCTGATGCTTTGGCTGCAGTTTCTATCAGCCTTGGCCAGCTTGGTCAATGGTGAGAGATGCTGTGAGCTTGAGCTCTACAGTATCTGGACAGCTACAGGTTTCTCAGTCCAGTTCTGAGGTGATTGTAGAAGAGTAGGAGAGTCTATGGCATATTTCTAAAGATCTGGATAGCCTACTATAGTTAACCAATTTTCCTTCCATGATAGGCTCAAAGAAATAAATACATAACCAACTGAAACTTCAATCACCTAGCCAGTCTGAAGTATGTATCTATCTTGGTGCAGGAGAGACAAACTTGGGACTTGCAGTGTCCTCCTTCTTCTCCCCCCTCCAGAATTCCTGAGATCCATCAACCAGAGCAAACTGCAGGCTCACACTATCCTCCAAGAATTCTCAGCTCATGAATTTGTTTTGAGAGCTAGAACTATACTGAGCTAATAGTCTTAATATAATGTACATGTACACATGATCCACACCCACCCCACTTTTCTTAATTTCAGCAGTACTGTATACTTTAGGTTTAGGAAGTCTTGCCATTATCATTTTAGAAGAACTGGGAGTCAGAAACACTTGCCAATCTACTTCCAATCACCTGGAGTTCTATCCATTGATTCTGATCTACTCTTCCCACCAATGTTTTAAAACCTGTGGATTGTTAGTATCAGATGTACAAACCAAATAAAGACAATTACTTTGGCAGTTCTTATATAGTAACTTAAAACATGACAATCTTCACCATAATAAATTCACAGGTGCGGTTATGCAAATTAATTATGAATACTTGGAACTGAAGTGTTTCCTAAGAATTAAGGATGTTGATAGTACTTGATGTGCAAGGTTTGTGAAAATGTGTAAAAACAAACAAAACAGACTATGAGAAGGAAATGCTGGAGCTTATTTTTTCAAAATATTTTTCGTTTTTAGTCTTATCTCATGTACTGGTGCAAAAACACATCAAGAACAGGAGGAAAAAGTTCCCAGCCAAAGTTAAGCATTTTCAGATTTCATTGTTTTCAACAAGAAAGAATGTGCTAACCATATGTTTTAACTTTTCTGATGAAAGAAACGACCTTTAAAAAAAAAAAAGCTGAATGACAGCACTAATACCTTCTGGTTATATTCAGCTGGGCTTCTGTACAGATTTTTTTGTCTCCCTGGCAAGAGAAAAAGCCATATGGTACTGCACACACATTCCAAAGCGTTATCAGAGACCAGGGCAAAACTACGGTGTGGTGAACACTGTACAGCTGGAGTACTTGCAGCTTTCACTAAAAGCCAGGAAGTGTGTTGCAGCTGTGCAGTTCCCCTACACTGCTTAGGGGTTCTCCGCTGACAGAATCAAGCCCTGGAAAAGAAGGGAAGGAGCTGATGATCATCCCCAACCAGCATGGCGTGTGGTCAGGGCTTATATAAGTTGTTGTCCGAAATATCTAAAGGTGAGGCAAATCAAATTGTTGCCCAAAATATCTAAAGGTAAGTACAAAGTGAGCATACAGTAGTTTCAGTGTCTTGCATATCTGAAATGAGAGTCTTCAAGCTCAGGCTAGTGCTTCTCCCTTTAGTACCCTACTGTGCTGCCTTTCATGGTGCCTGTAAGAGGAATCTTACAAAGATAACTTAAGTGATCTGCGTCAAGAGTGAAAAGCACTTCGTTTTGAAAGAAACAGAATCACACTATGGTGGACATGCAGTTTCGGGTCAGTCTAGATGACCTCTGGGTGTGAGGGAAAAGCAGTTAATTTCCTTTGCAATTGAAGTCCCTCTGTGTTTGAAGGAGAGACAAAGGAACCTTGTATAATGAAATGTTATCAGTTTGGCTTGACGTGCTAGCTATTGGCAGCGCTACAGAAGGTTTGCAACATTTTGTAGACACTGGTGAGAACACATCAGATTCCTGTCTTAAACATGTGATGTATTTGCACTGAAATGTATAAAGGCTTGTAAAACCTAAGAGAGGGGGTCGGTTTGTTTTGGGAATGATCCCAGCTGACGCTTGCCGGCAATAAAGAAATCTCTTTTTTAAACTGTGGGTCTCTGTCTTGGTTCTGCAACAACACCGGCCCATCTGTTCTGGAAGTTTCCTTTGAAAGGCTTAGGGTAAACTAACTATACTTGAAGTTAACCAGCCAAACTGCTACTTTAAACAGCCTATCAAGATCCCAGGCAGAGCAGTTAAAGAGAGGCGCATTTTCAAGATCTTTTAAGCATACATTTTCAAAAAAAAGTAGCCATAGTAGTCTGTTGCAGCATAAAAAAGATATCATTTTTAGTTCATGCTAAAATAAAAATCAGTTCGTTTTAAAGATGCTGCTAGATTTCCTTTTTTAGGGAAATACTTGCAGGGGGAGGGGGATGTCTGAATTTGGAAGCCTAACATGTATTTCAGACCTGAAATTTTCCTGTGCTAAACCAACCCCAGTTATTTAAATGGAACCTGTCATATCACAAATTAAGAAACTGCACCTCCTCATTCCTATTCCATTCAGTGCTTGAAGGGGATGGTGGGAAAGAAGAACCCACTAGTCCCACTCCAGCCATAATTCTTTTTCAGTATACATTTATATTTTGTCTTTGACATTCAAGCTGCTAACTAGAGTGGAAACATGAATTTCTCATGTCTTAGCTTCTGTTTCACAGCAGCTTCTCTTAGCTGGAAGTCTTCAGTATGCATGAATCTCTCTCAATCTGTGTGTGTGTGTGTGTGTGTGGTGGGAGGGTTGCAAATTAGGCAGACAAGCATGCTATGCAGTGTAGGTCTTGACTTACTTGATATGCTTGCAGCTGCTTCCTATCTTGGATAATCCAGCAGATAAAATGATCTACTTTAGAAATGGGCTAAATTAATAGAGCATAAGTGGGACAAGAGCCTGCATACTTCACTTCCTAATTTAATGCTTGCAGTGTTCAGCTTGAAAAGACAGACTTTGGAGAATACAACCACAAGCTGTGTCTATCCTATCTATTCATCGAAACTTGTACAATTTTCCCTCCACAGCAACTTCCAGCTCCTTCCTGTGTGCTCCATAGGGGTAAGCCTACTAGCCAGTTCTTAGGTAAGCTACATTTTTGGCCACGCTGACTGTGGAAATAAAAAAAAAAAGTAACTTTTCCCAAACTGTGCTAGGAACTGTGCCATAAATCCAGCTGCTAGCAACTAGCATTTTTCTTCTGCACTGAACAATGGCATAGAATCCAAGTAGCTTTGCCTATCTATTACATTTGTTCTGGGCTCCTACTTAGCCATCTATAGCTTTTTAACCTTCTCCTTAGAGCAGGTCTTCAGATGGTTGGTGCCTGATTTTACAAAAACAAGTTAAGCCTGTAAAAGGTTATTTCCACACGGAATAAAACAAAGGCAGAGAGCTCCCTCTAGAAGCTAACCACAATCAAAGCAGGATCATCATAATCTTTTTTTCTGAGACAGTGACATAGCTTGGCACGAGCGGGGTAGGGGTGAGGGCAGAGGCATGGGGGCAAGCGCAGGCAAGGAGCATCGGCGCCCCCAAAATATTCTGCCCAGGGCACCACCCCCCTCGCCTCCCCACCCTATGCAACTTCTGAGGCTCCTGCCTAGAGTTTGGTTCTGTGGCCAAACTTATCAGAGTGTTCAACATTAAACAGTTTCATTATATCTGCCACAACCATGACTGCCAGTAGATAATCCCTTACTGTAGGAATGGGGAACCAGTAGCCTTCCCAGTATTCTTGGACTGCAGCTAGTCCTAACTATGAAGGATGATGGAAGTTGCAGTCTGACGATGTGTGGAGGCTGCTGTGTTCACTATCCCTGTTTTAATCTGTTAATCTTTGTTTTAAAGTAAAATTGGTTTTAATTCTGCTTTTAGTTTAATATTGTTTTAATCTGTTTTTGTACATTTTAAACTATATGTGGTTTTATTGTCATTTTCAGATTTTTGTAAGCCACCTTGGGTCCCAGACTGGGGGAAAGTCAGGATATAGATAAGGTGTTGTTGATAGTGATGATGATGCTTTACTGGAACTGGCAAACTTCTTTGTTATAGGGAAACATATAAAAGTCATAAATCATCTGTTCTCTGTTCACATGATAGGAAAAGTCTTCCCATCTGCCGATATGAGAATGTTTGCCAAAAACTATTTGTATAAGCATAATGACCTAAATCCATTTGTTGGTCCCAACCAGAGAAAGTCCACTCAATTTGATAAATTACACTTCTGTAAATTCCACGAGTTTACTCTAGTTGAGACTGCGTTTACTCTCGTTGAGACTAATGGGGATTCAGGTGAATGTTTTCCACCTTGACCAGTCATAAAACCCACCCACTTTTGGATCTGAGTTTAGAAATTTGGACCTTAAAATTTGGGGATGCTCCAATTGGAGATGAGTCTATATGAGATACTGGGCATGGTACACATCAGGATGCTTCATGCCACAGTCTGACGTTCCCATCAAACTACTTTGCTATTGGAATGACAAACAGATAAGCAGTGACTAATAAGCCCAATTAAAGCAACTTGGGAACCACAGAGTTTGTCCACCCCTACATTTGCCCCTTTATCTTCTGAAGGTAAGCAGATTAAATGTGGATACCTTGCCTTTTTGCTGTTCTTCCATCTAGCTTCTTAAACAACATGTAGGTGTTGAATTTTCTTAATGCCTCATTATTCCTTTCACTTGGTTTTTCTTCACAGTTCCTCCCCGATCTTAACATTTTGCCCAGTAACCTATTTGAGCTAGAGCTCCTATGGGTCAAACCCTTTTGCACCTCATTTCATGTGCATAATGCATACTCAAAGGCTCTCTGGTTCCTGCTCTCTCTCCCTGTCTTTCCAGGAGTTCGTCTTTCCTTGGCAAAGCTAAATGATTCTGCTGCACGTCTGTGTGTGGGTTTAAAAGCTAGAATAAATCTAATCCCCAGTATAATAGCATTAGCCATTTTAATAGTACTCCATAGGCCAGTTTTCTTCCAGGAGGAAGGTATATACTGCAGCCTAGTGGCTCTTGCAGTACTGCAATGGAAGGAAAATATTTGGCATTTTAATTTTACTCATAGACTAGAGATATATATTTTTTTAATGAATTCCCTCTTCTGCCCATTAGGGATGGGAACAAATGAGGTGTGAAAGCTATTCTCATTTACTATCCTGTCAAGGGAGGAAGAAAAAAAAAGGTTGTAGATATGGAAAAAGTTGTTTAAAGATCTTATTGCTACAGTACAATCCCATTCTTTCCTTGATGCATAACTATAGAAACAGACTTTTAAAAAAAAAAATGGTGTGCAAGATCCATGTCCTCTAAGGTAGGAGGTGAATTCTTCCATGAGAAGTAGCATATCCCTCAGAAGGGAATGGAGAAATCCATATATGGCCAAGTCCTTTTTCTTCCCATCCCTTCCTTCCCTCCCTTCCTTTCCTTCCTTGCTTCCTTGCTTCCTTCCTTCCTTTCTTTCACCACTTATCCTTTGGAGGCCTCTGGAGAGAATGTTTCTGAGATCCTTGTCAATCTCTTAAGCCTTTTTATTAAACCATGGAAAATTGATTTAGCTCTAGAACCTGAAGAAGATCTTGTGATTTCTGTCATATTGTGAGCTCCAGTGGATCTCTGTCAGTCGATACTTATTACATATGTATCAAAACATAAAGATAAAGTAGATTGTTTTCATGAAGTCTAAAGATATATACAGGGCCAAAAAATGCTTACACAGCCAGAGTCCTAAAGCAGCTAATGATTCTTCACTTGGAAGTTACATGGATGTCTTTCCCTTTACCTTGCTCACAGTCCTTTCCTCCTTTCTATTATTTGTTTTTAACTCTACTAGTCACAAGAGGGCAGAGTTGTCATAGCTTCTTTGTGTTCTTTAATTTGTGGGGATCTGTTAGCATTTAACTAGAGTTGCTTTATGAAGTAAACTAAACAACTGCTGAATATCTGTTGACCGAAAAAAGTAACTGCCTCCATACTATGTGAACTTGGATGCCAGTGACACCCATTGGATAAAACTTTTTTTATAGTGACAAACTGATTTTTCTGATGCTGTTTGTGGGCACACATTTCTGGACAGGATATTGTATAGTGGAAATGCAGAGAACAGTCTGTATTCATAGCAGGTCTTATCATGGTTTCATACTTAAAATCCAGTATTTAGTATTTGAGTTATACCGGTGATATGATCAGCCAAACGGTAATGTCTGTGTCTTTTCATTGATAAAGGCTAATTATAACTATGTGTTCTAAAAATATTTTTATGGCATTTTGCAGGCGTGTGCATGTATATGCATGCTATTAGGTCACCTTTCAACTTATGGTGACCCTACGTATTTCATAGGGTTTTCTTAGGCAAGGAATAGTCGGCGGTAGTTTTGCCAGTTCCTTCCTACCACACCTGGTATTTGTTAGTATCTATTCAAGAACTAACCAGAACTGGCCCTGCTTAGCTTCTAAGATCAGATGGCATCTGCATATGTATAGTGGAAATATAATTTCTTTATGTCCTAAACAGGTTTCAGTTTCAACTTGTCTGTCAGTTTAGTTTCTTTTGCCATAACATTGGTAGCTTAGTTCTCACTCCTTTGGGGTTTTTTTCCCTTTGCATTAAGTGTTTTTCTTTTTAAAAAAATGTAATAGCAAATATATGTTTTGCATGAGCTGAGGTACCAGTTTGCCTCAGCAGTAACCCGAATTAAGGCTTGTTATTTTCATGAACCTTAGTTTATAGGTATGCAAAGTACCTCTGGATGCGTTTGTGAGTTGCAAAAACCACAGAGGGATTGAGCATTGTTAACATCCTCCATTTGATGCAATTCATGTATCAGAGTATAGGAGAATTATTAGCAGAACAGGTGTCAGCTCTTCAGGGAATCCTGCCCATCCCATTTTCTCCCCCAGGTGGGAGACTGAATTGAACCTTTGTGATCCAATTATGTAAATGGAAGAACTAGTTTTTTTGACCTTGTTTGCCTAAGTGCTGTCAAGTCATACAGAGATCATACTATCCCAGTTTCGTGCCGTGTTGTGTCATGTTGTGTCTGTCTTGTCTGTCTGTCTGTCTGTCTCTCTCTCTCTCTCTCTCTCTCTCTCTCTCTCTTTCTTTCTTTCTTTCTTTCTTTCTTTCTTTCTTTCTTTCTTTCTACAGTTGGGTCTCGTGTTGCTGTTATTTTCAGTCTAGACCAGCTGAGATGGTTCAGGGCAGCTGAAGTTCTCCTCTTGGGGTGCAGTGTTTGCTGTTAATTAGATCTGTGCTGGCCCAAATAACCTGGTGTGTGTGTGTGTGTGTCAGAGGTGTATCTAACATCAATAATGCCTAGGGCAAAGAGTGGAATTTGTGCCCCTACCTCAAGGGCTGTCTTCTCCTCCTCCTCCTCTAAATCTTCTGGCACAGCTTTTTCTCCACACACCCCCTAGCATTGGCACCCAGGGCATGTGCCCCACTTGCCCCACCCTAGATAAGTCTCTGGAGAGTGTGTGTGTGTGTGTGTGTGTGTGCGAGAGAGGGAGGGAGGGAGATTGCAGCAAAGAAAACTGTGGTGTTCTTGTCAGGGAAGAGCAGCCTATCTGAACTCAGCAGAACATTTTATCAGTTATAGTGAATTGCGCTTTCTGATTTTAAAAAATAACATTTCCAAGTTCTGTTGTTTATATATCTTTCCCTGTAGGTATTTTGAGTGTGGAACTGGTATGAATTTGCAGAGGACTGTTTTCCAAAACAGGTGATTATCTGAATGAGTCAAAAGCAGTTTTCAACAGATTCTGTTCCTTTTGGTGTACAAACTTCTGTTTCCCACTGTTGCTTTTGGTCAGGTGGGTCTTGCAGACTTTTGGGGGGAATGGTGTTGGGGGGACTCACTGAGAAATGAAACTGGGCTGAGTGATACCAGGAGAGAGAGCTATTTCTCTTTCAAACTACCTTCTGTTCTGTGCAATAAAACCATCTCAGTACAGCTGAAGCAAAAGAATTACAGTTAGGCAGTAACTCTGTCTTTCAATAGGAATATGCATCACTTGTATCACTTAGGTACCTATTGGCCTTGTGCATTGCTTGATCTCCAGAACAGTTTGTTCCAGAGAATAGCTCACTAAGCTCCATAACATTCAGAAAAATCCACTATGATTGGCAACAGCATGTATACAAGACACTGGCTTGCATATATAGAAATACTGAATTGGATCAGAATTGTTACCTTCTAACATTTAAGGACCTAAAAAAAATGTACAAAAATTAATGTTTAATATAGTCCTGCATGTAAGTCTACACTCTAATAAAAATGATGCCTAATAAAAAGACTAATAATAAGATCAAATGTACATTGACTGAACAAAATGGGTTTTAAGGTGTTTCTTAAAGCCTGGAAGGGATTGAATGGTTGATCCTCAACAAGCAGAACATTCAAAAGGAAGAAAACAAAGAACTTATTACAGGTATAGAAATCAGTGTTTAACAAACCTGGAGAGTAAAATAAGTGGGACATGAACAATATATCAAATGAGAGCATAGGAGATGAGAGACCCAACATTTAAAGGCAATAGCAAAACTCTAAAATGAATGAATACAAAAGGAAACAAAGAAGCAATAGGGTCACTACATTAGCCTGTTATAGTAAGATGAGAAGAGGAATGAAAGGCAGAAATAAGAGACATAAGATAAGGACAAACTAGCCAGCAAAGAATTGCATTATAATCGAAGCCAGATGAAAAGAAAGAGAACTGAAGAATGAGTAGTGTCAACAGAAAGGAAAGCACATATTAAATTAAGAAGCTGAAAGTGATGGACCTTATCAGTGGTAGAAATATGAGATAGAAAAAGAGACTAAAAGTCCACCCAAATTTGACAGAGAATAAAAAAGAGGAAATTAATACCAGCAACAGAGAATGGAATGGGGAAAGAAAGTGACAACAAGGAGAAAAAAACTCCTAGAACTCTTCAGTTTTAGTGAAATTAATCATCAGAATAAGTAGATAACCAAGAAAAAATGGATAAGCTGAAACACTAGGAAAGAATGAGAGAGTAAGATAAAGAATAGGAAACAAAAAAACCATAATTGAGTGTCAGCATGTGGGTGATGGCCTGTGCTGGTAGACCAAAATAAAGAACTGAGAACAAGGCCCCAAGGAATACAAAAAATGCAAACAGCATGAAGAAAACTCACCTGCCACAGTTACATGAGAGAGTGTGATCAGAGATATGGGAAGACAGACTGAAGCAAACAGAATCACCAGAATGGTATAGAGGGCAGTCACCAGCAAATGTAGACAAAAGAATGGGGGGGAAAGAACACCACAACTTCTGTTGAGAAAAGCGAAAAAACTATGTTGCCTCACTCAGGCTTACTAGAGAGAAAATAACAAAAACCTAGCTGAAAATATATTTGCAGAAGAAAATTAAGGTTTTGGAAAAGGTGTGTTCAAAAAGCAAGAAACAAAAGGAAAGAGTAAAATGCATGAAGCCAGAAAACTTCCACTGTTTTTAACCTTGGAGTCCTAGAGGGATCTTTAGGCTTCTGGAAAGGCACCCCAGATGTAGGTAGCAACCCTTAGAGAGCAAGAATGGGACATCAGGGATGCCAACATCCTCTCTAGCGCTGGTTGCCTAGAAAGGACAGGCAGGTCAAGAAAAGTCACAGACTTTTTGGTTCAGTGAAAAACAGCAATTTTTGGTTCAGTGAAAAACCAGACACAAGCCTGGAATAAAGGATGGAAGGAGTGTGTATGGTGTGTGAATGTGTACTGGGAGGTATGATAGGAAGGGTTGTAGGTTGGACTCAAGAGCACTGAAATGGTCTGGTGGATGGCCAATGGTCTGGATGTTTTCAGTTTGCTGTACTATAGTATTAGACTATGCTGTGAAGGAGAAGAGTTAGACAAATGCAGAATCAGCACAAGACTTTTTGCTGTCTGAGAAAAGAACAAAGTGCTCCCCATTCCATGTACAGAATCTGATTGAACCTTAGTTCAACACTGGCAACAAAGTCATATTTTTTCTGCTGTACCTGAAGACAGTAGGCTAGCTTAGAGCAGAGTCCCCAAGTTGTAGATATCTGAGATATTGAACTGTAGCACCCATGATACCACAGAATACTACTGATCATGCTGGCTGGGGCTTCTGGGAGTTGAAATCCAAAAAAATCAAGAAGCCCAAGGCTGCGACCAGTTGGCCTACAGGGTGCAGGTTAGGCAATATGGCTCACATAGCTCAGTCCTCCAACATTTCTTCCTTTCCCAAAACTATTGGCTGAACCCTCTCTGCCTAATGATTGATATGAACTCTGCTATTTATTCTACAGTGGCTATAAGTATCTAGAGGAAATAATGTACATCCTGTGAATGATTTTAAAAATTACACATAGTCAGCATCACTAGGGAACTACAGCCAGTTTCAGTGGGAGAACTGAACTTGCTCTTAATTGTTGTTCATATTTGTGTATACCCCAGCATGTGTTCATGTTGATAGATGGTGGTCTTGAATGGTTGATCATAATCTAAGACAGATTTCTTGTTCATATGGTCCCTTGGAACCTGATGTGTACTGCTGGCCCTTATGGATTGACTTCTCATCACCCTTCCCTTGAGTCAATTTGTCATTAAAACTGATCAGTATTAATAGTAGTGGGTGAGAGTAGTGAATTCTTTTCCTTTGGCTCAGCAGGAGAATCTCTGAAAACATTTGGTCTAGATGGATTGAAAGAAGGAAGTATGGTATCCAATTTCCTTCACAAAAATATAGAAGTCTCTCCCCCCACCCCGCTTCCCTTTTAGGCTGACCTGTAATGCAATTGATGCTACACTTACTTTACTTCTGTTGTGAAGGCCTTGGCTTGGTTGCTCAGAGTGGATAGATAACTCCTGCTATAACTAATCTAGCTGTCAGTTTGTCAAAGTGGTCTCTGGTGCATCGGTGCTAATCAGCCATAATAAACAGATGAACATTTCAGATTTCTTCCTCTAATGAGGTGACAGTGGATGTATCTTGCCATTAACCTTCTTGCTTTGCTATAATTATTCAGTTTTTGATCAGCTGGATGCTAATCTGTTTAGAACGTAGGAGCTGGGAGAGGAGGAAAGCAGGGTTTAATAGCATCCTGGGAACTGAACCTGTTAGAAGCAAGACTGTTAATCTACTTTCATAAGAAAGTATTTGGCTAAAGAACCTTATTTTTTGCCATTGAACTGAAAATTTGAGAAGTATATTACTGGGTAGAAGCTAATTAAAATGTTCGATATTTCTACCTCTCCCTCTTAAAAAATTTATCTTAATCCTACTCGTCATTTAAGCAGACAGCATTTAAACAGTGTTAATATTGAAATTTGGGCTACATCACTTTTGGTGTGAAGCTTCCTTTCAGAGCTGAGAGGGGGAGCGAAGGTTGTTTTGGTTTTGCTACAACCTAATTTATGTAAAGTAGGAGGAAAACAGGGCATCTTTTCTAGGTGCCAGTGAGAGAAAATGTCTGGAAATGCATGTCTTTGTGACTGAGGAAGACTAGGCACTGTCAGGTTAGATTTTGGCACTGGTAGTTTTGGAGTCATTGGCTGGTTCAGAAACTTTAGTGTTTGATTCACATCACAATTTGATGTTGTGGATTTATTTTCCCCTTCCAATTTTATTTAGTGGAAGCAGCATTATATAGTGGTTTGAATGTTGGATTATAACTCTGGAGCTTAGGGTTGGAATCCCCATCTACCTACTGGGTGACCTTGTGCAAGTCACATTCTCTCAGCCTCAAAGGAAACCAGTGGCAACCACCTGTGAATCTTGCAAAAAAACACAAAACACCATGATAAGGTTGCCCTTAGGGTCACCATAAGTCAGAAACAACTTGAAGATGTACAACAACAACAACAACTTTACTTATGACTTTGGATTTCTTAAGGTGCATCTGATGATGTGGACTGGACTCCAGAAAGGCCCATACCAAATAAAATGTGTTAGTCTTTAATGTTCCACAAGACTATTATTTGTTTGCTAAATACCATCTGTGCTAAAATTTTGTCCCATTTTAACTTTTTTAGCTAATTTATTTGTTCTCTGATATTCTGACACTGTCATTAATGTGATTCTTGGTTTGGTTGATTTTCTTCAGTTAGTACCTTTTTTTACTCTGTTTTTCTATTTATGTCCTAAACCTCCCCTTAACTGGATCTTTCCACATATTTTGGGTTACGTTTCTACATCTGTGACCATTCTTCACTGCGCCTAGGGAAGCTGTGGCCCAGGACATTCTGTGGAGTTCTAGGTTGGAGAAGGTTCCTTTCAGAGGGCCCTATTTGGCACTTAGCATAACTCCTAGACCTCTGCCCACAAAATTGCTAGTCCTTCACTTAGCATGATGTCTGATTGTGTGTAGTAGATGACACGTCAAACTGCAGAGACGATGGAACTGGGGGTTATTTGTGAACAAGTTTAATAGAACATCAGCATGAACTAGATACGTATACCACACTTAGCTGCAGTGTTATTTGAGGTACGGAGAAATGTGGGTGGCATGTGCATTTTGTATGAGACACTAGGATAAGAAAGTTGAAGATGCAGAAGTTGTGGAAAGGGAGTCCAAAATGGCATCCATAGCTGGAATCCTGTTGAAAGCTAGCAGAGTGGGCTGTTCTGCCACTGTAATTCTGTGAGAATGGAGACAGGGTTCAGCAGAGCTGTGTCTGAGTATCAAACTGGGAGTGCTGGAGACTGCTGCTCCATGAAGGAACTATGGGAAACTATTTACATAAGGAGATCTCCTTTTACAAGCCCACTGAAAGGAAGCCTGGCAGCACAACCAGACATTGTGCCAGAATAGAGCCCTTCTAGAATAGAGCCCCTCTGGCAAGACCTCCTTTTCACAAGCCCACTGAAAGGAATCCTAGTAACACAGCCAGACATTGTGCTAGAATAGAGCCCCTCTAGCAAGGGTGGGCAACTCCACTGTTTTCAAGACCCTTATCTGTGCCCCTCATTCTCAGTGGGCCTTATTGCTTTTCCAGATCAGAAGTGGTGTGATGTGATAGAATCATAGATTCTGTGATTCCATCATTCTATGTTACCTGCAGTTTCATTTTCCTCCTGCTCCTCCTCCTGCTCCTCCTCCTGCTCCTGCTCCTGCTCCTCCTCCTCCTCCTAGAGATGGAAAGGAAAACTACTCCATGTTGCAGTCATTTGAGCATTGGGGTGAAAATCACACGTATTTATTCACAAGGTGGAGCTGTGAGTGTAGTGAATATCTTGAGAAACCCATGGGCCACAATTTCCCCACCTCTGTCCTAGAGGGTCTTGGCTCATGTGTGCATTTTACAGAGGGTAGCATTTCTACAGGGAAGGGGTATTCTGATTGCAGTTTGTGCATGGTAGAGAGCATCTAGGTAATAAAAAGGTGATAGGAAATCTAGGCAGAATAGCCTACAGACTTTTTGGGTGTGCCTTCTATACTGCTGTGTATCATTGATGGAAGCTGTTCTAAAGATATCATAGAGATTTTTTTTAACTTTGTCTTGGGCATGCCACAGTCTTGGGCTTTATGGTTAGCGCTGTTTCTTCAGAGGCTGAGTGGCAATTCTGCACAGTGATGGAATTCGTTGTAAATTATTCAACCCAAAGTCACAAACACTTCCATTATATATATCTATAAACATTTCTCTTTGGTCCTGATGAAAGTTTCCAGAAAATACTTGGTGAAAATCCATAAGAGGGTGTGTGTCCCCTTGACTAGGGGAAACCAGAGGGAGAGAAAGACAGCCGCTGTTTTTATGTGGCATAGTAGGAACCACATGGAATACACCACTGCTTTTTCTCAATAGCATTACATTATATCTAGTTTTCTAGGGCATACTTGCAGAAAGTACTGGTACTTATAGAGCAAGGAAGGTGAGCAAATATGTGAGTGGCTGGCTCTATTGAGGGCTGATGTCATCTTGAGGAGGAAGAAGAGCTGCTGCTGCTGCTGATTGTTACATTTAAATCTCACCTTTCCTCCGAGGCTAAAGCCAGTGTATTTGATTAGTCTCTCCATTTTGATATTCACAATAGCCTTGTGAAGTAGTACCTGAAGAGCCAGACAAATCTGTCTGTGGAATGTAAGTCAGAGTCCAAGTTTGCTTAAACCTTCATTGGAATCAACCTAGTGCCATTGCCTGGAATGCTGTATCACTGGAATTCAGCCCAAATTAAAAGACCAGGACTTATAACACAAGGCACAGCCAGCTGATGTTCCCTCCTCCATATGAATCCTGGTTGTTCCCACTCCCTATTTACACAAACAATAAAAATCTTATTTCACTGTACATTTGTGCTTGTATGCATTCTGTACTAAAAAGCATATTTAGATGAATAAGAATTCTAGGTACTTTCTCTCCCTCTCTTTCTTCATTTTTTTAAAGGAGGTGTTTAGAAAGAGTTGCCTAGGGATTTAAATGGTAATGTGATGGGAACCTGAAAGGAAAAGACTCTGCAATTAGTAAATCTCTCCTATTGTGACAGCTCTATTATTAAACTGTCATAAATGCAAGTCTGTTAATCAGCTGTCTGCTCAATTCCCCCCACGCTCGCTCTCTGCTAACCCCCTCTTGATTTTGCACTCTAAACTGTAACCTGCTTTAGCACTCAACTCTCCTGCAGAGGGAATCCTTTGTGAAGCTGAGATGCATAATGGGGGGCAAGAAGGGGAAAGCCCCGTGAGCTGTCAAACCTCTCTCTCTCTCTCTTTCTCCTCTGAAGCTTTCAGTGTCTCTCTTTGAAACCGATGGAAGTACAGTGCAGGAGCCTGCTCTGTTTCAGCTCAAAATTAAGCTTTTTCCCTTTGAGGAGGGAAGTGAGGAGGACGGGTGGGCCTGACAAATTTCTCATCTTTTACTGCTTCATACCTGTTCCACCCTACTCCCCCCCACACAGACAGTGGATTTCAACATGGCTCTGGATGTTAATTGATCAGAATTAACAGTATGTACTCGCATATATCTTCTAATCTCAGGGATTTCCCACCCACCCACCCCCCCAAAAAAAACTAAATAGAAGAATTCATGCAGTCATAACCATGAACAAAAAATGCAGGCTTCCTATTCTAGCTAGTTCCCAGAGCTAGTTTTCTGGAGCAGATTGATGCATCCATGATGGCTTTCAGCTTAATGCTGGCAAAACTCAGGAATGGTGATCATGAGTTCCTAACACCTTGAACAGCTTGGCTCCAGTTTATTTGGCCCTGATGTTGAGATCTGTTGGAATCGCCCCGCTTGCTTAGTGAGGAATGCACAAGAGAGCCTTCCTGGTTGCTGCCCCCTAGGTTGTAGAACAGGGCTGGGGGACCCCTGGCCCTCAAGATGGTACTGAAGTCCAGCCAGCTGTAAACAATGAACAGAGTAGAATCATAGATATAGAAGGGATACCAAGGGTCATTTAGTCCCTTTCTGTACAGCAGTACACAACTGAAGCACTCATGAAATATGGCCATCCAAGCTCTGTTTCAAGGCCTCCAATGAAGAAGAGTCCATCACTGTCAGATAGTTCTTACTGTCAGGAGGTTCTCATATCTTCAACGTTTCACAGCAGAAAATTGGGACACATGTGGCCAAGTAACATCACAGCATGCTAAAGACAGCAGAAGTTATTAATCAAGGACACACAAACTAGGAGAGGCTGCAGCACTTTGTTTTTGCCTAATCCTACGGGGAAGAGCAAGATTTTGATCCCTTGTGTCTCCTGCTGAGTTAATAGAATGCAAACTACTTTAGCATTTTGAAGTCAGTTTGCACTAGTGTAACAAAATCAAGGACAAAAGGGAAAGTGGGAGGAGGAGAATGAAACTGGGATGTTGGTGACAAATTGGACTACAGGAGATTTATCAGTCCTGCCCTGACCAAATCAGGACAGTTGGAGGATATGAGTTCTTCCTAATGTCTGGCTGGAGTCTTTTCTCCATGGAATTATTACTGAAATAGTCATTCATTAAGATCTGAATGGACATACGAGTTTTCCAACCTTATTGTAATATGCCTTTCTGAGTTGAGCTCCTGTTGCCTTTCAATAGGGGCACATAATCACTGTGCAAAAATTCTTCTTTTGAATATAGGCTGTATGTGTGCTGGTCTCTCTGTTTTTAATTTTTTGCTGATACTTAGTGGCTAACTGCTTAGTGGATAACATGATACAACTATCATGGATGTGGTAGCTGTGTCAGCTTTAGTTCCTTTTCACAACAAAAATGAGGTAGTCCCTTACATTCTTATCTATTGTTAAACAGCTCTTCAGAAGCAACTAGTTGAAATGTTCTTCATTTCCAGCCTTCTGTATATATAGATACCAAAGATACAAAAGAACCTTATACAGTCATCCATCCACATTCCCTAAGGTTAGGGGCACAGGACCCCCATGAAAGTGGAAAAACTGTGAATAACTCTAGGCCCTCTCAAACCTTATTTATCACAAAAAAAAAAAAAAAGTATGATCACCATATTCAACCCACCATGGATTCCTTTGAGGCATCAGGGTTCCTTCACAAGGCAGAAGTGGGTGGCTGATGGGGCTTACTGCCACCTCCACGGCTGCCCCACACCATTTTTAATAGGGACTTACACGCCTCGTTCTCAGTTTCTCAGTCTGACGAGGCTTGCAGTCCCTATTAAAAATGGCATAGGGGGGCAGCAGAGGTGACAGCAAATAACCCATGGATAATCAAATCCACAAAAGTGAAACCCACAAATGTGGAGGGCTGGCTGTATTGGCAGTCCTAGGGTAGACAAACAAATCTGAACTCCTCTCAAGTGTGCATTGTAGAAACAGCTGTCCATTCTGAAACAATATTATTGTGGAGCAGTTAACCATGTTTCAGTCTTTGCCATGTTGATTATTCTAGGTAAGCTGAAACAGTGCTGAAATAGGGCTATAAATCCTGCAGCTCAAAGGACCTGCTTGGATACAATAGGATCAAACAAATGCTCTCCCTGTGTTGTGTTTCCACTCAAATCTGGAAGCAGAAGTTCAAGGTATGCTTGTCTTACACCTTGTTGCTTGTCCCTTTGCCTAGCGGTTTCTGTAGAAATAAGCAGGTAGAAAGAGTTATGTCTCGCAGAACTGCTTGCTTCTCTGATTTCCCAGACAAAAGGATCAGACACAGTAGCAGGTCAACAGGGCACTTCTGAATGGTGTGCCAGCTTGTTGGGAGTGAGTGCTGAGTCTCGGTAGTAAAAGATGAGTAAAAGATAACTATTCTAGTTTCACTGTCATTAAACTTTCAACACATATAGCTAAGCGTGTTACTGACTTTGACGAGGAAAAGTGCATATCCTAGTGACTGGGTTTCACTTTTATTTCTGCTATTTCAATCTGAATGAATATGATTGAACCCAGTTATGGCTGTCAAAATTGAGAAAGCAGAGATTGTACACATCATTAGTGGTAGTGGTGATACAAGCCTCAGCCTGCTCTTTCTCAAGAAATCCCCATACAGTTCAGGCTTCTTCAGGAGTTCATTGTTTTAGAGGGCATGATAGAAATACTGCTGCTGACTTGAAATGGTTCAGCAGACTTGAAAGTGAGATATCAGTATTGGATTCCATATGTGCATGGAGTAAAAAGTTTGTAGTGTCGGATCTTAGCAAAGCTTAGAGAGAGAGAGAGCGGTTTGCCTCTCTGCTGGAAAGATGGTGATGAGTTGCCTTGACTTCATTCCAGCTAGCTACATGGAACAAATAAGTATTAAATGATCAAGCACTTTGTCAATTTAGAATGAGAATTCAACCTTGACTTCACTTTGGTTCCACATAGCCAGGAAACTGGAAGCAAAGGCTCAGGTTATAAGGAAGAATAATTAGGACACTGTACAACATCTATTCCTGATTAACCTGGCAAGGTATCAGTCTCAGCTTCCTTATTCCTGGCTGCTTCAGCGTGCTCCTCCTCCTCCTTGTTCTTCTTTTATTGTGAGATAGCTGTAACACTGGTCCTAAATTGGCTGGTTTTCAATCACTGAATCTGCATAGACTTTGAAAAGAAATATAACTTCCCACTGCTGGCAAACCCACCAAATACTGGGTCTGCTTTCTTACAAGTCAATCTTTATGACACATGGAATTAACTAATGATTGTCATTATTTCTTTTTAAGGTAAACATTTAGATTCTTTTTTAATAAGCACACTTTTAAAAATCTATTAATTCTGGTTAACCATATTTTCTCATTTGAAAAATCAGAAGCATAATAGAGTATAACCTTTGTTAAGAGTAAACGACTAATCAGTTGACTTCTGAGTTGCCCAAAAGGCTTCTATGCAATAAATTATAATAAAAGTTTACTTATTATAAATAAACAAGGCTTGAAGAAGCTGTGCCTCTCCAGATACCATTCCATGACACATGCCTCACTATATTTGCTATTGTTAAGGCTGATGGGAATTAACGTCTAGCAACATCTGAAGGGCCAGAGGTCCCTTTCCCTAGTACTGCACTTGCAAAAAGAGGGTGTGGGTTCCATTCTTTCTTCCACTGTTTTCTCTAATTGGTATTTTTAAATTTATTCTGCCTGGCTCCTTCCATTCTCAAGTCCACAATTCTCCTCTAGCTTCTGGTCAGGATCTCCAACAATTGTTTCTAATGAACCAGAAAGACATTTTACAGGGGCCATACAGCTACAGGACTCTCATGAGCTGGAAATAGTGGAGTGTTGTTGAACCAGTCTGCAGGCAGAACTTATGCTGGTATGGATCCTGAGTTCACGCAGTCTTTCATGTCACTGGTTGGAACGCAGGCTCTTTCCAAGGACTATCTCTGTTGCAATAAGGTGCTGAAGGTATAGATAAGTAGCTTGCCAGCCAAGTTTAAAAAGCACTTCATTGTTTTCAGATTTCAGGGTCTGGACCATCTTCTGCAGTCTTTAGGGCAAGGGGAGAAGAATCTCAGAGCACGAGCACTATCTTGAACAGTCTGTGTAGAAATATATGTTCTTTCTTTCTTTCTTAATTAATTAATTAGAGTTACATGGTGGTTTTACTTTTGACTCAGATTTTGGTTCTAAAAGTCTTAGGGCCTGGTATAGTATTAACCTGGTAATCCTACATTGCTAATCACATTTATTCCAACGGTGGTATAGTGGTAGATCAAACAATCACTTTGACATCTAATTAATGAGCAACAAGTGACTTAGTTGTGCAGGTAGGTTGCAACTGTCTGAAAGGTGGCATGAAAAGAACCAGTACATTGGCAGTTCGGTCTGCCAGTTTAACAGTAAGCCTTCCTACTTTCAGCAATCTGTTAGGCCTTTCTGCACAGAGTCAGCTTAGTTAGGGGTGTATGTACTGCTAGAGATTAACTCATTTTCCCACTGACAGTGGGGTTTCTCTATGATAAATGTCTCAGCAGTCGATTTTGCCAAGCAGGCCTGCGTTCACCTTCCATAAACCAATCACAATCCATTAACCATTGGTTCCATTATCCAGTCACATTTGGTAAGTGCCAAATACGTAAGTGGAGAGAAAAGCACAGATGTTACCACATGAGGGAGCACCTCTTCTAAAAACATGGTAAGCACATCATCTGCTTTGATTCTTAGAGTTTTTATTGTTTCAAAGCTATTAACAAGGATTGTCTGTTTGAATCCCCACTGTTGTTTTGTCAGTCCTCACAGCCTTGCTTATAGGCTGCAGTCCTTTTAGTGTGTCCATCCTCCTGTTTTTGGTTATCTTCCTTACAGGAAGGTAGCCGCCTCCCCAAGTCACAGATATGGGTCACACAGCAGTGGTTCTAGTGAACTTGGCAACTGACCTTATTAATGGGACATTTCTGTCGCTCCTTAGCAATTATGTCCATTCTCCTCCTCCTAGAGATTTCAGAATGCCTTTTCACCTGTTTGTAAAGTAAAGGTATTGTGTCTGCTTGACACATTTTACAACATGAATCGGAAAGTGAAAGCTTTGACAGATTTCATCCCTGAGCAGTACTGTGAGTGGTACATAGGCCATTTGTTTCTGTCATCTTATGACCAATGTAGTAATGCAGCAATGAAGTCCAGTATATGCTTCCCAACCTCTCATAAGTTTCTAAAAAAATGTTCTAAAAATGTTCGTATGCAGCTCACAAAACCTGTGGAGAGTTTTTTTTTAAAGGTACTTTGATTTTTAAAATAAAGAGAAGTGTGGGAAGAGAGGCACAGGGCAGCTGTTTTTATAGTCACTGGAATATCAAAATCATTTTGTTGCAGGAGACTTCCTTTGGCACATTGCTGTTGGAAACATTAGCTGTGCCACATTTGCAAAAGCGTGAGAAACCAAGAAGATTGAGAAGTACGGATTTCAGAGGCTAGAAAATACTACATTTATGGACTAGTACAGTCCCTGGAATTCTCTGAATCATCATAGTCACTGGCCATCCTCGTGTGGGGATTCTAGAAAGTGTAGTACAAAATAACTTTTTACAAGCTCTGGTGCTTATGGCTCTAAACACAGGTCCAAAGCCATTCTGTCTGAGTCAGTTGAAAGATATTTGCATCTGCCTGAAGTTGCTCACGTAATTTGTAAGATCTCTGTGGTGGATAAGAGGTGGGAGGCAAACTGGCAGGAGCAGAGGCATTGGAGAAAGCTCCACTTTGTATCTTTGTCTTGATTCCTCAGATGGGTTGACATAAATCAGCTGTGCCATGTAAACACAGATTACATCTGTGTTGAGTTGCTATGGTAACTTAAGGAAGGCCTGGGTTAGTGACTCCAGGCAATACTTCCAAGCTGGAGATTGTCTGGTGGGAGCAGAGTTGGGGGGGGACTGCTGTGTGTTTGGATCTCTTGGTGCTAAATATAAAGGAAATAGTGCCAACCCTCTTATCTCTGGGTCTGAAGCTTGTGCTTCAGGTAAAGGCTTTCAGGCTTATATATGCACAATTTTCATCTGGAAAATTAAGTGGAAACTTAATTTCACTGGCTTGGATCTCATGTCTTTTAATAATCAGAGCTGGGGAAAGTTACAATTCTGGTGTACAACTCCCAGAATACCCCAAACAACCTACCCAATGGCCAGGATGGCTGGGGAGATCCTGGAGTCATTGTGCAAAAGGAGACCTTTTCCAAGCTTTGTTGGTAATTTCGGGATGAGTGCTGATGTCATGCCAGATATGTCCCTCCTAAGATGAGAAAACAATAGATGCCAGGTATTTCACCCATGGAGCAATGTTAATCCTGTGAGCCAAAGTATTAAGTATGCCTGGTTTTGCAGGAGAATAGAATCTGAAAGCTGTTCTTCTACTGGCAGTGTTTTCTAACTTTACGAGAGTGTACAGGGTCCTCACCTATGGGTTTCTGGGGAGGTAAGCATCTTATTGTCATGTTGTTTGTAGAGGTAACTTAAGGTGGGCATCAACAAAATGAGGCCTTCCAGATGTTGTTGGATTAGAACTGCCATCAGCTCTAGACAGCATCTAAGGTGAGGCTAACTAGAGTTGCAGTCAAACTAGTATCTGCATGGGCACAAAACCCTTGGTTTAAATGTAAGAGAATGTAGTACAGTAGTTCTTTCAAAATCTGGCATACTGCATGATGAAGCAAGTGGTATAGTCATTCCCCCACAAAATTTCCATTTTATTGCTCCCTGAGTGTGACATTGCTGCCCTTTTCAACCTACTTGAAAATAGGACCTGTGAGCCAGTTTCAGCAGAGCTCGTCAGTTTGTCAAAGCAGCATTTCCTCTCAATGTACTCCAAAGATACTTTTTTATTAATAGGTGAAAAATGCTTTCATGGATAGGAATAGAAAGCATCTCACATTTCACTACTCTAGGCACTGCATGATAGAAGTGTGTGCGCGTGTGTGTGTGTGTGTTTATTAATGGAAATGACAGGATTCTTTCAGCAGTAATGAAATCTTGTGTGTTGGACACTGTTCAAGCTTTCCAGTAAAAACCTGTGAGCCTGATATTGAGACTCTGCAATCTTGAGTCTGCCTGACAGATGTACTGATTGCCTTGCTTGTTCCAACTTAAAAAACAAAAAAAGACCTAGGTCAGGTCAAATTTATCTCTCTTTTTTGTAAGGGCAGACAAAATGGGATTTTGGGGAAGGAGGGGGAATACTTGCATGGAACTGTCAAAACTCTATGGGTGAGCTAGACTTCTCTGGTGTCTGATACCAAAGATTCTTGTTTTGCTTCCCACTGCAGCTGGCTCTGTTTCTTTCATACACATTTGGTATCTTGTTTTTTTTACCTTGAATTCTTTAACAACTTGTGTTGCAAAACTGAAGATGCTAAACTGTAAAGGCCAAACTAGGCATTCCATGCAGTTGTCTGTTCCCTATATCCTGGCTAGTGGATGCTGATTCCTCCTCCTTCTCCTCTTAAGAAGGAAGTAGCCATGATGTAAGAAGAACCCTGCTGGTTCAGACTAAAGATCTATTGCAGAGATGGACAGCTATGACTCTTCAGATTCTGTGGGACTGAAAATCCCAGCAATGATATCTATCATCCTTAACAGTAAGGGATCATGGAAATCGCAGTCCTGCAATCAGTAGCGTCAAGGGCAGGAGAGAGGGAAATGTCTTCTCCTTCATCTTTTGTAACTGATCCTGTATTCTCTATTTGCATCTTAACAAAGATGTACCAGGGGACATCTAGACCAGCATTCTCTGACTCTTCAATCATTGTGAAATAAAATTGCCAGTTCTGACCAGACACCATGCTAGTTAAGCTGTTGGGGCCTGAAGAGACTCAGACTGGGGAGGTAAAGGGATTGCAAGAAATGGAGATGTGAACACTTTGGGGGGGGGAATGTACTGTTTTTTGGGAGCAAAAACATTCTGTTTGGACATTCCATGTAGCATTTGAAGTGAGAAACTGCTCCTAATTTGTTGCACATCGCCTCCTCCCCCTTTTTTTCACAAGAAGCTGAAACTTTATTTCAGAACACCTGTTTTTATGCATGAGCAAAAGTTTGGTTATGTCATTGTGCCTTGTTGGAGAGAGGCTGTGGCCCAACCCGTCAGAAATGTATACACTGCCCTGCAGTCTTTATAGTATTAGGATGGAAGAAAATCGAGAGCATTTGGCTTGTAAAACCTTCACTGAGATGCTGGAAGATTGGTTGTTCCCAATTAAAACTGAGAAGATAACAACCTAAAATGTCCATATTTGTTTTCTTACAGTTTCTCCTTTGAAAATACTGCTTTTATTTTACAGAGGTCTTGTACCCTTTGAGTTAGCCTAAGGTATGAATGCTCAGGTGCCTCTTTGAAACCTTTGTTTATCTCACTGTAACAGCAAAAGCTTAATGTAACCTCTTGTGAAAATACCAGCTACAAGGAGTGCAGATAACACCATCAGGCATTTTTCTTTTCTTTTCTTTTTTAAATAACCAAAGAAACGGCAAGTTGTTTAAGATAGTGTAGACCTTGCTGTCTAGGTTAAGTTGTCATCCTTTAAAACCAACCCAACCATTTTACTAGTGGTGCATAGACATAGATGCAGCCAGAGACACAAAGGGGGTTCACAGTAGCCCCCTCATATGTATGCTCGTTCAACATCGGGTACTAAACTTGGGGTTGCCCTTGTTTATCCCCACTCACTCCTGCAAATGCACTGCTTCTCCTGAAGACTTCTCTGTGCAACAGAAAACCATTAACCATTCAGAAGAGGGGACACTTAAAATGTTTTGATGTCGTGTTTTAGTTTGTAATAAATGCCACATACTAAAAAAAATAAAAAATAAAAAAATAAAATGTTTTGATTGTACTAACATATAGGACTGTCTGTCACAGTCGCACAGGGACGTGGGGGCAGGGGGAGTGATTCGCCCTGGGCAGCAATGTTTTTTGGACGTCCTGACCTGTAGCCACACCCCTGTGCACCCTGGCCATGCCTCCACGCACTGCACCCACGCCCCCACGCACAGTGGCCATGCCCCTCACGCCGTAGCCCTGTCCCCTCCTGCCCCCCCCACACTCTAAGCTCCACCAATGGTCTGTCAATTGCAGTATATTCTGTCAAGTGCAGTGTATGCAGATGGGGTAAGTAATTTACCACAAATAGCTAGTTGTTTTATTCCTTTCTCTAACAGCAAAGCTGTAACTACAATAAATTAATATTATTAAGTAACTTCTTCCTCTTTGTACTACAACTTGTAACTTTTAGTTACTTTGACAGTGATGGGGGTGTGGCCTCAATACATTGTAGATAAAGAGTATTACATGGTTCAAGTGATGGCATGTGCTGCTGCTCGGGCTGTTAATTAGTGCTGAAGTGATGAGGAAGCAAAGTGGGGATGGGGAGGTCCATTTTGTACTGCATGCCAGTGGTTTGCAGCATTCAAATGTGGGTTTTCTAAGATGAAATTAGTAATGCCATACCATATGAGGAGAGGCTTAGGGAGCTGGGCATGTTTAGCCTGGAGAAGAGAAGGTTAAGAGGTGACATGTTAGCTATGTTTAAATATTTGAAGGAATGTCATGTGAAGTAAACCTGTTTTCTGCTGCTCCAGAAACCAGGACACAGAGTGATAGCTTCAAGCTTCAGGAAAAGAGATTCCATCAAAACATTAGGAAGAGCTTTCTGACAATAAGAGCAGTTTCACAGTGGAATACACTGCCTCGGAGTGTGGTGGAGTCTCCTTCTTTGGAGGTTTTTAAACAGAGGCTGGATGGTCATCTGCTGGGAATGGTGTGATGATGCATTCCTGCATGGCAGTGGCTTAGAGTCAGTGGCCCTTGTGGTCTCATCCACCTCTGTGGTTCTATGAAATTATTAATTACTTTGGAGGAGTAAGAAGGAATTGTTTTAAAACTGCAATGCTGACTGACTGCTTTGGGGAAACTGTTAGCAATGATAATAACTAGCTACTTTTGTAAAGCACCTTACCAAGATCTGTGTGTAGTGCAGGTGAAATGTGCATATATGGATAATGACAAGATTTGAGAACAGCAAAGGAGGAAAGTTCAAAGTCACAGGCAGATGTACAAACTGTCTGTTTATCCTCTGACAAAATATAATCATTTACTTTTAATTAAACAACGTTTGGTGCCCCACATCACAGGAAACTGTTCATAATCAAGCCATTGCCCGTTACTGCCAGTATCTGTGAAATTTAATGGAAATAAAGTTTTGCAAGACAATATAGTACTATAGTCCTAATTTTTCTATTTTTTTAACTATCTGGAGTATTCCACGTGTTGCTTTCGGTAAACTGCAAGATATTAAAACCTTTAATAAGGACTCAGCATGGTCTCTGGAAGATCAGGTTTTGAATTCCCACTTAGCCATGGAAACCCACTGGATGACCTTGGGCAAGTCACACACTCTCAACATTAGAAGAAGGCAATGGTAAGCTTCCTCTGAATTAATTTTGCCAAGAAAACCCTATGATAGGGTTGCCATAAGTCAAAGTCAACCTGAAGGCACATAACAAAAACAGAAGGCTTTATTGTTTCTAAAAGAAAAAAATTATTCTGTTTAGAGTTTGGGCCTACAGCAATTGTAAGTTACACTGATATGTGACTGAGAAGTGCTTAGAAAACAGGGCTTTAACAGTTATTATAACCTGGATGGCAACATTTAGTCAGTTAATCAATTGGGCACTGTCCCCATGGCCTCCTGTCACCAGAAGGAAGTGTCAGAACCTGCTGAACAGGTATTTTAGTCAAGCTGTGCTTGCAACTTTCCCAGCTCCTCTGCTGGCTTGGCTTTGTTTACTTCATGCTGTGTTGGCTGAAGAGGCAAGGAGGCATTAGGGAGGTGCAGAACTGAGTTGGTTTAAAACAAAATCAGAGTTGGCAACTTTGGTCTATGGATTCACATGCATTTTGATGTCCCAAGCTTTGGCATGATCTCACAAAAGATTTACAACTGCTAAAGGTACCCAAACCCTTACCATAATCACTCAGGGAGGGGTTGAGGAGCATGCCAAGTGACATCTGGGAGTGCAGACTTTCCATCTCTGCCTTAGACAATCTGCAATTGCTCATGTCAGGTAGGTTTATTGTGGTGGAATCTCTATCAAGGTTGACCTATAGGCCCAACCCTTGGGCTCCTATCACTCACCTTGCCCTATTGGCCTTAAGATCCTTCCCTGGATCTGGTACTCACTCCTCAAGAGGACCATTCTGCTGGACTAGCAAGTGTGTTGGTCATTGGATCCAGTCTGATAAAACATGACTGATTTTCCTTGTTGATTATTAACAGAGATTTGGAAAATAAAACAAGTAAAGAATTATTGTATAACTAATAAATATCTAGCCTTATGTTGGTTCCATTCACAGTATGCTGTAACGCCTCAGTTTTGAATAAAGTAATACTTCTCTCTGACTTCTTTCCACACTCTCAGCTCACAGAAATCCTATTCGGATGTTTTCTGTTCCCCCTTTCCTAACTGGCTTTATTCTCCTCTTTATTTCTACCTGGCCCTATCACTATTGCAAATTGACCCTAACTGACTGTTTGACAGACAAGCCTCTGATTCTTATAATTTTCTGTCATAGAGTCCCCACAGCATTCCATGAGCTGCCTGGCTGGTTCTGCCCAATGTCTCCCAGCTCTCACAAGTATAAATACCCTAATGGACTTATTTTCACTACTGAGCTAAATTTTCTCTGTACATCTGACACAATATGTTCATTACGATTAGATATTGACTACTGGAAATGGATATGGGCTATTCCATTCATTATGAGCAAAGAAAACATTTTAAAAGATCTCTCTTTACTGATGGCCAAAATTCACCTTGAAAAGGTGTCTTGAAAATCATCCATTGATATATGTGTCATCTGAACTTTCCTTGAAATTTATCAGAAAGAAGAGTATTTCCTGCTTTTTGCAGTTGGAGGTGCTCAAGCTTACTAGTGGGGTTCATGCCCTCATTTCCTGCCAGACCTAACAACTTCCTTCTATGCAACCACCCCAACAAAATTTTTTTGAGAAGGTTAAGCTAAGGGATAATGAGTGGTAGATAGAGCTTGCTGGAGATGGGAGTTTCTTTACCAGTCCAGAGCATGCCCAGGGGTATCCTTTCCTGCAAAGGAACATAGGTTTTACAGCTTAATTAAAATAAGACAGAGAAAAATTATAATATCATGTATCTGAGCAGGAAATGGCAGTCCTTGTCATAAAGAGACTTGTCTCTTGCCACCCTCTCCTGCTAGTAAGTGCTTCCTCTCCTGCAATTTTTCAAAGGTGAAGGAGATGTGTTTTTCCCTTGGATAAACATAGATGACAGTATGGCTTGGCTATGGATGGGGAAGACCTTCCCAATTTCATATCTGCCTAATGTGAGCCTTTCTCACTCCTGCTCTGGGTTTTGCTACTCAAGTCTTTGTTCTCTTCTGTCTAGTTCATGCAGTTTGCCCAGGGAAATTAGTGTTTGCTTTGTGCCATAAGCTGATGTGTCCTGGAAGCTCTCCATGCTGCTTGTATGTCATTATTGCTGCTGGCTTATAACTAGATGATTGCTGCTGTATCAGGATGTACACACTATTTTTTTAACTTCCTTTTCACAAAAAAGAGACACAGAGAGAGAGAGGTACAATCGGCTTTTTAAAAATGTATCCTGTTGCAATGTTATTAAAATTAAGCCCTTGGAAGAGATGTTTGCATTTGAAGTAGTTCATTTATAGCACCTTGGAGAAAAGGTGTCTGATACGCTAGCATAAAAATGAAGTCTTATTAAGCAGAAATGCAGCGCTTCTCTTGAATACTCCAGCAATTAAATTTTATCTTGGTTTGTATGCAGGTCAGGACATTTTCAAAGGAGAACAGGGAAGCAAAGCATCATGGTATAATACTATGCAAATTAGTGTTAACATGGTGTTTCATTTCTTGTTAATGCATTGTTACACTGTAACTCATTGAAAAGAAGCTATGTGACACCTATTAAGAATGATGACCTACTCACTTAGTTTTCCATTTGGCTTGGCAATGTGTTCCTGAGAAGACGGTGTGGCACTAGGACAATTCTTGAAGTAGAAAAAGAAAAGATTATGGGCTCTTCTTTCCTTGAAACCATGTTCAAATATTGTGTTATCAAGGTCACTGGCCTTACATTTCTACTAGGTTATTTGCTAACACAAGCGATATCTTTCAGTAATGAGCAAAGATTTTGCGTTTTTGAGATTAAGGAATGTTCCTCCAATATTTCGCATTTATATCTTTCACTTCCTGTAAAGTGTTCTGGAGAGCCAGTGTGGTCTGGTGCTGGGAATAATGGAATAGGGCTCCATGGGACCAGGGTTCAAATCCCATTTCAGTCATGGTAACCCACTGGCAAATCCCACCCTCTCACCCTAAAAAGAAAGCAATACTCAACCTTCTCTGAATATTTTTTCCCCCAGGAAAACTCTATGGTAGGGTCACCATAAGTGGGAGTCAACTCGAATGTCATTAACAACAAAAAAAAGTTGCACAGAGGGGCATTCATATGATTTCCTATTTCATCTTTGTGGGTTCCCTGAGAAGTCAGACTGACAGTGAAGTGGGGAGGGTTTGTGTGAAGAGTGTGACTTCATATCCTTTGTGCTAGCTGTGCACCTTCCCTAGCAGCTAATACCACACCTCCCCTTGCCAGCCATGTGAAAAGGAACCATTCAAGAAATCTGTCCACCTGAAGGAGCTCTACACACATAGATAAGTCTATGTGCCCTTTCTTTCACACAGAGATTATGGGGCTGGTGGAGGGGGATAACCCTGATTCTTCCACTCATGTCATAGATGTTCATTTGGAACACTTTTGTAGTGACTGACTCCTAGTCATCTAGTGAATTTCTTGGCTGAATAGGCAGGTGAACCCAGGTCTCAGGCAAGTCTAACACTGTCCATTCCTAGAATAATGAGGCAAAAGTTTCTATGAGAATTAAATTTCACTCACAGAACTTACTTCATGTCTTTCAAGTCCTGGGTTTGGATGTATCTGTGCAGTTTTGGGGAAGCATGTCCTGGGCATGCTCTAGCAACTTCTGCCACTTTCCATAATGGCATTGGCCAATATAGCTTGGCTTGTTGTTTAATCCTCCTCAAGTGCTTAGCAGATTTTGTAGAATGGTACTACATCTAGGCAGATTTTTCAAGAGGTGGATAAAGTGAGATAACTGTAGTCAGGATGTTGCATTTTCACTCATTGTGCGTTATTTATTTTTACAGTACAGTTGGCCTATGTGAACAAGTGTCATAGGAAAAAGAAAGGGTGGCCTTCTTTCAGGAGACGTCAGGAAGAGTGGGAGAATGACGGCTGGTGGAAATGGTATATATGAATCTCAAGCACAACAGCGTTAATTTTTCACCTTGTTGGGAGCCTTCAAGTCATTTCTGACTTAGGGCAACCCTAAGAAAAATCTACTATAGGGTTTTCTTGGCAAGATTAGTTTTTTGGGGTTTTCTTGGCTGAGAAAGTGCGACTTGCCCACAGTTAGCAAGTGAGTTTCCATGGCTGAATGGAGATTCTAACTCTGTTCTGCACAGTCATAGTCCAGTGCTCTAACCACTGCACCACACAGGCTCTCCAAACTATGGCTCCAAAAATTTCCATGGCCATGATGGCTGTGGGATTTTGGGGTAGCTGGATTCCAAAAAGTAACTTTTCTAAGCTCTCACAATAGAAGGAATGAGAGAAGGGTAAAAAAAAAAGGAAGTAGAATGTGGCGTGGGGGGAATAGCCTAACTGAACTGCTTTCCGCAGCCATTTTGCTATTTCAGTTCTACACAATGATGTCTGGTATTACCATCTTCCTTCTATTTTCCTCACCCAAACTCTAAAATTGGGGCTGGGGTGGGATGAGGGTCAAAACAGCCTATTGCAGTTGTGTACAGCGTGGTGGAGTGGTTTGAAGAGACAGGGTTTGATATCCCAGTCAGCCATGGAAACTCACTGGGTGACCTTGAGCACGTCGCACATTCTCAGCCCCAGAAAACCCTGTGATGGGTTCACTTCAGAGTCACCATAAATCGGAAAACAATTTGAAGACACAGAACAACAACAACAACAACAACAAACATCTTAAAACTTACTCTCTCTTCACCTCCTTGGTTTCTCAAGGCAGTTTAGCAAATGAAAAGGTTCTCTCTTGTACAATGTTGGTAGTCTCTCTCATGTCCTTGATGAAAATTCCTGTCTTTTAATTCTCTTGGATCTTGTTTTGCCTTTAGAGGGGAAAAATAATAATAAATCTAATCTTCCACTTGCTCTACTGTACTTCTTGGTAATGAATATCAGCCTGTTATCTTGGCATGCATTCCAGCCTGATTAGGAATGGCAGGTGTGCATATGAAATGTGTAATCCTGGAGCTTCAAAGAAACTGATGTCAGACAGAGGGTCACTTTGCCACCTCTCCACTCCCATTAATCACACGGCTATCCTATAGTACTTGGTATTCCTGACTTCTTCTTCTTCTTCTTCTTCTTCTTCTTCTTCTTCTTCTTCTTCTTTTTTGAAGGCTTCTAACTGCAGACGTTGCCAGTATTGCTGTTACTTTAGGCCAAAGATGAATGTGGCTGTTAGTTGAAATATTGTGTAGCCAAACCTGCATGGTAATTCTCATTGGATTCCAGTTCTGAGGAAGACAGAATGTTAATGAAGAAGACTCTAGAGGAGGGGAAAAAACCCTCCACAAGAATATTCTTCCTTGTTTTTGTGCTCTGGCAGCTTCTGTCTCTGAAGTAAGGGCTATAATTGCTTGTTGGAAAGGTCCATTTATCTTGCAGTGCCAATTATTGATGATGAATTAGCTTTTAAGGATGCCTGGAGGAATCCCATCTTTATGGAGAGATACCTAGAGAAGCCCTGTACCTCTTTCTATGGAGCGCTTGATCTGAAGGAAATATTTTCCTCTGATTTGTACATTTATTACAAACCCACAGATCTGAAAACAGTCCAGGATGGTTGTGTGACCATGTATAAATTTTCCTTGTTGCTTTATTGTGACCACTATACTTCTGGACCTCTCAGAGGTAACAACTGACAGCCCCACTAGCACCTTTGATGGGACCTTTGGCGGAAAGAAAGGCTCAAACACTCAAAGGCTAGACTCCAGAGTAGCCCTCTAAATTGCTTGTGACTGTGGATGGCTGAAAGTGAGCTTTGTGTCTTAATTAGGGCCCTTTCACACTGTGCAGTTAAAGTTCTATGATTCCACTTTAAGTGGCAATTGGTAACATCCTATGGAGTCCTGGGATTTAGAGTTTAGGGAAGCGTATTCAGAATTCTCAGCCAGAAAGTCTTAGTGCCTCACTAAATTACAAATTCAGAATTCCATAGAAGGCAACCATGGCAGTTAAAGTGGAATCATTGTGCTACACTGCAAAATGTGAAAGGTCCATTGCCCTAATTTCGCTGGCAACTCAGTCTAACTATGAATATTGCAGTTTCATGTGGGCTGATTGTCATACTCTATTAAATCTCTACATATTCCTGCATAGTATGTCTTCTGCTCTTTCTGAATGCAAGTTTCAGACTGCAGGTTTCTAACTCAATTTAGCTGTGACCTCTAGATGCTGTTGTCTGCCAGGGAAATTAGTTTGTTTAGTACATTTTCATCACACCTTCCTTCCATCATGGCACCCTAGGCAGCATACATGAGCATATGTCTATTAAGGGGGTGTCTCGTCCATAGTCATACTAGATTAGCTTCAGCAATTTGTCTTAATCATATCCCCTGGTATGCCAAAAGAAAACATGTGTACTCAAATGCTGAAATAGGTATGCAGGTATACCTCAGTTAAGAAAGTAGATGTGTTCCAGAGCTTTACTTCTTTGATAGAAAATTTGGTACCTGAGGCAGAAATAATGTGGAAAGAATAGAGATCTATTCCTACATCACAAAAAACAGAAGAGCAGATTAACACTTTCAGGAAAGCTTTCATTCATACTAACTATATGAACAAGTGAAATGAAATAAATTGGTCAGGTAATCCTTGCAGAATCAAACAAAAAACATTTTGAACATTTCAGAGACCACCTGAAAGCTTCTTACAAATATATTCAAATATGATTTTTAATATTTCACCAGTTTCTGCTTTTCTAATGATTTCTATTTCTGCGATTGCATTTTGCAGTTCTATGGTCTTTTTAATATGCTGGATGTAACTGGGGAGGCACCTTATCTGTTTTCTTGTTTTCTCTCTGTTTTGGTGTTCACGGATGCTCAGTGAGGAATTCTAGAGGCAGCTATCATTTATTTTGTGTGTTGTAGGCAGGCACACAGAGCAAAAGTAGAATTAGCTACAGCAGAAATAGTATCCCATTTTTCACAGTCCATGCATTGCATTATTTAGTGCAGATACGCTCCTGCAGAATGACACAGAAAGTCTGCATTTCTCCAGCCTTCTATTACTACCTTCCCAGTGCTGCTAAAAGGACAGAGGATAGACAGAGGACAAGAAAGAAAAGTGGGGTCTGAAGCCTAAAACACACTTTGTGAAAAGAAGTTTCTTTCTCAGAAATTTTGTTAACTGAGGTGTGTCCGGACATATTCACACCCACCCACACACACTTCTGCTGGTCTTAAGTCATTTCACAGTGAGCAGTGGGAATGTCCTAACCATCCTGTTAGCCGCTGCTGGTGGCTTCTTCAGTAGTGAGGGAATGAATTTGCTGTGAAATTTAATCTGAACTTTAAAGGAGCTATCCAAAATATTTTGCCGGATCTCCAAACAAGATCAGTTTTCTCCCTTTCTTGTAGCACTTGAACCTGGGATTATCCAGTAATGCGAAAAGTGGGAAATGCTAGGCAGACAAAAGGTAGTACTTCACAAAGGGCATAGTTATACAGTCAGCCCTCCACATTTGTGGGTTTCATTTTCGTAGATTTGTTTATTCACGGATTATTTGCTGTCACCTCTGCTGCCTTCCTTTGTCATTTTTAATAGGGACTGCAAGCCTCATGAGACTGAAAGACTGTGAATGAGGCTTATAAATCCCTGTTAAAAATGGTGTGGGGCAGCAGTGGAGGTGGCAGTCTCACCAGCCACCCATTTCTGCCTTGTGAAGAGACCCTGATGTCTCAAAGGAATCCATGGTGGGTTGAAAATGGTGATCATACTTTTTTGTGTGTGTTAAATATGGTTTGGGAGGGCCTAGAGTTATTCACGGTTTTTCCACTTTCATGTGGGCCCTGTGCCCCTAGCCCTAGCAAATGTGGAGTGATGACTGTATATGGATTTTACTACCATGAGATACAGTGATGGCTGCTGGTTTGGATGTCTGGCCATCAGTGGATAGTGGTCAAGCTATCTATTTTTAACTTCCACTGTTGGAAGGCACTCCATACCAGTTGATGATACGATATGAGGAGAAAGGTGCTGCTGTTCTTGTGTCCTGCTTTCCGTGGGTGTCTGTCTGCCACTGTGGGAACAGAATGCTGGACCAGATAGGTAGCAGGCCAGATCCAACATGCAAAATAAGATAGATCCCTGAGTGCAGTTTCTTCTAATGAGCCAAGAATAATAAACTTTATGCCTTAGGAGAAACAGGCAGAGGAAGAAGTCTAAAGCCGTACATAGCATCGGTGGTAAAATGGAAAGATGATCACCCGTGCTGTATTATGCTGTGGGATTAGTGTGGATGGGTGGGGAAAGAAGAGCGCTTACCTCTGTCCCAGTGTTACGGTAGGTGTATGGATGCAATTAGAGTAAATGCATGATGTCATGTATCATGCAGAATATGAATCCACTACGAGACCACCACTACCCAAAATTTCGTATGATTCTATTCTGGTTTTCCTGAATATTTGAGGAAAGTTGCCATCTTTCTATTGAAACCTAGCCTCAGTTAACAAGTGAAAACAGAAATTGATTGCCCTGTGAGTTCAAAAAGAATATAGTGATGAGCAAGAGATAGTAGTTGTCTAGCTTTGATTCATTTAAATGCTATATTGCTACTGCCCAACTTTGGTCATTTTTGTTGCATGGAACTTGATTGCAAAACCAGTTAGTATGGCTTTGTTTAAATAACCATATCGTTATTCTACTTGGTTTTCTTTTAGAATTGTGATGTATTGAGATTCTTCCATGCAAATAGGCTGCTTTGGGGGGAGGGGTGGATGAAAAAGGAGGCCAGTAATGATATAATCAGCTTCATTGTCATTTGTAATTAGTACCCATGCGAAATTAGCAGTTTCCAAATCTGTTCATTTTCTGAAAACTTCCAAAGCTCACACACTGTTTCTTCTAGAATACTGTGTAGTGTGAAGAGATACTAATGGCAAACTCAATTCTGTGGCTAATTATGTCAGGAAAAAAATCCTGTTGTTCCCCCCTCCACTCCATAACAAATTATAGAATAATGTTACCCTGTGTGTTTCCTTATGTTTTTACTAATTTTAGCTTTCTGAAGAGCTCAGGGCATTGAACCCAAAATGAGTGACTTTGTCCCAAGGTGGAGCTGTTACTGTGCATAAATTACAGTACTATGCTTAACTTTCACTGTCTAAATTATCAGATCCTCCTTATCTTTTTTTTCTTTATGCATTATAGTTGGCAAATATTTTGTAACCCTCACTTGCAGGTCTCCTCAAACATAAGGCAAACGTTGCAAATGGATATTGACCCATTTATGTGCAATACCTCATCAATCACTGAGATAAGGCGTTCACCTCAAACACACACAGAGCCACAAATAGGGGGGAAAGGTCTCTGGTGACATAGTCTGAATTATGTGGTGAGCCTTAGTGTGTAAACAGCTCACCATACACTTTCCACCATGTGAAATAATTTAAAGCAGTCTGCATATGATGCCATAGTATGACATGCACTGTCTATTAGGATGCATAATTGCATGCAGGCGAGACTGTTTTTCTACACAAATATTGAACAGGAAAGTGATGGGAAGACTATGTTATCTTTTAACCTGTTTTCTGGTCAGTATGCCCCTTGTGTTGTTTTTCTCCTTCATAAAGAAATCAAGAATGTACCATGTTAAGACACAAAAAAGTCTTCTGGTGCCCTATTTATGGCCATGGTCTTGCTCATTCCCTTTGATTTCCAGAGCTTTTGTTCTTTAAACAAGTTGTGGGCCTTATGCTGCTCTCCAGATGCTGTTGGACCACAGGACACAGCAACTCCAGTCACCATTGCTATTGTTTTGTGCCTTTAAGTCATTTCCAACTATGGCAAACACAAAGCACACCTATCACAGGATATTTTGGCAAGATTTGCCTTCAGATGGGGTTTGCCACAGCCTTCTTTTGAGGCTGAGAGCATGTGACTTGCCCAATGTTACCCAGTGGCTTTCAAGGTCAAGAAGGGATTGGAACTCTGGTCTCCCATAGTTCTGGGGACCATTCAAACTACACAATTATGCAACTATGATTCCAGTTTAACCACCATGGTTCTATCCTATGAAATCCTATAACTTACAGCCTGGTAACATCTTAGAGGACCTCTTTGGCTGAGGTTTCTGAATGCACTTCCCTTAACTGCAAATGCCAGGATTCCATAGAACAGAACTGGAATTGGAATCAGAGCACTATTATTTTGTAGTGTGGAAAGGTCCTAGTCTTATACCCCACTTGCTCCCTTTACATGTGGTGAAGCGTGTTGGAGGCTCCAGTGCACCAGCATGATTCTTATTCTTGCTTTTAATAATGTTGAGTTTATGCTATTGGACCTGTGCAACTGATCGGCACAGATCCCTTTTTGTGATGGTGAGGGATAATGTCTTTAAAAATGAAAGTTAAACCTAATTAATTGCCAGTCTTCTAACCCAGTGTGCCTTCATGAGCCCTTTTCAAGGTTTCTTCCCAATTTCATATATAGTTCACTGTGTCAAGTCATTAGTATGCATTTCAGCACACCGATCAGGAAAGTTTTGCGTGATAAAAACGTACGCTTGCAATTTCAGAGGAGGAAACACTTTGAAAATGAGCCCCAGGATACTGAGGAGCAAGATCCAAGCTGTCCTAGATCAAATCAGCTTTGTGACCTCCTTTAGCATTATTAACTCTTCTACTTTATGTGCCACACTGCAGTTCAAATGTGGTTGATGTGTATTTAAACATTTGCCTCCTTTACATCCCAGCAATGTGACAGTAAAGATTTAGGCTGTAGTGATTATGTGAAGCATTCGTGTCATTGGCGTTATTGGTGAAGCCAGCAAGCAGAGATTGTCTCGTTTGTCAGCCATAAAGGAGCCAGCCAGCAGCCAATGCTGCATTTTTTTCTTCGGCAAACAGTTCATCTTTCCTGTGGATGGATACTGAGGAGATCATTTATAGGGTGAGAGGAAACAGTTACAGCCTTCCATCCTTCCTGTTTGGCATGACTATTAAGTGTCAGCAGTGAAATACTGTGTTTGGTTTTTGTATCACCTTAAGACTGACAACATTTCAGTGGGAAGGGTGGACACTGTCCCAGTAACTCAGACTGACCAACAGCCTCAGGCTGAATGACAAAGTCCAACATTTGAAAGGGCCCTAAGCTCCTGCAGTGGTTAATACTTCAAATGTTTTTGGACTGGAAGTCCCAAGAACATAGCCAGCATATAGTGAACAATGTTGAGAAGTGCAGGCCAACAGAATTCGCAAAGCTGTATGATTCACACCACTGTTCTAGAGAGATGTACCTCTTCTTCCACTTAGGGTTGTCAGACTGGAAACTGGAGAGGGCTCCTCCCCTTTAATGTTAAGTAGAAAGGGACAACAAGCCACACCTGCTGAAATTCTCTCTTTTACACAACTATTGAAGTGTCAGATGCCATTTTCAGTTTTCACTCCAGCAACCTTATTTTCAGTCTAGCAATGTATCTGTTCCTTAGTTTCTATTGGGATGAATATTGCAAATACAATTATAACATTTTGAAAAAATTGCAGATTTTTAAGACCATAAAATAACAATTGATACTGCATATTTTATACTGGATCCAGCACATATACAGCCTCCCAAAGTTCCAGACACCCCACAATTTTTGCTGGTCAGCAGTTATTGTAGACAACCTTAAAGTCCTGAATAAAAATAGGAAATACAGTAGATATAAATAACACAGTATCCAATATAGGGAGTTTATCCTTCCCTTCCCTATGCTTCTAAATCTATGCATTAAAATATTCTTACCGAATTAAAAGTGGAAAGGATGTAATTTTTATCCCAAGCAAACATAGCTTCTCTCTTCTCCAGCATTCTCTCTCTAGAGAATGTTAAGTTACCTCAACAAACTACCAATCCCAGGATTCCATAGGGTGGAACAATGGCATTTAACGTGATACTGGACTGCTATAATGCTGCAGCATGGATTCATGTTCAAGTTCAACATCGCAGACTTGGAAAATAGCTATTGTGGAGCAACAGTATAGGAGTGTCTGGTCTTTTTTGTTCTTTGTATTTAGCATATATGTCAGCGTTTTGGTGCTTTTTGTGAGTAAAGTGCTAACAACAACAAAAACCCTAACTCTCTGACTTTGTGGGCTGTGCAAATGCTACATGTGAGGGCTAGCTAGTCTGCTTTCTTGAGAAGGGTCAAATTGCCTTATCAGCGAAAACTGCCAGCAGGCTGTGGAAATGTTGTTCTGTGCTCCTGTGCCCTGGCTGTGTGTTCAGAAAGAGAATGGAGCATACTACTTCGGCAGCAGTTTGACATTGCCTTGGAAGGTGGTGGAGCCTGTACAGTCACTTGACAAAAGGCTGGAGGGGGGCCGGCAGCAGCGGTGCTGGTGAGAAGCAGAAGAGTCTTGAGCAGTACTGCAGCACTTGCAGCTTTCTTTTCTCACACTCTGAGATCTTGCTGCCTGTGATTTCTGCCTTTTTAGCGCTCTCCCTTTGCCACCTTTCAACTTGTGCTTGCTGGTCTGAGCAAAAGGGGAGGAACCTTTTTATTGCATGGCTCTTACCCAAGAGATTGAAATCCAGCCTTTTGAGGATTGTTCTGGATTTCCCCGGGTGAATAGGCAACAAAAGGCTCTGTCTGAAAGATGAGCACACCGCCACCCAGGCAGGGTGATGGCTGCTCTCTCCCAGCGTGGTCGAAGTTGAAATAGAGCTGGCAGTGAAGCGTCCGCTCCACATTCGCTGGGCAAGCCAGTGCGCCAGCATGCTCCGTTTGGGTCCGGCGCTGCTTTGTCTCCAACTAGCTGGTCATTTTTTAAATGCCTCTGCTGAGAAGTCTTGGTCTGCTCTTCTTTCTCGTGGCAGATATTTGATAAATGTCTTGATTTTGCTAAAGATCAGCTCAAGAGCTTTTCATGCCTTCATTTAGATTTTGTTTTACTTCTCCCATTTGTCTTTTCATTCCTGCGAGCCTTCAGATCCGAACTGAGGGTTGCTTTTTCCAAAATTATTGAACAGAAGGGTGGCATTTGTTGGGTGTCAATCCAGGGGGAGTCAGTCGGACTTTGTTCCCTTTAAGTGGAAGAGTCTCTCTGTTCGTGTAGTGTTACCCCGCTCTCTGGTGGGAGACAGCCTGAGAGCAAGACTGCTGTAATGTGATTCCAGTGCCAGCCAAGGCAAAGGGAGGAGTGCCTCTTGCAATTTAGCTGAATGCTTTGATAGATAATAGCAGACATGCTTTGCGGGCTGAAAAAGGATTTGCAGTCTGATTTTGGTGAGTGAGACTCATGTCTTTACCATGCCTTTCTTTACATTTCATCTGATTCTTTCCTTTTTTCCCCCACAAGACCACTTGATCTTTAAAACTTGGGTTTTTTGTTTTTGTTTTTTACAAACACGATGTCCATCCTTCATGGAAGTCTTTCAAAATCTACTCCCTTTCTGCTTTAGCTTTCATGCTTTTGTTTTAAGCAGCTGTGTGTATATGAGTGTTCTCTTGCATGTAATTAATTTGACTTTGTAACCTTGGAAACTGGGGCTTCTACAGTGAGCACCTCTTTAAAGTCTCTCTCTCTCTCTCTCTCTCTGGTGGCTTATATGGTTTATGGAGCTTTGTGTGTAGCTCTGTATGATTTGTATTTTCCCTCTTACTAAAAAGATTTTTTTTTCATTGAAAGGACGAGAACAGCGTGTGAGGAGTAAAAGAGCATGCTAAATATAGACAGATTGCTAACTCTGGTGTGCAGTCCTGGTGGTGGTGATCTTGTAGTCTAATGTAAGCTAGCATATTAATGATTTCATTGCACTTATAAATTAGTATGAACAGTAAGGGCTGTTTTGCACACTGCAGATGAAAGGGATACAAACAGGTAGATCTAATGAATACAATGCCACATTTGAAATTGGATGCATGCATCTGTTTTGCCACATGTACACACTGAAGCTGAAATCTGTGAGGTGGTCCTCATAAACTACACTCTTGACAGTTTACTTTCACAAATAACATTTATCTCTCCATGTGTTTCTCTCCCTTCTCCTCCTCCTCCTTCCCCACAGAACAAGGGGCTAAGGTATGCTTTCTCTTATGGTTTTGCAGGGTTAATAGATTTCCCAGGAGCCTGATAATAAGATAGAGGGAACCTATATTAATAAAACAATCAGGCTTAATGTTTGCCTTTTGAATGCTATTGGATGGTAGGGTTGCATTCTTTCTTTTCAAATATCACACGTGGAAATTTAGCTTTCTTTGATTTGGGCACTTGCTTTTTGAAAACTAACTCAATTTGGGAAAGCGGCTTGTCCAGAGGAATAGCTTTCAGTGGAGTTGCTATATTCAGTCCTGCTGGAAAAGCAACAAAAAGTATTGTGGCACCTTGAACACTAACGAGGTTACTGTGCTAAAAGCTTTTGTGGAACGGAACCTGCTTAATTAGGTCCTCACGGTTTTGTCTTTTTGTACCCAGATGTGGATAACTGTGTCTGTCAGTGCATCTGCCTGTTTAACCTAGCAACTAAGGTTAATACCTTATGCATCCGAAGTGTGTTGCACTCCACAAAAGCTTATGCCATAATAAGCGGGTATGTCTTTAAGATGCAACAAGACTCTGGGATAACCTTGGAAGTGTAACGTGGTCTTGACCCACTTCTCTGATCTGATTTGATTAAATGAGGAAGTTTCCCACCTCTGCCCTCTTAATCCTTTTTCATATATTTGAAAGATACAGTTTGGACATATAAGCCTTGTTTATCTGTTTGTGTGTTCCCTCCTTATCCATGCTTGAGGCCAGCTATTCTGTTTTGAAAGAAACCTCTCTGTCTTTCAAGTTTTGCTCATAAATGGATCAAGAGAGAAGGCACACAATACAAGCTAGCATGGTAAGTTTTGATACTGGTGGACCTGTGAGTGCCACTGAAAAATATTTTTAAAGGACCGACTGGTCTGATATAAATGTTTGGAAGCTTTATGTTCAACAGATTTTACTTTAGGGAGGAATTAAGTTCATTCTAAGCGTTTTCTCTCTTCATCAGTGTCAATATTCACATGTGAAGGCAGGCAGCCACAGATTAACTTACTGAATATCTGAATTACCTGAAAGTATTCATATTGTAGAGTACAGTAATATAGTAGTAAGGTTCTTTGGGAACATGTTAGATAACAGTATATTTCCTTGGTCCTTGGACATGGGTGGTACAAATACTAACATTAAAACTGGGGTTTCCATTCAACATTTTGTTCTACGTTCACTAAATACGCACTTGAGTTTTGATAGATTCATAAAACTTAACATGGGATTGTCACTACTGAAATGTTGATATTAATGTTGGCTAAATATAAAACATTCAGCGTTAACACATGCATGTCTTTAACACAAATGGCAACTTTGGGTCTAATAAAAAGACCACTTCGCCTGTTTTGTGCATTTTCTCAGATGAGTATGACAGCATTCTACCAGCTCTGCCGTTGTCTGCATCCAACAGCCTTCCTCAACTTTCTAGAGGGGATTCCTGACCTTTGAGCATACTGGCTTGGGCTGATGGGAACTGCAATCTAAAATACCCAAACAGCACAAGGTTATGGGATGTTGGCATAGCATCTTGAACATGGTAATAGATTCCAGTTTCACATCAGATGTCTAGGGGAGTTCATAGGATTTTGTGCAAACTCTCACTTCTAGCACATACTGGCCCCAAACCACTGACTTAGCTTGCTTCTGTTGTTTTTTACCCCAGACTCCATTATCATATGTCTTAGGAAGGTGGAGAGAGAAAAATACCTTCCTGCCAGAATCTCTGAGTGATCTCTAAGGAGAGCCACCACTCAGTTACAGGATACAGACTTGGCTGAAGCTAAACAGATCTTAGCCATTTATGGTCAGCAGCCAAGTGGAAGATTTGCCAGCTATTCCTTGAGTTTGTGTGCCACCTTGAGTTTCATGATGGAAGAAAGGTGCTAAACATATATATGTATGAACTAAGGATGGGCCAACCGAATCCTCGGAAGGGATTCGAGATTCGGGAATCCGAATCTCTATGCCAAAATAGGCAAACCGAATCTTTCAAATCCGCCACCCAAACAGTTTGTTGGAGACTGGGATGCCTGAAAACCTGGGAGACCAGGACACCTGAAAACTTGAGAGACTAGACACACAAGGGGAGATGGCAAGTAGGTGAATTTTTCCCTTGGAGTAATAATGGCCTTTGCTAACAATTTCAGAAATTACATCTTGGGTTATATTTTAAGATATTTAAATTGAACATTTAATATTTGTAAGTTCAGCACTTGATTGGAAGGTACAGTCTTCTTGAGATTTCAAGGACAGCTGAAACATTCCTTTGCATAGCTCCCTTGCAAAGCTCTTTCAGACACAATTCTGGGGTTTCTAGTTTTACAACGTGTCACAGCCTTCTCTGCCAAAGTGTTCTGGTGCATCATCAAACTACAAACCCCAGGATGTCATAAGGAGCTATGCAAAGAAAAGCCAGTTTTGACCTGGATTAGCTCTGTACTCTAGTATGTGGCCCTGTTTACACAGACAGGAAAATGTGGGATTACTCCACATTTTCCTGCCTGTGTACAAAGGGCCTTCATGACATTTTTAGCCTGGGGAGATCCTGAGGCAAAACTAGGACAATTGTCCTGGCCAGATTTCTTCAGAGGGAGGTTTGCCTTTTCTTAGGCTTTTGCTAAGAGAGTTTGTCTTGCCCAAGATTATCCTTCTTTCCCTTGCTTTTTACACCCTTTTGTAAAAAAGGATTGAAAGATTTGAGATTCGTGGATTCCCAGGACCTTCCATGGATTTGGATCCGGATTCATATTTGGAAAATTCTGGATTCATCCCATCCCTAGTATGAACCAGTACTGTTTTTTTAGACCTCACTTGTTACTTTATATGGATTACTATCAAAAGTTTTATTCTGGCAACCTCAGCTGTAAGATGAGGTTTATATTGCTCCTCAAATTCAAACATGTTGCTTTCTCTCCATACCTACTATGAATGTGGATACAAAGCACTCGTGCAGTGACTTGTGCTTTTCGAGAATGTGTAAAATGGACCTATAAAATTAAATATAATTTTCAAATGGATGAACATATGTGTGCATGCATGGTCGGGGTGATAAAAAAATGATGAGAGAGTTTTGGACATTGCCTTGAAATTAAAAATGCAGCAGTATTTAATGTGTCTTTCCCCAATCCGGCTATAGCCATCATAGACTTGGTATTAGGTGGACTTCTGTGCATGTCCCAGATCTGAACCAATTGTGAATAAAAATGAGGTGATAGCGGTGATAATGGAGGACACCCAGTACAGTCTGTTGCAGCTAGCAGTGGCTCTCCAGTGGCTCAGACTGAGGTCTTACTCCTCCCATGCTATGATCTTGTCTTGATTCTTTAAACTGGAGATACCAGAGGTGGAAACTGGGACCTTTGGCATTCAGATTGAACTGAAATGCTGCTATATTTAGGGGTTTCAGTTATAACAAGCAAATCGGGGTGTATGAGTGAACAGTACAGAACCATTCTCATGCTTATCTCCCTGCAATTTTCACCAAGGAATGTTATCTGAATCAAATGCATTTTTGGTATCAAGGCTCAGCTGTCAAAAAACGTACCTGCAGATGCATATGGACAGGATTGGTACTGTGGTGAGCGAAAAGATTTAGACCTGCACTGCAACTATACTTTTGTTGCTAAAGTCAGATATCTTACTTTAAAAGTGCTTGAGTATCTTCTTTGTACTTTTGTACATGTTTGGATTTTGTGTGCAAACATTATTACCTTAGAAAAGAGAGAAGGAACTTCTCTATGCTGGCCCCCTAATGTGTGAGTTGTTTTTTTTTTTATACCATCCTTCTTCCCCACCACTTTTTTCACCTACCACCTTAAGCTACTTTTATATATCTGATTGCCAGACTTCACAAAATATTTTTTCAGTGTATGTATATGATCTCTTCTTCAGAATTTGTACTCACTGATTTTTGCAACTCTACAGTGAAGTACTTTTCCTACCCAATTCTTCATTTCATGCTGGATATTTTCTTTCTCTCAGCAATAGTAGCAAATGGAGGGATGCACAGCTGGTTGTGCAAATGTGGCATAATTTGTGCAGGTGTCTCTTAATGGTTGACAAAAAAAAGATAGAGCAAATGTACACTGTTATAATGGGGTGGTCTGTGCAAAACTCATGCTAGAGGCTATCACAAGTGAATTTTAAGTATTTATTGTATTTATTGTATTGTGTTTTATGTCACTCTGTTTTACATATTTCACATTTTATGTATTTTAAGACAAAAGCTGTTATCTTTGCTTATACTGGTCTATGACCAAAATAATTAATGGTTGGTTGATAGAGACTGAGAAAATGGAACATTGTTCTAAAGGGGGGAGGGGAAGCAAAGGAGTGTAACAGAGGTGAGATAGTTTTGAAAAATAGAATATCCTGGCCACAGAACATTTTAAACAGAGTTACCTTTGCAATAAGTTAAGTTGCTGAACTGGAGACAGGGAACTAATTACTTGTTACCTCTTGGGCCAATCATGCCTCATCATGATGAACTAGCTCCCAGCATCCTGCAAATCAGCAGTAAGTGTACCTCTCTGCTATTAGTCATTCAAGACCTCTCTTCTACTGTGGCTGCAGTCCTGCACTCACTAGTTCAGAAATAAGTACATTGTAAACTGGTGCAACTTAATTTTGATCAAACATGCAAAGGATTACACTACATTTTAAGGGGCAGGGATGAAAGGTAGTTCTGAAACTTTTTTCCCTGCATAGAACCATTATTATGTTATTTCCTATAATGTCTTTGTATAATGAGAACACACGGAACCTTGACAGCAGCTTTATCTTATAGTAATCTACTTCTTCCCACTTTATAGTCGTATGCATTCACACAGATTTAGAAATGTCTTGAAAATACATGCCAGCGAGTGAAGGAATCTGGTCTAATAAATGGAACAGGAAAAAAAAAGTCAGTTCTCAAAACATTTGTTGTCCTTGTTGTGGTGGTGGTGGAGATAACGTCAAGTTGTTTCTGACTTACGACCCCGAGGTGAACCTATCCTAGGATTTTCTTGGCAAGATTTGTTTAGAGGGGATTTGTCATTGCCTTACTCTGAGGCTGAGAGGATGGTACTTGCCATTGGTTGCCCAGTGAGTTTCTGTGGCTGAGCAGGAATTCAAACCCTGGTCTTCAAGAGTGCCAGTCCAGCACTCAAACCCATACAGCACACTGGCCTCAAGACATAGACTCTGTGTAATAAGAACCTGGAACTTTGTATCTTTCTCCAACTGCACAGTGTAATCAGAAGGGGACCTTCAGGGGTAACCATAAGAATTAATACATAATCACAAATTTGAAAAAAAGAAAAGAAAGAAAGAAAAGGATATGATTATCTTCCACTGTATTTTGTGAGCCCTCCTGTTATGTTTTAATGGGTGGAGCTGCTTTAATTTATATTTCATTCCCAATAGCTTGCTCAGATTGCTCATTTATACATTTGTATGTTCTCAGACTCTTAGGAGACCATGCAGTGTTTTGTCAGGAACCAAGTAGACACCCCAACTGGCAGGGACACCTAATTCTTTAAACAGGAAACCACCAGGATTATGGCTGGGCAGTATCATAGCTGGGATTATGGCTAACCCATGCAATGGACCAGTCCCATCAAAGACAGCTACCTATGGGAAGCAACTTCTTTTGGAAACTATCTTGGATGCTTGTATAGGCATCTAGTTTGAGGGAATACTTGTATACTGTTTCCTTCCATCCTGATCTTTCTACCATTCTAAGGAAGGAGTATCAGCACCGCTAGAATACCTCTGGTAAAATGTCATTCCTCCCTCTTTTGTTAGTAACACCACTGTTGTTACATTAAAACTTGGTGTTACTGCTGTGGTCTTAAAGTGGAAGGTGCCTGGGATACCACTCACAAATGTTAGAGACTGGGGTTAGATGTTAAGGACTTTCCCCTTTTTCATACCTGTTCAATTTTGATAGTCTTTGTTTGTAGTGAGAAAAACTGGAGCACCTTCAAATAATTATTCTCCCAAACGGCACCCTTGTTAAGTTCATCAGTGCTTGCATCTTCTTGTAAAAGGCATTATTCTTCTCTAGTGATTCTGTTTTCTAGAACAAAAGCACTCACCTGAATTTAAGGATGAGAAAATTGCTTCTGAATGATAAAAGCTGGTATTTGGATTTGTAGAGCTGTGCACAAATGGCCTCTTAAAAATTTGCACTGTATTTGTGAGCAGAGAAATTACAGGTGTGTGTGTGTGTGTGTGTAAATGATTTTATATTTTTTTCCCAGGGAAGAGAAGTTCCCCCAAATTTCTTAAAAATGGGGCTCACCATTAGCAGCAGAACTGTTACAGTTTTCCTTCCTTGCAGTGAGACTAAAAAATTGTCTCTGAAAAATACCTTTTGATAAATTTCAGCTTTGCTCTAGTTATGATGCTAATTTTAAAGAAGTCATTTCCTATGGCCTATCTTTTTCCATCATACTTTTTGCACACTGTTGCCATTATCACTGTCTCCATGGCTCTGTACATACCAGTTCTCCATTGTCTAGGTTTGAGTATACATATATATGTCAATAAATATAAGTTGAACCCAAATGTTCATTGATTTCTGGAGAAGAGAACGTTAGTGGGTCCTCTGTCCTCCAACCGTCCAATTGCAACCATTTCCTTGTTGTATGGCACCTCTTGGTAAATTTTGCCTTCTCTTCTTTTAAAATACATGCCTGCAGGTTTTAATAGGTCTCTTTGAACCCAGTGAGCCAAAGTTGACCATGGGAACGTCCATGCATAAAACATTTTTGTGGCCCATGTTTTTCTACACCCAAAAACCTTTGGAATGTATCATGTTCTGTCACGTAGCATGTACTTCAGAACATAACAAATGTAGAACCATTGTAATCCCATACAAGCTGTGTTTACTGCTAGAGAACATCTGAAAGGAAATCCAGGAAGATAAAGAGTCTTGGGATATACAACTTCTGGGTAAGACATAGGACTGGGAATTAGGGCTCCCTGGTTCTAATACTATGGCCCTTTCCACATGGGGGTATTAAAACGGTGCAGCGCGACCTCTGATGGAGGTCGTCTACACCGTAAAATGGATTGGGGCGGACTACTTTAGTGTAATTCCACACCCTAGTCCGCACTAGGGCGACCAGAAGTGGCGGCGCTGCGTGCTTTTTAAAAACCACCTTTGAACAGGTTTTTAAAAAGCACGATCGTGCAGCGCCGTACAGCCATCGCAGTGCCTGGTGTGGATTTGCAGGCACGCGCAAGGGCGTGCCTGCGGATCTGCCGGGGGTGGGCTTTCCGGCTGGCGAGCTTCTCTGGTTGGTAGAGAGCCTCTGCCAGTCATAGGCCGCCATTTTGGGTGCCGTGGGACACCGAGGAGTGTGGAGCAGCGAAAACGCACTGCTCCACGTGGCAACGGACTTACCGGGTTTCAGGTAAGCTCCGTTTCAGGACATCTCAGGACATTTTTTCCTTCACGTGTGGTTATCTCTACTGTAAAGTCAGAGAAGCAGGTATTTTTTTAGTGCCTACTCACTTTTGGCCTCATGTGGAAACTACCAGCTGCCCTATAGGGTTGTATTCAAATATTACGGCAGGAATGAGGATGTTGTTGGGATACAAGGCGCAGCAGCCCGTGCATTGCATAGACCCAGTGCCAGTTCCACTATTATTTAGAACGAGGCAGCTGCCCAAGGCAGTTTATTTGAGGGCAACATTGAGGGCAGTGTTGATCAATGTACTATTACACTTTTACTGTCAAAAAGTAGGAAAGTTATTTACATGTTTTTCTGTCTCTTAAATCAAAATAACTAATTGATTGATTTGATTTGATTTTTATCCTCCCTTTCTGCCAATATCATGACTTGCTTTAGATATCAGGGGCAGGGGAGCAGGTACATTTATTATTCTACCTCTGGTTGTATTATGTCTTTCATGGACTGATTCTGGGGATAATGCAGGTCTGTTTGTGTTATAAACATGCTTATCACTTGGACAACTCAGGGCAGGCAATGTGAAGAATGTGCCTTCATTTTGACCAGTATTTTCCTCACTCCTCTGAACATGCAAGGTCTCTTTTCCTTGGACTGTTTTCAAAATCTTCCATATCATTTGCTAAGTCAAACATCTGAAGATCTTGTACAAAGGCCACCATCATTAACCCTATTGACAGTACTTAGCATGACTAATGGAACTGTTTTGTCAGGGCCAGCAGTTCAGTTGCAGATGGCACAGTACAGCATCTAAGCCGAAGTCCTTTGCTTTTCGGCTTTCAGAGGAGAAAAGTGCACCTTTAATGAGTGTACTTTTTTGTTATTTCTGTTGAATTGAGCCTTGCAAGCATGTGGTTTTGGTGATGATAAAACATTGCTATGTTTGCTCATTTTGATATGTAACCAAATGGGAAGGAATGGGTTTTCTCTTGCCAGTCTGATGATAACATTTATGTCGGAAAAAGTCATGAATAATTTTGTAGCTCCTGCAGGCACTTAAGCGTATTTCTGATCTTAGTGATGCCAGCGAGGATTGTGGGCTTGATCAACAAATGTGAGAGCAAACTGTTATCTATAAAGCTTTAAAGTATGAAAGTACTTCATAGTTGTCATTTTGTGAAATTCGGATAATACCGAAAACAAATTGTGGACCAAAACTTTGAGTACATTTCCTTGAGTCCTGCTCGGCATTTACAGTCCTGAAACTTTGCTGGATCTAATAATAATGGTAATAATAAAATACTTGGTTAAGCAAGAAATCTACTATTTACAAAGTGGTTTCTCTTCATTTTATTTTATTATTTTATTTTTATTTTGTTTTATTTTATTTTTTGCAAAAGAAGCTGCCCTTGGCTAAAGAGAAAAGGATTACAGAAACAAATTTGACCCTTTCCACACAGGCGTATTAAAACAGTGTAGCGCGACCTCTGACGGAGGTCGTCTACACCATAAAATGGATTGGGGTGGACTACTTTTGCGTAGTTCCACACCCCAATCCGCGCTAGGGTGACCGGACGTGGCGGCGCGGTGTGCTTTTTAAAAACTACTTTCGAAGAGGTTTTTAAAAAGCACAATCGTGCAGCCCCATGCAGCCCCGTCGCAGTGCCCGGTGTGGATTTGTAGGTGCGCGCAAGGGTGTGCCTGCAGATCTGCCGGGGGTGGGCTTTCCAGCTGGTGAGCTTCTCTGGTTGGTGGAGAGCCTCCACCAGTCATAAGCTGCCATTTTGGGCATCGCAGGACGCTGCGGGACGCTCAGGAGTGTGGAGCAGTGAAAACACGCTGCTCCACGTGGCGACGGATTTACCGGGTTTCAGGTAAGCTCCGTTTCAGGATGTCTCAGGACGTTTTTTCCTTCACACGTGGAAAGGGCCTGCTACTCCATACATCTGCTTAAGACTAGCACAGGATATTTTGCTTTTTTGAGGTACAGCAGGATTCATGGTCAGTAACATTGTTTTGGTAACCACATCCACGTAAGTGCCTCAGTTTTGCAAGGACAGTCCCAATTAATCCAATCTTGTGCTATTTTTTCAGCTGTTCTCAGTATGTCCCAGTTTCTCTCTCCTTCTCCCATTTTTCCCCTTTGTTCTTAGCTTACTTCAGTTCCAACAAACTGAGTTCAAAGTATAAAAGTAGTTTGCAGTCATTTAACTCGGCAGAGGGGAGGGGAGAGGAGGGAGCAGGATCTTGCCCTTCCCAGTGGATTCAGGCAAAAACAAACTGCTGTGGCCTCTTCTGGCTTAAGTGTTTTTCTTCATTTATAATTTTTCCCATCTTAACCACATTCTGATGTTGCTTGGCCACATACATGTCCTGTTTTTCAATTGTGAAATGTTTGAGGGAGAATGTCCCACAAGCTCCTCTTTCTTGGAACTAAAAATACAGTTAAAAAAAAAGTAGTCTAACCTTTCTTGGCATCATAAATTAGCTGTCTGAGATGGGTGCTTCACTCTGCCTAACAGAGGTTACCCTGCCATTTGAGGTAGATGATGGCCAGAAAGTGCTCTTGGCTATGGTGTCTCTATGTCCTATTCAGGGAGCCCCATGTGGTGCTTACATTGTCCTTCAAAAGAAAATGGTTTTCTGTTAGTAATCTCCATATACTTCCATATAAAAATTAAATTTTGGAGAGCAGGTAGCTAAGGAGCAAAGTACATGTTTTGCCTAGGGAAGATCCCCGGTTGAATCCGTGGCACCTCCAGGCAGGGCTAGAAATAATTCTGTCAACCTGGAGGGCTAGTGGCTCTGTGCCACTACACGCAGGGGTATAAATCTTCAAAATCATTTGTTCTTGCCAGCAGGAATAAGTCAAACCGTTCTCTTCCTGCTGCAAGGCAGTGCTCCAAAACCACACAGTTTTTGAAAAAATATTCACAGGTTAGGACTTGGTTTTCACAAAATACCACATGGAAATTTTTCAGAGGAGACCAAGCTTCCTATGCAGAGAATCCCATTTTTTTTACACAATACCAGGTTTCCTGCATTTAGGATCCTTTTTTTGTGTAGAAAAAATCTTGCCACATCTAGATTTTCTCAGGGGGGTTCCATAGTGGTTGGGAAACTAATTTTTCATTAACACTTTGAATCTTATTTAATATTCTTTATATCTCTAAGTACAAGTTAATTGAATACTGGGCTTGTTTTGTTATGGGTGTGTGTTGCTTGGCTTGATTTTTCATTGTCTTTCCATCAATATGGGCTCATCCAAATACTGTAAGCAACTAGTGCCATTCAATCAGTTGTGTTAATGTCACTTTGGGCTGCTTCTCCCTATTTCCATGTCCTCTAAATAAATAAATGCATGATCAACTCTTCCTATTTATTATGCTGAATGAGATTCCACCCCCCTCCACATGCACACACAACAAGAGTGTCTTCTGACACCTTAAACTGAACAGGGAATCCTGAGGATTTCTCTTCCCCATTCCTTTTCCTCTTTCCATTATCCATAGAGCAGTTTTGTGAAACAGTGGGAAGAGGTGAGAAAGGTCTCTTCCCCCATTCTCTTTTTCTCTCTCCTCTGCTGGTGCAGACACGTGTAGGTGTGTGCATGTATGTACACACATGCATACATAATACAGCACAGCAGATCTAACTTAAAATATGCAAGAGAGAGGTACAGGGAACAAAGAAAAGGAAAAGGCTGGCAGACTAGAAAGTATCTCTTAAAATAAAAAACACCTGCTGCTAGGAACGAAATGTCTTGACAAAAGCCTAAAGCAACCTGGAATTACAAATGCATTGTCTGGACCTCAGAAACAAAAGTGATAATTACAGGAATTTAAACAAAATGATCTCCTAATATATTTGGCCAGTCTGGATTGTTGGATGCCTTCATGTCATTTCTGATTTACAGTGACCCTAAAGTGAACCTATCACAGGGTATTATCAGGCTGAGAGAGTGTGTGTTGTGCCTAAGATCACCCACTGGTTTTCCATGACCAAGTGAGAAATGTAATCTTGGTCCCCAGAGTTGTCATCTGATGCTCAAACCACTACACTATGCTGGCTCTCTGGCCAGTCTGGATAAGCTCTTTAAAAACACTAATGTTGAAAGACACTACAGGAATTTCTTAATCCACAAAGACTACAATGAAGTATGATATAGTTAGGGTTTGATATTTTGGAGCCCCATGATATTATGAAGTTCCTTAACGGCATCTCGTCTCAGTTTAGAGAATTCTGACAATCATGTGTCCTTTTCTGAGTATCTTCAAAACTGCTTCATGGCTTATGCCATGGTGATGGTTCCTTAATGGTATAGCAAGACAGCAGCCTTCAAAGCCAAAAGGAAGTACAATACTATTGGTCCATCCAACATGAGAAACAAGATTGCATTATCTTAGTGAAAAGCAGAAACACTGAAGATGCCTACTTGTGCAGGAAGGCTGTTTCAAGACATTTTTTCTGCCTGAGGTGAGAAGTAAGATGGTTGCCTTTCCACAAGCCATCTACAGAAGCTGAACTGACCTGGCAGCTGGCTGTCACATGAACACTGGCACTGGGTGTCCACCATGATACCTGAGGCAGCTCAGGGGTCAAGACGTGACTATGTGGCATGCATAGAGCCATCCTTCAAGAAAGAGAAACAGGTGGGGAGTTCAAGAAGAATGGTCAGGAGGCTGCCACCACTTTCCTCCAGCACTTGCCATCACCTCACTCTGCCTTGTCATATATTAGCCCTGGCCCATTTGTTCAAGCTGAGATGAGAATAACCAAAAAGTGTGGTCTACGAAGCCTAGGATGTTGAGATTCTTTAATCCAATATTATTTCTGGCAGTGTTGCCAATGTTGCTTGAACATTTTTGTTGAGGGGGTATTCAGAAGTTGATTTTGCACAGGTACACAGTAGTGCATCCTATGATTTCTTTTTTCGGTAACACATTTGTGGGCTGTCAGGGAGGGTTATTTCACATGTCTTCATGCTTCATGTTGTAGGGAACTTTGTCCTAGACTCCTCAGGAACAAATCTCCTTTTTGTCCATTGGACCACACAGGTTCTTTCACTCAAGCATCCATTATGCCTACTGAGCAGGAACAGAATTTGCTGCCTAAAATATACATGCAATATAGAGTGAATGCCAGAACTTCCTGTCAAAGTGCATTAACTCCACCCCCAGCTTCATAAGAATAGAGTTTCATTCTGTACAAGCTGTGTTTGTGGAATATGTATGTGTATGTAATACATTGTTCAAGGTCCTAATAATTATATGCTTGAAGATGAAGGAGTTTTTTTTAAGTATCTTTTCAGCTGTAGATGTAGCTAAAAGTATCCTCTCCTCAATTTTTTTTAACTTCAGAAATCTACAATTATGAGCTCAGCTTTTACTCAATTCATCATGGAATAAACTCATTTTACAGGGAAATTTATATCCTAGCTTTGGTAGATGCCAACATATTTGGCAGATGCAGACTTTCAGAAAGAAAAGAATGAAAATTACCATGTAGCAAATTAGTCCCCCACACCTGGGAATGATGAAAGACTGGAATACCATTTTTTTTTTTTAGTCATTGTTAAATTTGCCTTGCATATTTGGGTTCCTGAAATGGACTCATGAAAGCTATTTGCCTTGTCAAGATGTGAAGAAAAGAGCACGCTTAATCGTGCCTCTCAATTGGTGTAGTACTTAACTTCTGGGTTCAGAGAAGGGCGCAAGCAAGGTGAAAATAAAATGTCATTCTCTTTACAGAAGGCATTTTGTCTCTCCCACACCTAAAACCTTCAAGAATAAATGACTTTGAGCAAAACTTTACTTAGAAGAGATACCCTCAGTTTGGCACCTCCAAATGTGAGGGACTTTTCCTCCCATCATCCCCACCATCTCAGATAACCCTGTGTTGCCTGAGATTATGGTAGTTGCAGTGTCGTAACACTGCATAACATAGTTGCATAACAAGAGGAAACTTATGTTACATCAAACTCATACATATGGTTCTGACGCTACTTATAGCATGGGCTAAGGTGGTTCATTAAACTTCTAGTCTCCTCTAAAAGTTGTGTTGTGGTTGTTTGTTCGAGGCTTACATATAATGGGCAATTAGATCATAGCGGCTTTATTTGACATCATGTTTTATGAGGCTGCAAAGATGTGGACAAATGTGTTTACTTATTAAAGAGTCTGTGGTGTCTACAGTTCACAGGTTCGTCTTCTCCTTCACTTTCCCCTTTTTGAATTCATAGTTCTGTGGGTATGTTCTGTGTCAGAGCTTGGAAAGTTTTTTGAAGGGGGCCTATAACTCCCAGAGTCCTTAGTGGCCATCAGGGATCTAGATCCCAAGTGTTTTAAGGGCTATAAATATTATCACCAGCACCTTGACTTCAGACTAGTGGGATTCCTTTAAAATCAGTTTTATATAGTTTCTGTACATGGTTTGGCCAGTAATCTATCTGTCGCCTTTAGCACTGTCAAGTTGCCCAAATCATCTTCAAGAATGGCTCCATGGACAGTGCACTGTAGTAATTTAACTGAGAAGTCATCTGTTCATAAGCTACTGTGGCCAAATGATCTCTCTCCAGAAAAGTCCATTGCCAGTGGTCCCACACACTGTATGCAACAAAGCCCATTTCAGTGGTTGGATCCAGAATTACACTTGTGTTATGTTCTTGCTATTTTAGGGCTGCAGAAACCCATCCAGCACAGGCTGTTACCCAATTCCTAGATCTGAAAACCATCAAACCACACTGCTTTAAACTTACTATCCTTCAGTTTTCATTTATTGACCCTCATCCAGCCCATCCAACCCCTACACAGTCCTGTCTGACTTCAGTGATAAATATAGCTGAATGTCTCTCCCAAAACTCCTTGTGACCTCACCCAGCAGCTTCATATAAACATTAAATAACATTCATGATGGGACAAAACCCTGTAGTATGCCTTCAGCTTAACAACCATGGAGTTTAACAGGAATCCCTCAGTGCCACTCTCTAGAACTGTCCCTGTAGAAAACTAGTGTCATGCCCCAGTCCCAGAACTCAGGTGCAAAACATACCCAGGACCCTCCCCAAAATCACAGCACAGAGACACGAACAGGACAATACTTACTGCAGCAGTATAGATGAAAAAAATTAGAGCCCACAAGACTCAAAGTGTTTATACAGAGAGGATGCATTAATTAGGCATACAAGTGGGGGTGACTGTCATCCCATAAATACAGGAGAGAGAATGGGGAGAAATCTGTTGAAGATAACGGTTCTCCCTGGTAGAAGAAATGTGTCCTGCATTTGGATGTCTGACTCATGTTCCTGGAAATCTTGACCCTTGCCTTGGGTACTGACATCACTACCGGATACTCCTTTGGACTGTCACTCTCAATTTATTACTGACCTGGACTGCTGAAACAACAAACAGTACCTGGCTGACAAACTGTTCTAAACTTTGTCCATGGCTGCTGATAAAGACTCTAATTGGAGAGGTGTGAACCTTGACTGGCTGGTGGCAACAGCAGAAACATTTTAACACAGTGCCTGTAACTTACGTCCTGCAGAGCTAGTCCAGTTCAGCTGGAGATAAGGACTACTAAAATGCTTCAGTACTATACATTCACTTGAAGCTGAACTGAAAAGGGTCTAGATAATCTGCTTCTTCCAAAAACATCTGAACTGACCCATCCATCACACATTCAAGTACCTTGCCCCCCAAAGTGGGAATTAACAATAGGGCAATAGTTCTCACATACCTCTGGTTCCAGGGAGAGGGAGCATGATGGCCTTCTGTGTTACTTGCCTCAGCTGGTAAATAGCATGACCTGTCCGCCCCTAGGAGCAAGCATTTATGAGGTAGATTCCAGGAAATACTTTTTGTCATTGCATGCAGATTATCAGAGTATGGGCATGCTGGCCATTTTTTCCCCACATTAGCCAGCATTACATGAATTTGTTTCACATATAATTGACAGAGTTTGGGATCAAGATCCAGAGAAAAGTAAGTCAAACACACATGATTAGAGCAGAAGCAAAGGAACCAGACTTTGGCCAGCATCTGGAAATGGCAGCCACATTTAACCCGAAATGAAGATTAACAGATTTTTGATCAAAGCAAAATGGCTTGAGACAGCTACTTGGGCAGAAAGTGAATCACCTGAACAGTCAGATGTGGCAACCAATGAAAGGAAGGATGGCCTTCTCCCCCACTCCATGCCCTGTTTGCTAATTCAGTCATGCCTGTTACTAAACAGGGTGGCCAGATTTCTGAGACTGCCTCTTTCTCACTGATTGTAATATGTGCTGTCCTGAACTGATAAACTCATGCTGGGAAACAGCTTTGTGTGTCTACTCTAATGGCACCTTATCAGCATCCAGCAATGTGTACTGGTTGCTGCACCTGCGTGCTCATATCAGTTGAAGCTATGGCCTTGCATACATAATTTTAAAGAGCCGCATATTACAAATGACTCGGTAGTTAGAAGTGACCAGCTGTACTCAAGGAATTTGAAATAGGAAAGATGGAGAAGTGATAGTAAACAGGGGCATAGAAACAGATTAACTAAATTCCGAAATCACAGAGAATAGGATTTTTGTTTCAATTTCTTGGAGGAATGTTGCTTTTGGCTGCTGGAAATGTTTTCTGTTTTGTTATTACCTTGCTGCTGATCGACCTTCTGAGCGTATGATTTACACAATGACACAATACTGGAGATTTGGTGAGACGCTATCATGTAGTAAATCTGTGGCTATGCCATTTGGGGCTCGCTCTATCTATCTATCTATCTATCTATCTATCTATCTATCTATCTATCTATCTATCTATCTATCTGCTTTTTCTTCTCCAGCATATTCTTCCCATGAATAAAAGACCTGCAACTGAGGTAACAGGGGAAAAAATGTACTGAAATAAAACTCTCCCACTCTTAGGCACATACACTTTAAATTTTCTTCATTATCTAAATTTCCATGCCTCTCATAGATTGTACAGGGCACATTTATTCTACAGCTTTAAACTCATAGTACATTTAACCAAAGGATGTTGAAAATTAGCTCTCTCAAAGGTCTAAAAATTCCTAATAGATTCCTCAGCACCCTAAAGAAAACCCTTAGAATTCTCAAGACGCTCTGTGGGTACCCAGCTTGTTGGGGGCATGTATAAGAAATGTATCGAAAAATACATGCTATTTGTAAGTTGTTTGCCGCCTCGATCCATATGGAGAGGCAGGATACAAATAATTTAAAAAAAATAAAAAAAAATAAAAAAAAAGTCATGACAGAGTAAAGGCTGTTTAAAACTGGTAGCATAAATATGTCTTCTTTTGCTATGACCCAGTATTAGGTGTTACTTTTGCTTATCTATAGTCAGTTTCCTTCTAACCATTTCAAGAGATGATACGGTAGAAAAAGAGGTAGAAAACCAAAATGGGAAGGGGAAAGAGACACATGAATTTCAGCCTTTCCCATTTCAGTTTGCTTTGAACTTCAGTATTTTGTATTTATAAAATGATGGAATTTGACCACCATGGCACAAGCCTTTCCGGTACAGAAATCAAAATCACAGTTCACATTGACCTGTATTTTTCCAGACATAGGAATTTCTCTTTTGCATAGGTGGGGGGTTGTATGAGCTGGAAATTAATTTGCAATGGACAGACCTACCAATGCCTTCTCTGGAAGCAGTCCAAAATGTAAAGGTCACATTCTTGGATGACCCGCCACCTGAAAAATTAATCAAAACGTTAGATTACTGTAGCAAAGATGGACTGCCCCTCATACATGGTAGTGATGTTATCACTGTGTGGCAAGGGACAGGGTTCCAATCCCATACAGCATCCAGCATTTCTAGGCCTTAAGGAGAACCCATGCCATGTTCCAGAAGAGAGGAAAGGATATCTCTCTCAGAAATGATGCATCAAGGATGGTAAATTACAGAGCCATTTCAGATCAGCCTCAGCTCCAGAGCTTTCTTGAGACTGACATGAAATGCATCTGAGAAGGTCCAGTGTCCAAACCCCACTCCTTGTTCTAGAGTAAATTCCAATTTTGTAGTGGATGGATGTCAACTATATTAACGTATATAGTCAGTTAAATGGCAAAGTAATCTTCCACATTAATTCTGCCTGTTAAAAATAAAATAATCTGAAGCCATATCCTGGTACTTTTGCCTTCGGGCATTAGGAAAATGACAGACAGAGAAAAGTTCATTTAGCTGTAGCAGCCTGACATAGGCATGCACTCTCCTAGGAGGCTATTCACCTATTCAGCTTTCTTTCAACATAAGAAACAATGCCTTTTCTCCTTCAGTTTTATGACTGCTATGGTGCCTGGTTTCTTGTCAGTATTGCTTACTTGGTCCTTGAGTTAATTTTTAGCATTTTATTTATCTGCCTTGACAATATTTGCAGGGAGAAATTCTTTTGAAATAAATAATACTTCTCATTTCACAGAAGTGGATGTGCCAGCATATTTCATACTTCTTGTTGTATGTGACAAGATTGCTTTGCAGTTCTTGGTGGCTGGAACAGTTAAGGAGGTGGCTTGCTTTCCAGGACTCTGATGGCTACTCTGGCAGATGGTATGTGCTGCTATGTGCAAGCTATGGGGGACTGTTCTACCCATGTCATACTGTCACTTATATTTCATAGAAACTGGGAAAGCCGACTGTCATGTACTCCAGACAGATGTATCAATTGTTAAAGCATCCCTGAAAAATGAACATCCAGCCTCTGTTGAAAGACCTCCAACAAAGGAGAGTCTACTACCACTAGTGAAACCGTGGTCTGCTGCACTGTTGAATAGCTCTTAGTGTGAGAAGTTCTTACTAATGTTAAATCAAACTGTCTTTTCTTTCATTTTGAATCCACTGATTTTGGCCCTATCTTCTGGAGAAGCAGAAAACAAGCTTACCCCATCTTCCATATGGCACCTCTTCAGATATTTAAAGGTAGCTATCATATTACCTCTCAGACGTCTCTTTTCTAGGCTGAACCTTCCCCACTCCCTCAATCATTCTTCATTGACCTTGGTTGCCAAACCCTTCACCATCTTGGTCACCCTCCTCTGGGCACATCCCAGCTTGTCAATATTGTTCTTAAACTGTGGTGCCCGGAAATGGACAAAGCAGAAGAGAGTGGTACTGCTGTTTCCTTTGGTTTAGATGCTGTATTCTGTTGATCCTGTCAAGAACTGCATTCATAAATTTCATATTTAAACTTAAATATGTTGCATCTACTTTCCATTGTGGCTTTACCACTTTCCATCTTTGGTTGCCTTGCCTCATACAAACTTCAGGCAAATATATTTTGCAGTTCTTGTAACTTGCATAGTTATATGTATTCAACAGCTCTAAACTGCAGCACAAGTGAGATGTGGCATGAAGGGCAGCATAATCAGTGCTATCTCTGCTGTTAGTTTTTATTCTTGTTCCTACAGTATTCATGTTATTTACCTATCTATCATTTATTTTTCCTCCTGAGATTTTCATGTTCTTAAATTCAGCCAGCATGATGTACTGATTGGAATTAAGACCCTGGATACCAGAATCCATATACATTCTTGGCCATGAAAACCCACTGGATGACCTTGGGCAAGTCACACTCTCTCACCCTCAGAGGAGGGCAAGGGAAAGCCCCTTGTGAACAAACCTCTCCAGTAAAGCCTCGTGATAGGTTTGCCTTAGAGCTGCCCTAAGTCAGAAGCAACTTGAAGCAGACAAGAACAACAACACAAATTGGTCACAGTTATCATCCCTTTACTCTTGTATGCAGACAGTGCTGCCCTTTTTCCTTTTACTAAAGTTTGCCTAAAGCAAATGTTGAAAGCATTTATTGTTTACTGTGTAGAAAATGTGTTAACTACTCATTTTAGCAAAACCAAGATTATGATTTTTCTCAAGAGCCTCTCCTGGTCTAAATGAGTCATAGATGGGCAGAACGTAAAGCAAGTTAGGCAATTTCAGTATTTAAGCTGGTTTACAGTCTTCTGGTTTTTAGTAACTCACCAGACTTTTGCTATCAGTCAGCATCTAGCCATGCTAAAGCTGTAGTCTGCTTCTTTTAATCTAAAGGAGAACAGTTTATTCCTACTGCTCTCAGGGTATGCCAGTCGGAGGTGCTGCAACTACCATTTGGTCTTCCATTTTGGAATCTGGGTTTGCCTCTGGCCCTGGAATAAATACTTTCATCTTTTTTTGCAACAACAGTTCTGTGTACTGAACTGCATGCCATCAATAGTTTTGTGGCTTGAGGCAGATGTTTCGTCTATGGAATGTATTCCTTAGTGTTAGACACTAAAACTCTTTTTTATGCAAGACCTGAATCAGAGTATATGTGTCTTCTTCAGGAAGACTAGGTTTGTCTGATAGCTTTCTTCCTACCCAAGACTTTCCTAAGGCAAAGTTTATTCTTATTCACTGGATCAGAGCTATAGACACTCAACTTTCTTTATCCACTGCTCATACCAGCTGATCCTCAATTTATCTAGACCTGTCATTAACTACTTACAGGGTGCAAACTATCATGAAAACTAGACTGTCCCTAAATACTATATAATCTTTACAACTCAACAGCTCAGCTCCAATTTATTCCTCTGCTGTACTGGATGGTCACTTCCAGAGAATTCTTTATAAAATCATTTTTGAGCCTGTGGAGATGGATTCATGAATCTCCATCTCGTGTATTTTTCCTTTGTAATTTTTAAAGAGATGACAGAATACGGCTGTTAAACTGCTCTTAAATAAGACATATTAGACTCCTCTTAAATAAATTCCTGGGAAGATCTTCTGACTAGTGCCTGATTTGTTTATTAACAGGTGCCAATAAATGTGTAAGAGAAATTGTGAAGTTTCTTTTCTCTGTTAAAAGTTATAAAATTATTATTCAGACAAATATGTAATATCTGAGTTTTCCCCTCTTTGTAATTATATTATGTTTATATGTCTTAAGATCTTAAATACAGTCCTCCCTCTACATTCATGGGTCTGACCTTTGCGAATTTAATTATTTGTGAGTGTGCCTGCCTTCCTCCCTCATTGTCCTCCTGCATTTTGCCCTGGTATGGAGAACTCGCACCAAGGCAAAACAGAAAGGAATTGGGGGAAGGGGAGCCTCACTCAAGCCTTCCTTTCCCCCTCTAGAGCTCCCCCTTCCTGTTTTCATGCAAAATGGAAGGGAATAGGTGGTGGTGGAAGTGACCTGTGAGCCTTCCTTTGCCCTTCCCAGATTCCCCCTCCCATTCCTGTGCATTTTGCCCTGGCCTGGAGAGCTCATGCAAGATTTTCCCCATCTCCCTTCCCTTCTGTTTTGCATGGAAATGGGAAGAGGGGAGCCCTGGAAGGGAATGGGAGAGGGAACGGTGGGGAATTATTCATAGTTTTTCAACTTCCATGAGGGTTCTGCACCCGAAACCCTCATGAAAGTGGAGGGGTCTCTGTAATTGCTGAATTGTTACTTGTTCTGTCTTACACTCAACCTTCTGCTTTCTCAGTGTAAAGGGCGCAGGACCTCTGTGAACGTGGAAAAAAGAAAGATATAGTAACTCCCCCAAACCATATTTAACACACAAAAAAGTACCTGTATAGAGGGGGAGACTGGGCCTGGGTGTGTGTGCATTGTGCATTCACTCACTTGCTCACTCATGTGGGCAAGAAGGGATGTGATGGGGGAGTCGAGGGAGGGAGAAAAGGAGCACTCATTCCATCCCCTTCCACCTGAGCAGGTGAGCATCCATGAATGCCTGTATAAAGGAAGACAAGATCATGGCAACAGGCCCTATTTAGACTTTGGAAAATGTACTTCTTTGTGTTTCCAGTTTCCGGAATCCAGTAGCTAGCGCAGCTTTTGTCTTGAGGAGTTATCTTTCACAAAAGTAACTTTTCTAAGTTCTGATGCATCCTCATGCTCAAATTAACATATAGTGTCTACACACCTGTATGACTGTAATTCAGTAGCCTGTGTACTTTCAAAATAGGGCTTCGAATGTTCATGGGAAGATGCTCCAAGTTGTTAGGTCAATCCCAGGGTATTGTATGGGGAAAATCTCTCTCTCTCTCTCCATCTCCAGAGTTTGGAAATAAATAGTTACAAATAACTAGTTATCTGTAATGAATCCCTTTTTCAAGTAACCTGGATGTTTACTCCTTCTGCAGTGTGACTGTAACTCTTAAAGCTGCTTCTATAGTTAAGGGGTATGTAACTATATTTAGCGTGTGTCATTAAACAGTAGCAGGGGAATATGACATGGTTGAAGTCCTGGCTTGTGCTGCTGCTTTGTCATTGTTGAGGCAACAGTGAAGTGGGTGGGGGAACAACATAGCTGTTACCACAGAGAGAAGCACATACCATTGAGATTACAATTTTTTTTTTAAAAAAAAAGTTATTTAAAAGTATTACTACTTTTTACTATTGAGAAATAGGAAAGTGAATATTTGCTTTGAAAAATGCAACCACAATCGTAACTTATCTATCTGCTTGGTGTCTTACAATGGTAGCTAAATCCTTTTAAAAGAGTGACTGCCCAAGCTCTGTCACCCCATAGCAGCCTCAGTGCGTCATCACAGAGCTTTTTTCCAGAGGCACTTGCAGCTACATTTCCTAAGTGTGCAAGAGCTGTGTTGCTGGGGGCACTCAGCCAAGCTGGAGAAATATTGTAAAGGCTAGGAAAAAGCAGGGGCAGAGGGGAGGTTAAGAAGCTTCTAGCCAGCTTTTTTATTACAGCATAAATAAATATTGCTGCCACATACAGGGGGTGCTTATCAATCAGGAGGAACATCTTGAATGATCTCAGCACGATTCTAAGGAGCAGGTGGGCCAGACCTATGAGGATATCAGTAAATATACAGTGGTTTTGTGGTTGGGACATGTGTTGTTTTAAACAAAAGAGGAGACAATGTGATGCAGTAGAATTCAGCTCTTTTAGCACTTTCATTTCCACACTGGACTGTTATAGTGCTATTATTCTGCTTTCAACATCCTGTGGAATCCTGGGGTTTGCCGTTTAGGGAGAGACCTCAAAAGCCCCTCCCAAAACGGCAAACCCCAGGATTCCATAGGATGTTGAAAGCAGAATAATAGCACTATAACAGTCCAGTGTGGAAATGGCCTTTTTTACTTATTTTGTTGTTTAATATGCTTTTATTTTATTTAAATTATTCTTTGACTTTAATCCCGAATGGTGCACGTATCTTGTGAATAGACAGTGTAGACAGTGTGGTGCAATGGAGTGGAAGCCATTTTAAGCTGTTTTAATTTACTAAGTTTTTTTTTAAGTGTAATTTTATCTTGTTTAAATTGTTCACTGATTTTAATCTGAGATTATTGAAGTACTGTAGTTTGTTTTTTTCTGCTTGCTGCCTTGATAAAAGGGAGAGAGAATAAAAATAAATAAATGCATAAGTAAATCCAAAAGCTTTGTGAATACAGGGTAACATGTCTCTTCTAACTTAGAAGCTGTATGAGTTGAACGGATCTGAAGTGTGCTTTCTATATATTTAATTTATCTAATTTCAAGAGCTTAGTGATGGCAATTCCCTGTTCACAAATCCTCCAAAGCAGCAGTTCTCAACCTGTGGGTCGCAACCCCTTTGGGGGTCGAATGACCCTTTCACAGGGGTCGCCTAAGACCATCGGAAAATACCTATTTCTGATGGTCTTAGGCTCCATTCCCTCCTCGATGGTGGTGCGCAAGCGCTTGCGTCCTCCTGCTCCCGCCAAAGGGGGCAGGAGGATGCAAGTGCATGGCTCGCGCTTGCGCACCACCACTCCTGGGCCTTTTCCGCACGTTACCTTATCGCGGAGGTGGGGGTGCCATTTACACAAGCAGGTTCTTGCACGAGGCACTCTCTTCACTGCTCCTTCATCCCGCAGCTGGCTTCCTGGTCGCGCAATCGCCCCTTCCTTCCTTCCGCAGTGCAGCCTGGGAGCTGTAGGCTGCACTGGAGGAGGAAGGGGTGGGGCGGTCGCACAACCAGGAAGCCAGCTGCGGGACGAAGGGGCAGCGGAGAGAGTGCCTCGCGCAAGAACCTGCTTGCGCAAATGGCACCCCCACCTCCGTGATAAGGTAACGTGCGGAAAAGGCCCAGGAGTGGTGGTGTGCAAGCGTGAGCCACACGCTCGCGTCCTCCTGCCCCCGTTCAGAAGGGACTGAAATCGCTCACCTTCTTCGCTACCGGGAGAACCTCCCATCTGATGGGCCAGCTTGGGGGGCGGCAGCAGCACAGGGGGCAGGCCCCCTCCTCGCCATGGCCCCAGCCCCAATCGCCATGGAGGGGGGCGCTGTGGAAGGGCCGGGGGGCCGCAAGGTGGTGCTTTGCCGGGGAGGCAAGCTGCACTCGGCGCAAAAGACAAAGGCGCTGGGATTCCTCCCCCCGGCCAGGGTCGACACTCTGGAAACTTTTCCCACACTTCCCCCCCCAGCGGAAACGAGAGTGAAGCAGAGGCAGAGCCCGGGGGCTCTCGGAGTTTTTTCCCAGGGGAGACACGTGGCTCCTCTTTCCCTCCCTGCCGGCCCCCCCATTCCTGGCCGGCAAGGTGGCCTTTGCTGGGGGGGAGGCATTGTAAATAATAAATAATTTTATGGTTGGGGGTCACCACAACATGAGGAACTGTATTAAAGGGTCGCGGCATTAGGAAGGTTGAGAACCACTGCTCTAGAAGGTTCAAAATGTTTTTGTTTACTCCTGCAAGGCTTACCTGACTTGATTATTGCATTTCATATGTGTATATTGTTTAGTTTGGAATAAAAACTTTGCTGAAACATGTTGAACTGCTTATCTTTGCATGTGTGTGTGTGTGCGCGCACGCACACACACAGTAGGAACCTATCCCTATTCTTTCTAAGTTATTCCTGCCTCTGATACCAGATTTTCTGATAAAGAAGTAATGTCCAGGAACACATCTACTTCATTAACAGTTATATACCTGTATGCTCATCGGTTGAGTGCAACCTAAATCTTTATTTCAGCTCAGAATGCTTTGTAAAGGTGTCTATTCATTTTCCAATCTAGGTATAATAAGGTGCTACAGAGTCATGAACATCCATGCATGAAAGAGCCCACATGTCATGAACTGCAATATTGGACAGAAGTAGCAGGTGAACAAAAATGCCCTGTGGTGTTTGGCTGCAAGATCTGTAGCCTTGATTTAATATTGAAAATGTATTGTTAAGCTGAGTAGGGAGCCCTGTTCAGCTTCTATGTGTGCAATGAACATGCGGAGTGGAGGAAGGGGTGGCTCTCCCCAAACATCACACAAGCAGCTGAATTTTCACTTCACCTTAGCAATAAGGCAGTAGACCCAAAATTGCACTGTTTAAAACATTAAATTTAAAAATTAATATGCTAGCATGGATGATTGAAAAGGGGAGATTAATCTGTTGCCATTAATATTGGAGCAGTAGAAATTTAATTTCTTGCATTAAATGATAGTTCTTTCATTAATTAAATGATTACTATGAAAAAATGTCAAATTTATAAAATGCCATGTGTGGTTGTCACCACTGCCAGCAGGGGACACATTTTATTATTTGCATGTGTGTGTGCCTGCATATCACCTGCTGATTTATGACAATCACATGAATTTCATGGGATTTTATTAGGTAAGGAATATTCAGAGGTGGTTTTGCCAATTTCTTCTTCTGAAAAATAGGCTACCACACTTGGTATTTGTTTTTTTTTAATATATTTTTATTAAAGATTTAATTACATAAAAAACCGGGTGGCTATGCCCCAGTAACAGATATATCCCGCTCCCCCACCCTGCACTTCCATATTGATATTCTCCAGTTGAATCTTCTTTGTTTCCATTTACCAAAAAAAAAATCACAGTTACATTTCCATTTACAGAAAAGAAAAAAAAAATACATTAATTCTTTCTTTGGGTTCATATACATTCATATTTTTACCCAATCCAAAACTCTTTTCCATTCCTTTTCAAAATTTTAGATAGGTTTATTTTTCAGTGACACACCTGGTATTCGTTGGTGGTCCCCCACACAAGTACTGACCACGGCTGACCCTACTTGGCTTCCAAGGTCAGATGACATCTGGTGCCTTTGGAGTATTTAGGTCATATGTATACCTACTCATAAATAATTTCAGTTGAGTTCAAAGGCCTTTACTGCATTACCTTGACTACCAAGTAGCTGTATATAGGATTGCCACTGAAAAATTTTAACAGGCTCAAAGGTGATGGTAAGGAGCAGAGGCAAGAAATTCAGCAGAAAAAAAGGTAAATGTGTTGTGTTAATATAGTTAATGCTGGAATTCTAGTGTAAGTGAATCACTATGTAAGCTGAAATCACACATCATCGTCATATTTATGACCTACCTTTGCTTCCAGGGAAGCATCCCAACTGAAACGTTTCTAAAGTGCAAGAGATCAGAACACTTCGAAATGTCATCCACTGTGTGCTCTCTCAGAGGGTGCACTGAGAACAGGCAGCTGGGGAGACCCTTTGGGGTCCTGGCACAACTATTCCAAGGCACTCCATGACTGACAGTGCTCTGCAGATGTTATTGCACAGTGCTCCAATCTCCAGCATGTCAGAAACACTTTGGTGCAGATAGCACCGGGCTGCAAAGGTAGGTTTTTCTGGGATAAAGTTTAATTGCTCATGACTGTAAACATGAATCTGCAATATCAGTTTCTGATTTTGTAACTGCTGAATAGGTTACCAGCCAAAATCAAGTTGTCACCTTCCTTTAGAAAACGTCCAACTTAACTTGATTTTAAGCAGTTAATTGTTTTCTCTGTTTTGGAGTTTCTGGACCCTTCACTAACTTTATGTAGGCCCTTTCCACACCTTACCTTCTTCCAGTGCTGGGGTACGGGGATCACGTGAACAGCCTCCAGTGGCTCTTGCGTCCGGAGTCCTTCAGCTCCACAGAAGCTACCTGCTTGTGCAAGAGCCCTGCCTCTTTCGTCCTCAGTGCAGCCTGGGACTTTCCCAGGGGCAGGAAGCTGGGGCAGGAAGCACGACTGGCGCAGCTCTGGAGGCTCCGCACGCCAAGTAAGTGTGCTCAGAGCCTCGGAGCAATGCGCGATCGTGCACCATTTTCAGCTTTTAGCCAAAAATGAAAAGGTGTGCAATCGGTGCCTGTTGGCCCCTGGAGCGTCGCATGATTGTGAGTGCGTTCTGCAGATCGCTCCTCACAATCACGCAATGCTCCAAGCCCTCTTTCACATGGAAAATGCTGTGTGAAAAGGGCCATAGAGAGAAGGTAGGGCAAAGTAGACCAGAATCTGGGGCAAGGAGCAAGCAGGCAAATGGCAAGAGAAGGAGAGAGTCTCTCCTCTTCAGTCTTGCTTTCACACCCTCCAGATCAGTCCTGTGGAGCCTGTCTCCTGCTGTTGTACTTTACTTCACAGAATACAGACCTTTTTGTTTTTCTATGTTCAAGAACAAGCCAGTACTGAACCGTGTGGTGTTCCTCCTCCTCCTCTGGAAGCTTCCCTGCTGTGAAGAGCAATGCACAACTTTTTACACATTGCACCACAGGAATAGTGAGTGCTGTTATTTAAGTGTCACTGAAGAAAGAGGCAAAGGAATTAATACATAAGGTGCTTCTCAACTAAAGGTCTTCTATGTGATTGAAAACCTGAGAGCCTAAGGTTGACTATGTGAAAGATTTAAACATGTATATCCAAGTGTACTCTTTCAGAGCTTCAAATAACTAGTTATGGTTAATTAATTAAACACCCCACGCAGTTAGTAACATTAGCCCCTCAGAGCTCCCAGACATGTGAAGTGCCTTCACACTGAGTAGCAAAAGTTTAGTTTAAGGATAGACAAATCTGCCAGTTTCCCTTTATCTTTCTTATTTATTTATACCTACCTACCTACCTACCTACCCCATCTTTTTCCTGGCATCGTGCCCACAATGGCTTACATTAGTTGAAAATACAAACATTTCTATTTAAAGCATGTGGTTAAAAACAATTTAAAACATAAGAGAGAAGATAAAATCACAGAACACTGCTTTCAAGCACCCTTCTAGTGCAAAGGCCTGCCTAAATTACTCACATTTAAACCATGATGATGAATTCTGGTCAAAAACATAACTGAAATTCTCATCCATTCCCAGCATAGGCTCCCCTGGATGGACCTGTGGCTGGATGCAAGAAGGTCAGGAGCAGAGTGACTCTTGTGGGAAACTGGCCAGTGGTGCGATCCTGCTTCCCTGATTTTATTTTATTAGGTGCACTCTGTATGTGAGTGCATGCACAGATGCATGTGTGGAAAAGGTCTGGATGAAACTCACTGCGTAGTAAGTGCTTGCTTTTGTTCAGAGTGGAATATTCAGTGTGTTACTAATTCTAAGCCAGGCACCTTGGTCCAACTAAATGTCGACATCAGCCCATTGTGTGCTGTGAAGGGCTAATAGTGCCAAATTGATACGGCAATTGGAAGACTTTAAAAGGCACAGTAGAATAAGAGCCTCTTCCTTGTTCAAGAGTTAATCTTTTGATGTGAATTGAGGGATTCACATTTCTCTGAGACTGGTTTTCCACGCTTTGTTAAGCCTCACAGCATATAATATATTCATAACAGAAGTTAACGCTTTTATGGATTCTCTGGGGAGCACTTACATTATGCCAGTAGCACACTTACACTTAGAAGTTCTACCGGAGTATAACAAAAAGCTCCCTGCTATGATTTCAATGTCTTCTTTTTCCTTTGCTTTTTCCTCAGCTTTTTTTTATAAAAGCTGAGATGAGCTTCACATTACTCGAGCATTTCAGCTTTCGCCACCCAGGAGTTTTATGAACTTTAGTTATATCTTCGTAGTTTCATGTTCCTGACAGTAATATATTTTCCTTCTCTGTTCGGCTTAAATCACGTAGTTGTCATCACGTCAACTGGGCTAACATTACTTGGGAGTAATGCAAGGGGAGGAAAAAAACACCTGCTTATCATTTTTTTAAACCTTTGCAAGTAAGGATTTGCTAACTCATTACATTTAAAAGTGGAATCTGCAGTCGTCTGCTTCAAAGGCTTCCCTAGCAGTGGGTGAATCATCATTGCTCTCTTAATTCATTTAAAAGCCCACTAAACTTACAAGACAGTACATGCATGCACTTGAAGCTCTCCTATTCACGAGTGGGGTGTTTTTGTTTCTGGTTACATTGATAATGAAAGCGGTGATCACTGCGTGTAATTATGGGAGGGGACTAGTATGTCACAGGAAAACAGGCATGTTTCCTGTTTCTTAAGTTAGCACGCATTGAATCATCTGAAGGCCCTTTCACACTGGACAGTTATAGCCCTGCATATCTTCTAATTGTCCTAGTTTGCCAGGGGCAGTCCCAACTAACTCTGTTGCACCCCACTTTTTCAGCTGCTTTTTAAATGTCCTACTTTCTCTCTCCTCTGCCTGCTTTCAACCTTCATTGTCAGCATACTTCAGTTGTTGCAGAATGGGTTCAAAGTGTAAAAGTAGTTTGTACTCAATTCAGCAGGGAGGAGAGCAGCATGTCCTAGCTTGTCTGTTTTTCATCATCAACAGCTTTTACCATCTTAGCCCCCCTTTGATGTTGCTTGGCCACACATGTCGTAGTTTTCATTGGTGGAATGTTGGAGGTTATGAACTTTTTCGGTCAATGTTGAAAGTGCCTACTCTGCAGCCCTGGAACTCCCTTCCCTAGGAAGGCTGAGTGGGCTCCTTTCCTTTCTGTTCAGTTGGTGAAGACTTTTCTATTCCAGCAGGCTCTGGAGAACTTGTTGCATGTGTAAAGGGATTTCCTTAGTATCCTCTATTATGTTTAATTTTTGCTATTGAATCAATATGTTAAAGGGGTTTGGTTCTGTAGACAACTTTAACACTATTTTAATTATAATTTTTGTACATTTTTAGCTATGCATGTTTTTCCTTGTTTTTTCAAAATTCTTGTAAGGGGCCTGGAGTCCCAGTTTTGGAGGAAAGGCAGAGTCTAAAAAATAATACAATAGGATAGAATTGAATGGACTAGAATAGTCAGCATGGCATAGCAGTTTGAGTGTTGGAATAGGATTCCAGGAAACCAGAGGTTGAATGCTTTCTCATCCAAGGAAATGCATCAGGAGACCTCGGGCAAGTCACTTCCTCTCAGCCTCAGAGGAAGGCAATGACAAACTCCCTATGAACAAACCTTGTCAAGAAATTGACATGATAAAGTCACTTCAGGGTAACCATATATCATAAATGAATTGAAGGCACACAGTAACAAAGAACAGGACAGTCATTTTAGAAGGGCAGAAACCATGGATATCCCTCTCTGGGGAACGTTTTGACAGATACTCAGGTATGACTGGCCTGTACTCCCAAACATTCCATAAATGAATATTTCCAACCAGGGGTTTTTCCACACATGATTTTGAAATACTAAATAGAAGATTATCTAGATGCCCTTAGTATAAAGAGGTGGAAGAAAACAGTCATACTACAACAAAGTATGGCCCTTTCCAGAGCTTACCATTGTCCCAGTGGCATCTGTGATAATGGGGCTTCCCATTATCTAGACTTGGCTGAAGGTGGATACTTCCCTCTTCAGGTAAACCAAGGGTTAATGAGATCTTGGGGTTAGGTTACATTTTTATGGTGGGTCAGCCTCACAGATCACGGGGGGGGGGGGGAGAGAATTGCCCAATCAAGGGAAAAGAGGTGAGCATCTTTGAGATGCTTCGAGGGAGAAGTTATAAAAATCCTTGGGAGGCCATGTGGGAGAGAGACAACAAAGGAACCTCCTGGAGATGGGATCTGTGCCAGTAGTAGGCTGCAGGCCTAGGCCTCGCCTCCTGGTCTCATTCCTCTCTTAGACCATCTAGACCTGTGAACCCAAATGTGAGTAACTAGAATAAGGTAGTTAGTCGCGTTAGGGCTTTTTATTATTTTGGTGGTTGGCTGATCTAAAGAATGTATCTGTGTTTTTATAACTACTTGTAACTTAAGCGTACCTGGGACTAGGGAGCCTCTCATGTGTAGTATTATCTTGTTTATTTGCATGCCTTGAAATAAATGCTTTTCTGTAAAACCTCTGTTTCCTCTCCATTCCCACGCCATTCTTCAGCACATGCTAGATAGAACTTCTCTCACTGAGGAGGAGGGAAGGGAAAGGTCCTTAAGCCTAGAGATTGTCAATCCACTGAGCAGAGTCCCACTGTATGCTCAGATATTCAGAATTCAGTGGGTGGTGTCAGCAAGAGAGAATTAGTGAACGCTGGGGAATTTCCTGCTCCTTTTCAAGGGTAGAAGTCAGGCTTGGGAGGGGGGGGCTGGAAGTAAACTCAGTATGACAGCATCCAGTGATGATGGTGGCAGTGGCTCTCCCAGGAGGAGAGCATGATGGAGCACTGCCTTCGTGAACCAGGAAGTGCGATGGTCACACCTCTTCCTGCCACCGTGCAGCCCAGTACTGTCCCAGCTTGTGCTGGGGCAGGAAATGCCGCCATTGTGCATCCAGGGCCACCACAGACAAGGTAAGTGCAGGCACGTGGCAAGAGGGTGGCACGATTGCTGGTCATTGATGAGGAAACCTGTCAATGATTTGCAGTGCGATCATTCCACCTGGGGACAGGAAGAGGACAGAACCGGGATGACATTGTGCATAAGCATCATCCTGACCCCATCCTTCTCCTGTCCTTGTGGTGGGTTGGGTGTGTCGAGTGGAAAGGGCCTTAGGCTAACATTCTGTATTACAGTTATGTATTACAGTCTAGACCCATCTAGACTTATGGATCCATAACTGTTCCATATCCACTAACCCTATGTAGTGATGACCATGGCAATATTACCCTCTTATAAATGTTCTGTTGTTGTTGCTGTTGTTGTTGTCATTGTTGTGTGTGTTCAAGTCATTTCTGACTTACAAGGACCCTAAGACAAACCTATAATGGGGTCTTCTGGGGCTAAGAGTGTGTGACATAGCCAAGGTTACCCAGTGGATTCCTATGGCCAAGCAGGAAATGAAACCCTTGTCTCCCGGATTGTAGTCCAGTGCTCAAACCACAACAGCACGCTGGCTCTCAACAAATGTCCTCCCAAACCTAATTTACTAGATGGCAGCCACATCAAGAGACAGAGGTCTGTTCAGCTGGCAATCAAGAAGCTGGAAGTTGATATTTCCACCTCCACTCGTGCCAAGGCTGCAACAAGGAATTGCACCTGCTTCTCATTGTTGCAACTTCTCTCACTGGAGGGTGTGTGTGGAAACATCACTCTTCTGCACCCCAGTCATCAATGAACAGACATCCAACTCCTAATGTGGCGGCTGCTGCCTGGTAAAGTATATGTACAGGTGGGGATCAAACTAGGAGAAGCTGCTTGATTACACATTCATAAACTAAGTAGGCAATGTAGAATATGGCCTGTTTTCTCTATATTTTTATTTTATTTTATTTATTTATTTGTATCCCGCCTCTCCATATAGATCAAGGCAGCAAACAACTTACAAATAGCATGTATTTCGAAACATTTCTGTACATGCCCCCAACAAGCTGGGTACTCATTTTACCGACCTGCGAAAGGATGGAAGACTGAGTCAGTCAGCCTTGGAGCTGGGCAGGATTGAACTTACCACCTTGTGGCTTACAGTACTGGCATTTAACCACTGCGCCACCAGGGCTCCATATAGGGGCTCTATATAGGGAAATACATTGCTTTATTCTCTTGGGCTTACAGCTATCTGTTCTACTGATTAATATCTGCTGTAGTATCTAGAGAAGAGTTCCTCAGTAAGATACTTTTGGCCTTGAATGTTACTTACTATATTGTTTATGTTCCTTCAGGTGGATACTTGCCTTTTATTATGATGTTCTTTCTTCTGTTTTTGAATGTTGTTCAAATAAGTAGTATTTCTTCATAATCACTCGGTTGGATCAGCGCTTATGCAGTCTTCTATTGGACATAAAACAAAAATGCTTGCAAAATTGATCCAAAATTGATAATGTGGCTACTTTGATTGGAAATATGGCTTTCTAGGCATTTTTTGTGACTTACCCTGATTCAGTTATATTTTCTCCGCACTCTTATCTTTATGTGCTGTGAGGGAGAGAGAATATTGCTTTATCCCATCTGCCTATCAAGATGGGGCACGCATCTGAAGTATAAATAGTATGTGGGCATCAAAAAAAATCCAACATGCTAACAGATCTAACAGATCTGTTAGAATGAAGAGAGAGTCGAATGAAAGACAAGAAAAAGGAATGATTAGTATGAGTATGATTAAAAGATATATTGAAATAAATTACACAAAGATATGTTGACTGGTAAGAGTAACAGAATAAGCTTAAGATAATGGATAATTAATCAATTGATCAGTATGTTTTTACAGTTTTTATGAGACCAGTCTACAAATGGATGTATGAAGTAAGAGATCACATTAAATAGATACATTAGAAGGAACATACCAGGGTAGAGGGGGAGGTGATATTTGAAATGATTAATATAAATCTGGAAGCTAGCAATGTTTTATATGAAATAGGATGAAACTTGTAAATTCAAGAGAAGAATATCTTGTAACGTTGTCATTCATGTTTTTAAAAAATATAGAATAAAAAAAATCCAACATGCATTTATTTTAATAATTTATTTACATGATAGCATTGATTTTTTGAGGTATATGATGGAACTCAATTACTGTGTTCAGCATCTTGGATTTTACATCTGTGCCTTATTCAGCTGTTACTCTTTCACACAAATATCTGGTGAAACCAGAGTCTGAAAGTTGTTTTTTAAAAAAGTAACTGGTTACAATTGGAGGGAGTGTAGTCAGAGGAGGCCCAAGCACCCTGTTAAGTTATCCTTATAGTTGCAGTTTTTAAAAGTAACTGTTTTTCAGACTGTATTCTCCATATATAAACAATGTAGGCCAGGTGCATGGGGCATACCATCTTTTAATTGCTTCAACATCCATAACAGAATATAGGCATCAATATGCATGCATTCTTGCACAGGGAGAGCTTGTTAGCCTTGCTGACACCCCCCCCCTTACTTCCATTGTTTTCAACATGTTGAGGGTGATAATCTGAAGTGGAGATCCCCCACTGCATGTGGAAGGATGAGTGAGAACCTGGCAAAATCAGGCCTCTAATTCACATTTAGAACATTTGTAGGTGGCAGAGAATCTCTGCTTTGGACTCATTGCTCTCCAGGTGTAGCATGGTGATGAAACCAAGGACAGAAGGATGAGTGCTAGAGCCTTTGCTTCCTTCCAAGTTGGTACCATAAATGAACAATAACTGAACAGTGCCTGTGAGTCAACATTTCAAGCCAGCTTGTGGACTTTGTGATAGACTTGCTCTAACATTTAACAAAGGCACATCCTCAGAATTATAAAAGCAACTAAAATTGCAACTATATTGCAAAAGCTATCCCCTGTTTAGTTAACAATTGCAATGTAAAGTAGTGATATCTTAGATACTGGGAAATAAATTCATTATAAGTTACTAAAGTTATAAAATTTATAATATAAAGTCAAAACTAGTTATAAGTAACTGGTTAGTTGTAAAAGTTACCTTTGAGTTCTGGGTGGGGCAAAAAAGTATGATGAATTTCTTCCACCACATGTGTGTAGAAGACAGGGCAATCCCGATGTAGGCAGTTTCTATTTCCAAGCTTCCCCCGACCCTTTTAACACGCCAATGAATATTACATAGGCTGAGTGGTAGCTGGACAACATTGTAGTTGTCTTCCTTTGCTCTGCAACAAAAGTATTCTCTCTACATTTATTACATGTGACCTTAATAAGGTGCTACTGCCTTTGACTCAGCATGAGCAGGGCTGTCCACCAGAGAGAATGGGATTGTGTTTGAATGGTTGATTTAGATAAGCTCAGACTTTCCTCATGGATATGATTATTCCGTATTCTGTCTGACAAAATGCTTGGTGTGTCTCTGCTTCCTATATAGCCTCTAGCTTAGATGGGCTAAGTTGAACATCCTGAGCTGTCTACTTAGAACAGAGTGCCAAAGGTATGATTCTGAACAAGGTCAAAGGGCTTGTCAAAGCACTAAAATATGGATGCAATGCCCTAGAGGTAATTCAACCAAGAGAGTTTTTTTGTTTGTTTTTAAAGCATCTATGGGGAAAGGGGAGAGAATTTAAAAGGACAAGTCAGGCATTCTGTTTTCAATTTCTTAATTGGGAGACCTTAGCATATGGGAATGGGGATAGATTAGGCCATACTGAACCAAGAATTCAAAACCCTGGAAGAAGAAAAAAACACCTTAATTTCAATTACTAAATGCCTCTTTGCAGCATTTAGAACTCCGTCAGCATGAAGATTTAATCAATTAGGCACCAATCGGGTATTGCATTAAGTGTTCTTAAGTCCCTGTGGAGCTTTTGAAGATTTTGCAGTTCAAGACTTAGCTAGCTGTGGGGTGGGGGATGAAGAAATATGCTGTATGCACAGAAAAGAATGCACAGAAAAATGCAACTGTGTGCAAATTTTGTGTACAATAAGTCACACTTCATGAAGATTCTTGTCAGTCCAGATTTCTTCTCCCAAGAGTTTCTCAACACTCATGAAATATATTTTCCAACTGTTTTTGAATATTCTCCCCATCCCTACTCTTACTGGAATCAAAAGTAAGACAGAGCCAACTGGCATGTGTTGATTTCCTTTTTCATCACTGCATCACTTCGTTCTCCCTCTGAGTGCCTTTGTGTTCGCTCTTTACTTTATTCGGCCTTCTATCAGCTACATGGACTGGAAACTGAAAGCAGGCTATAAATATAAAATAGTTTAAATGCTTCTGTGGTAATAGTGGAACTGGAAATTAGTAGCTGATTTTTTTTTATTAAAATACTTATATTTCACTCTATATCTAAGGTTCTTGGGGGCATAAAATAAAATCACTTTTAACAGTTTAAAACAATTTAAAAACAATATGAATAATTTTGAAAAACTAAAAATTTAAAATGAGTTAAAACAGTGTAAAACAATAGTACAAGTGGAGAGTTGGATGAAATCAATTAGATCTTAAAGGCTTTAGTAAAAAGTTCATGTTTTTACTTGGCATGAGAATCACACAAGCTTTGGCACCAAATGGAGCTACACTTCTACAGCAAAGGTGGTCTTCTCCCATTCCCCTCCTGCCCCCGTTGTATTGGCCCACTGATGGGACACAGAGGAGAGTGTCTCCAGCAGACCTCACTTCTTGGGCAGACATATATAGGGAGAGAATCCCCTTCAGGTGTTGAGGACCCAAGACATTTAAGCTTTTAAAAGCTGACACCAGCATCATTAATTTGGATCAAAGCATATTGGCAGCTGTTGCAAGTTCTTTAAAATTGCTATTATATGGTTTCTGTATAGTTTTCCAATCAGCAGCCTACCTGTAGCATTTTGCACTAGCTGCATAGAATGCATGGCAGTAGTCTGAGCTGGACGTTACCAGCACAAGGACTCCTGTAGCAAAGTTATCCCTGTCAGGGAAAGGCCATGGCTGGTGAACTAATCAAAACTGGCATCAAGCACTCTAAGCCACAGAATCCACCTGAGTCTCCAGTGACAAAGCTGGATCTAGAAAGCACCCCAGGCTATAAAGATGTCTGCCATTCCAAGTTGTAACACTTGCTTTCCACACTTGCTGATTGATTTGGTCATGAAGGGTGACTGCCCCTAACATTGTGCAACTCCAGGACCAGTACAAGACTGTTGAGTTCTTGCAGTGCTGCTTTGCATCCCACTAATGGTCTACATTTCTTCCAAAATAAATCTTTCATGTTCCTCCCTCCCTCATTAAAAAAAAAAGACCATTTCATTACCCTCAGTTTTCTATTCTTTCTGTTTTAGTGATTTTCTTTTCTCATGTACCTCCTCTCAGGCTCTGCCCCCTGTGGATTGCTACATTGCATACTCTCCACCTGTCCCAATTTGGCAAGGACACTCCCAGTCAGCCCTTTGTTCTCACTTTTTGAGCCACTTTTACAATGCCCCAGTTTCTGCCTTCTGGTCCTACTTTCCCCTTTTGTTCTTTAGCTGACTTTGTGGGTGATGGTTAATGTATCATGCTTAAATACATCAACAATGGACCACTCAGGCTGTGGAATGCTCCTTATCTATCAACCCTGTATAGGACACAGAAAGATCTCTCTTTGAGATCCCTTCTAGATGGGCCTTTGCATACCCTCCAACTATCCCAATTTGGGAAGAACAGTCCTGATTAATCCACTATTGTCACAGTTTTTCAACTGCTTTTAAAACGTGCTACTGTCTCTCTTCTCCTTCCACTTTCAGCCTTTTCCCTTCAGCTAACATCACTTGAAGAGCAAGCATAGTGTAGTAGTTTGGGCACTAGACTAGAACTCGCAGATCAGGGTTCAGATCCCCACTCAGCCATGGCAACACACTGGGCAGCCTTGGGCAAGTCACTCTTTTTCTGCCTTAGAGGAAAGCAAAAGTAACCCCCCTATCAACATATCTTGCCAAAACAAAAATTATGTGATAGGGTTGCCATAAGTTAGAAATGATTTGAAAGCACACAACAACAAATTTCAATCGCTGCAAATTGAGTTCAGAGTGCAAAAGCAGTTTCGCTTCAATAAACTCAGCAGAGAGGAGAGGAGGGGAGGAACACTGATGGAGTCTTGCCCTTCCTAGTGGGCTTAGACAAAAGCAAACTGCTGCAGCCTCTCCTAATTTGCAGTCTTTCTTATTATTAATTTCTGCCATCTTGACCATAGTCTGATGTTGTATGGCCACATCTGTCTCAGTTTTCAAATGTGAAATGTGTCCCCAAAAACAAAAAGGGGGGGAAAGCAAAAATAGCCAGTCAAGGAAAAACTCCTTATAGGTTAGCAGAGATAGCTACACACAGCTATGGAAGCATGCCTATCAGCAGAGAACACCATTAGCAGCACAAGCACTAAGCCAGTAACACTCACCAGCTCCAAGTTGCAATCCTCCAATATGGAGGCTCTTTAATCTTTGTTACAACATATATACAATATTTACAAAGTCCAGATGGCAATCCAGCATATCAAGCTTGCTCTCCCCGGCAGAGCCCCCAACAGACACATTTCAGGCAATGTGTGTAATGTTGGTTGGGATTGTGCTTCCTTTATACAGACACCTAGCCAATCCTGGCCAACCCTAGTACTGTCTGCACCTGGTGCTCATCAGCCTGACTCAGCACAAACTCAGGTTGAGTCACATTCCTTTCCCCAGGTGCACTTAACAGTGAAAGCAATTAAAGCAACATGACCTTCACACTAACTTTAGAAAGTATTTTCTAGAGGTTTGGTCAAACCATCTCTGACACAATGTTCTATCAGGATATACCCTTTTTCCAAAGAGCCAACATGGTGAAGTGATTTGAGCATTGGACTATGTTCCTGGAGAGCAGGGCCTGATTCCCCACAGGGCCATGAAGACCTACTGGCTGACTTTGGGCCCATCACACACTCTCAGCCCCAGAAAACCCCGTGATAGGTTCACCTTAGGATCACCATACATTGGAAGCAACTTAAAGGAACACAATAACAATATACCTTTGTTTCAATCCAGCAGGTCTCATTTTTTTTAATTGAGCTTCTTTTATGAGAATGACATAGCCCTCCAAATGTTGTAAAACTATAAGTCCCAGCAGCTCTAGCCTATACAGGCAATAGTGGGGAATTATGGGAATTATAATCCCCCAACATCTAGAAGTCCACATGACTTCAATCCCTGTCTTGATAGCGTGTTAAATGTAGTTTTATTAAGACCGCAGCATATGTTTGTGTTTGAGCTTATTTTGTGGATATTGCTTTAGTTTTTGTAAATTTTTAATTCCTATAAAATATTTAAAATAATTGAAGCCTGACACAAATGCATTCGCAATCTACTACCAGTACCACCACCATATCAGTTGAAGGCAGTGGGAATTGGACCTGTCCTGCCTCCAGGCTCCTCTGCTCCATTTGAGGACAGAGTTCATGACCTATTCTGCTTTGCATCCCAACATACACTTCCTTAAGTCTTCTTCCTCAGACATTAACCATTCTCTGGTTCCCCAGTGCCAGTCTGTCTTGACACGATTATGGAAAAGTGTGCATGGGGGTGTATAAATGAGAGATAGAGAGGGAGACTTTTGCTTCCTTTTCACTTTCTCAACAGTGTTAGACCCATCGCTAACCATGTTTCTCTGATTTCTAGGGTTCTTCCATAATTTATCACTACAAATGGTTGCTTATATCAAATCTAAATGTGCCCAAAGTCAATATTCTTTTTGAAAATCTCACAAAAGAGGTTTCAAGTGCACAAAGAATGGGGCTCTTAGCTGAACAAAGAGCAGCTGTGTACCTTACAGGTTTCTTTCTCATGAATAAGGCAGCAGGCAGTTATGAAACTTGTATGCCTTAGCAGGGGTCTTGAGAAAATGGATAATGGCATTAGGATGAGGCAGAGAGGAGGAAGCCTGACTGCATGTAATGGAGAAAGAAATGTGAGGTAAGATAAATGTTTAGCTGACATCCACAGGGTCACAAATGTCATTAACAGAGTGTTTTGTGTCATCAGATGGCTGTCTCTTGTATAGGGAAACAGCATGGCCTTGATGGGAGACAACTTGAGAGGAGTCTGGGATTCCTAGTAACAGTCTCATGTGAGCTTCCACCTTCATATGTAGGAGGAAGGAGAGAAAATGATCAAAGAATAAAGTTCTGGTGAGAAACAAACCATTATCAGATAACTAGATGAGTTTCAGATTGTTGCCTGTTATCCTTGAATATTCTTGTACCTGTGTAGTGGAGTCTTTTCTCTTCTGCTTCTGTTCAACATTGTTGAGTGCTTTTTCAGTGATCTATCAAACACAGGTAGGAAGGACTAAAATTTTTGATGTGTACCATTATTGAACTCTGCTGAGCATGGAGACACTGGTTCCAAGGCTGTGTACAGATGATGACCTCTCAGAGATTTGATGATAGGTTTGGTGAGTTGTAACTACTTGGGCCACGTTCATTTCTTACTACTCACTGTGGCTACTGGTCAGATGTGTTCTGCAAATTTAATTTCTGATCTATTCAACTACTTTCTATCCTAGCTTAATGCAGGGTAATTCATGAATTAAAAAGTAAAAGTAATGTAATAATAAAAGAAACAATGAAAACATTAGGATAAAAATTGGTGCATTTTGGTCCTCTAACTGTTATCATTCCTAGAAGAGTAAAATCAAACGCCACTAGAATGGATCGGTACTGCTGGTTGCTTATGTGTGTACTTTCCCATTTTGACTGTGTAAAGTTTTAAGTGTCCTCTGGATAAAAATGGTACCCAGTTATGCAAACATATCTAGCTCACAAGTCCCAAGTATTAGTTCTGGGTCATTCTTATTCCAGCCTGTGGATTTTCCCTAGGATCCTGTTAAAGTTAATGCCTTGGGGAATGCAACTGATAAACAACAACTTTCTCTCTCCCCGCACCACATCCATTTACATGCATGTCTGCATGTGTGTGAGAGAGAAAGAGAAATATGAAATGGAAAAACAAATAGTGAAATTATTTGTGGGCTTCCAGAGGCTGGATGGTATATAAGACAGAAAAGAGTGTTTGAGGTCTGAGAGTGCTCCTGGCTCACCAGATAGCAACTGGGGTCAGGTATGCTTTCTATTAGTTGTGGCGCATACTCCAGCTGCGCCTCTTTGTCGCTGTCATATGGGTTTTGATAATTCTGTTGATTGACTACTACAATGTGCCTTATGAACTATGCCCTTGAAAACTGACCCAAAGTCAAACATAAAATGTTGCTTTCTAACAGGCATCTCATTGATTACCAAAACATCCATTTCTTTCTGATATCTTTTAGTAAGCCTCCTGATTAGTTGATTAATTGATTGATTGACTGACTGACTGACTGACTGACTGACTGACTGACTGACTGACTGACTGACTGATCTGATATCCTGCCTTGTTCCTGACAGGAGGATCCAAAGCAGCTTACAGTAAGATTAAAAGAAAAATGCAGCTAAAATCCTGAACATACAATTAAATGAACTCATATTAAAACAGCTGCTAAAGTAAACACTGTAAAATAATTTAAGAATACAACAGTAAAAATGAGCACAGCACAGCCCTCCCATTTAAAGATCCGTAATCATCAGATGTCATTTAAATAAAAAGGAGAGCAGCACGGGACATCCCAGCCTCTCGTGGGAGGGAATTTCTCAGCCTGGGAGCAGCCACTGAGAAGTCTGTCCCCCATATCCTCACCAAGTTTACCTGTGGTGGTGGTGGCACTGAGTGAAAGTCCTCCACTGAGGATCTTAAACTGAGATGGGTTCATTCAGGGGAGATACGTTGTTTCAGACAGTCTTGACCTAAGCCATATAGAGCTTTATAGGTCATAACCAGCACTTTCGATTGTGTCTGGAAACAAGTCAGTTGTGATCAACATTTTAGGATGATATTATCTTGGAATGATTCTTTGAGTAAATTTCATGTGAAATTTCACTTGATCTATTCTGCTGAAGAAATCCTTTTTCCTTTTTTTTTTCTTTTTTTGGTTTTTTGTGTTCTACATCTTTGTGTAGTAGTTCAAAAAATAACTTTTCAAGCTTATCTATTTCAGTCATATAGAATGAGGAAGCATTGATTTGCTTTTTAACTATAAAAATGTCACTGAGATGACAAATATAAATTTTCACTCCTCCGTCTGTGCAATTTGTCTCTTCCCACAATCATGGAAATAGGTTTGGCCCCCTGGAATGGAGTGCTTAGAGACATGGACTGCAAGAGGATTAGCAGCAGTGGGGAAGTTAGTTCCATACTTTGCCTTCTTACATCATCATTGCTGCTTATATTATCTACATTATGATAAAGATAAGTTAATATTAATAATAATGACAAATAATACTAAGGAATGCTATCTCAAAGAAAGCCAACATGATGTAATGGATATACAGTAGTACTGGATGTGCACAGGGAAAATCCAGCTTAAAATACTGGTTCCTGCATGAAACTTACTGGACTGTTTTGTATAAGAGTAGTCATAAGAGCTATAAAGGAAGATGAGAGCAAATACAAGTTTTAAAATGTTAAGAATGTAGTCAATAGGTTTTGTCTGAATTATGCATTAGCAACACCCACCAGAACCACCTCAAGCTTTGAGATCTGCTGGAGAGGCCCTTCTCTCTGTCCCACCAGCTCCACAGGTGCATCTGGTGGGAACATGGGAGAGGGCCTTCTCCGTGGCTGCCCCCGGGCTCTGGAACTCCCTTCCCGGAGAAGTCAGACTGGCATCCTCCCTACTTGCTTTCCGCAGTCAAGTAAAAGCATTCTTATTTCAGCAGGTATTTTTGATTATTGTGAAGAAAGGTGCTGGTTATTTTAATTGTGATTTGTTTGGTGTTCTTAATGTGTACTGTAACTTTGTTTTAATTATTACTGTTTGCTTAATTTATGTTTTAACTTTTATATGTCATGGTTGTTTAACTATGTGTTCTTTTTAAAGTATTATAAGCTGCTTTGACTCCTTTCATGGAAAAAAGTGGGATATAAATAAAGATAGTAACAACAACTGCTGCTGCTGTTACTACTACTACTACCTGGATGCTGGAAATGTTGGCATGACAATTTTGTTTTTCATAGCTGAAATCCTGAGGAAGGTTTTGGTATCTTCTGTATTTATTCCCACAAGATGGCATTCTTATTTTTTATCTCCTCCAACAATCTTGCTTGTTAATTTGAGCAGTGGAGTAACAACAGCTTCTGTGTTAAAACTTTAGAAAAATGTGGCTCAATTTGCACTCCTAATTGTCTGAGCATGCATGTAAACAAAAGGGATTTTATTGCATTAAAAATACTGCAATCAATATATACCCTTTTGAAGCACTTTCTTTTGTGGGTCCCTGTATGGATATGTTTTTAAAAAAACTGCAACATGCAATTATTCTGGAAGAAAAGTATTTTGTAAATAAACTCACTTGATCTTATTTGATAAGGAAAACCTTTTTTCTCTTCCATCAGGAATTAATGGATTTCCCTGTTTGTCTCCTCTGGGCTTACTCTAGTAAATTCAGATTTCATTCAAAAATGTCTGCAGCTCTGTAGTGGCAATTTTAGAAGTGATATTTTAATAGTCAGATAAGGAAATGCCAAGTTAGTATCATCCCTAAATGAGCTTATACTGTACTCTCCCAATTGTTGGCCTGACAAGTAAGCATGACAGAAGGTTTCTTTCCCCAAAGGCTTAACAGTAAGAATGTTAGGTTCCCTCTTGCTCTCTCTTTCTACATTGTGTTGAGACCAGCCATAACCTCTGAGGACAGCTCAGTTGCTTTCAGGAGACTGGCATGTAACCAAAAGTTTAGATTAAATTCTCAATCAGTCCAATTGGATAGTGTTGCTTGGTCTATGGGGTCATGTAGAGCTGCTTAGCAGCTGAGCGGGATTTGCCATAGAATTCAAGATGCTCATTGTGCTCCATAGTGGCCATGCTGACTGGGGGTTTCTGAGAGCTATAGTCCTCAAAGACAATATTTCCAACTTCTGCATTCTACCATAGCATTGATGTTAAAATCTGTAGTGGGTTTTCCACTTGTTGTTATTTCATTATTTGCTTATTTTGTTGTTGTTAATGAATCTTCAAGTCAAGCCTGGCTTATAACAACCTTCACCAAGAGGTGTGTTTTAAAAAAAAAAAAATTGTTCCAAGCAGTTTGCCATTGCCTTCCTGAGAGAGTGTGACTTGCTCAAGGTCACCCAGTGGGTTTTCATGGCTGAGTAGGGATTTGAACTTTGGTCTCCCACAATACTGGTCTAACACTTAAACCACTGCATCACATTGGCTCTTATTTGCTTATTTTAGTGTTGTGTAATTTTTACAAATTATTTAATTTTAAGGTGCTTTTATAATCTGTCAGTGTTGAATTGTGCTGGAGGGGTGTGTGTGAATTCTTTTTTAATATTGCCCCCCTCTTTGGAATCCCCTTTGTGGAGACCATGATCTTGAAAAGTGTCTAAGAAATATAGGCTAATATTCAGTATTGCGGTTAAGAATTTGTAACCAAGAGTTATGGATCTGTAACTACTCTGTATTCGATAAGACTATGGCGATTTCAGCACGGGGCGAGGGAATCGCCCTGTGCCAATACTTATTGGATCTTCTGGCTCCCCGGTCCGGTCCAGGCTGCTCCAGCGTCCAAAATGGCGGCTTCTGGTTGGTCGTGGGTCCCAATCAACCACTTAAGCTCGCCAGCCTAAAACCCGCCCTCCGCAGATTGCAGGCTCGCATTGGTGCAAGCCTGTGAATCTGCACCAGAGAGCAGGCACGCAATGGTGCGCTCTGGGCTTTTGAAAGACTGGAAAAATCAAGTCTTTCAAAAGCATGCTGGAGGACCACTTTGGGTCATTCTGGAGCAGACTGAGGTGTGGTCCTACAGTAAGTAGTCCGGACCCAGTCTGCTCCATGGTGCATGCACTGCACTGTTTTTGTTACCCCGTGTGGAAATGGCCTTTGTAGTCATATTGTTAGCCTGCATAAATGACACATTACCCCATCCCACTCAGCCTCAAGAGCCAGCTGCAAGATCAGGCAAAGCAGGTCTTTTCAGCTTCTGATTGGCAGTCAAGGAAGTTGATATTTCCAACCCCACTCCTGCCAGCAAGCAAGGCTGTGACAATCAGCAGCAGGCCTCGGTAACAAAACTTTGTTGCAGTGTCACTCACTAATGGGAGGGAGGTGGACACACCATCCTCTTTGCACCCACAGTTGGAAGCTGAAGAGACCTCCTTTGCCTGATCTGGCAGCTGGCTCCTAAGGTGGGCTGGGAGGGTCAGGCCAGGAAAGATTACTTAGTTATGCAGACATAAATAAATCCTGTTTACCACAATAGACCAATGCAGATCTTATGGTCTTCTCACTCTTACAGAACGACTTCTAGGTTGGGATAGCTCACACCTCAGAGCAACCTATTGGCTGCAAATCATTTTGACTGCCTTTTAATTTATTTATTTTATTTTTTAAAAATGTTTGTATATCAGCTGCTAGGCAATACTCTTGGGGCAATTTTCCAGTCTTATACCAATGTTGGGATTTCTCAGCTGTAACCCAGATAGTAGCCTTTTGTACAAGTATTTATTTTCCTTATGGCAGCATTGGAAAAGTACATTTGCCTGAATTGTCATCACTTACTGTGAGGAATGGCTTAGGAAGCTGGATATATTTAGTCTGGAGGAAAGAAGGTTGAGAGGTAATATACTAACTAAATATTGGAAGTGCTATTATGTAGAAGATAGGATGAGCTTGTTTTCTGTTGATCCAGATACTACAGCACAAAAAAATGGATGTAAGTTTTTTTAAAAAAGCAGTTTCATCTGAACATTAGGGAGAACCTCTTGGTGGTAAGAGCAGTTTGGCAGTGGACTAGATTGCTTTGGCAAGTGGTAAACACCCCTTCTTTTGAAGTCCTTCAAGAGAAGTTGGATGAGCATATCTTCAGAGTGCTTTGTTTGTGTGTTCCTGCATGGCAGTGGGCTTGCTTAGATGTCCCTTGCAATTCTCCCCACCTCCACAATTCTATTCCTAATGTCTTTCTAGTCTTCCTCAATCTGATGCCTTCCAGACATTTTGAACTTTAGCACCCATGATTCCTAATCATTGGTTTCATTGCGTGAGCTCAATGGGAGTTGTAGTCCAAGACATCTGGAGGGCCCAACTTTGGGAAAGGCTGTCTTACCTAGTGACAGATGATCAAAACAGTCTCATGTTAGGAGTTGAGATGGCTGGGCAAAGATGTTCCACCTCTGACTTCTTGAGCAGTTCATTCATCACTGAACCATTACTCTTTGTGTTGTTACTAGGCTCATTTGATAATAGTTGTCTGTAAAGAACAACAACAACAACAAAGTAGAGGAGCGGGAGGCTTTGGGATGCCAGAAGATCTCTGTCAAGTCATCCTCCTCCCTCTAAAATCCCCAAGCAGATTAGTTAATGTCTTGCGTGTCCTTGTACCTCAATAAACCCCTGTCTCTTCAAATTACATAATGAGGAAATTTACTTTGTATTACCAGAATGCCCATTCTTGTGATTTCGCTTGAGATTTCTATGAAAAGGAAATTTGACTGCTAGCACCCACAGTTTTTGAAATGTGTTTCATGGAGAAATGAACCAGAACCAGCAATTTGTGCACTGGTTCCCAATTTGCATGACGATGATAAGGGGAGCAACCTCCATCTAAATATTAATTATGGTATACCTGCATTCTAGAGCAAAAAATACAGAAAACTGAAGTGTTTGGAGTTTGATGGATCACCCAAACCATCATGTTTTCTTTGTTTTCGTCCCATTAGATAGAATGCCAAATTTGCTGGTTCTCTGCTTAAGCATATGAATTTGTATGGCCTGACAGATGGACACACTAGAAATTATTGTATAGGTTAATGAAAGCCCCCTTGCTGACATTACTGAGAAGGCAAAGGGACATGAAATATCCAGAAATGGTGGCACTTCTACATTCTTCTCTGTGACGTTGCCATTACACATTTAACAGATGATGCCTGTAGTAGAATAAGCCTGATTCAGTCTGGCTTAGACCCTGAGAAGTACTTGTTAGAAGCTCCTGTGAAAATCATGACATTAAAACACACATAGAATGAAGGAAAGCAATTAACTCTGCCTTACAGTTTTGGACACTGGAACCACTGGTAATAAATTCTTTGTAAAGAAGAAGTCAAAGCAGCAGGCTATCCCTTTTTTACCACATAATGGGGGGAAAGATGTCAGGGCGTACAAAAGGGAAACAGCAAACTACTTAATTTGACTCATTACTGAATCAAATATGCTGTTTGGTTTGCCAGTTGCAGCTGCACACACACTATAAGTCTTTCTTTGAAATAGCTTTGCAAGCCATCTCTGCTCAATGAGAGAAGTGAATTGTTACGACCTGTGGCTTCTTCCTTTTTCCTTTTGGCCTCAGTGGTTTTTCCTGAATGTTCACTTGCTGGCTGACTGATTTGTCTACAGACTTACCTGCTGTGTGTAAAGTTGTTTTTACTCTGATAAGAAAAGGGGGGTTAAAGAGATGTGATGTAGTGTGTGTTACTATTGACCATTTCTGTAGCACTCTGGATTTCCAGAATGCTTTATAGTCTTTGTTTGCTCTTGCAACAGCTTTCTGAAATAGGTTGCTGTTCTCTATTCTTCACTCTTCTCTTGAAAATAAAAAGAAGAAGAAAACTGTGGAGAAACATATAGCTGAGAGAATTTTCCAAAAAGCAGCCAAATTCAGTACTTGGAAAAGGGTGCGGTGTGGGAGGAGAGGTATTTAAATACAATCAGTTATCTAACAGGTGAGCATTACTCCTATCATCCCCATAGATCATTAAAAGTTAATTTTCCTAGGTTGGCACTTTGTATAATCCTTTAGAGCAGATGCTGCCAAAATGTTCTTTCTTTTCTCTTCTCATTGCTGTATTTCTCCACTGAGGTGGGAAACTTATGATTGTTCTCTATCCATTTAGATTGCAGACATATGCTTTGGATGCAAGTTTCTGGTAGCATATTTGGCCAGCCTTCACACATACATACACACATGCGCACACGCACACACATGTTAATCCTCACTGCTTCCTCACAGACTGAGATATAGCAGTAGCTAACCCATGGTTGTCGATTGAGTTTAATGGCTGGGGTTGAACCTCAGTCTTACTAATTGGTTTGTTAGTATCCTGAGATGATTAAGATGCTGAAACAATTGGGTTGACAGCTTCAGCACAAGTAGTGAGAAGGTTCATATGTGATGCATGATTCAGTTGATGGCTAAGAAACTTTACCTCTCTGCCATCATGATGTTCACACAATGGCGTTCGGAGGAGCTATTTCAAGTGCTGAAGGGCCAGTTGACCGGGAGAGGGCTGATGTATCCAGAGACCCTTTCAAATCAGAAGTTACAACACAGTTACAACTGCCATGGCTGCATCCTATGGAACACTGGGGTCTGTCATTTGGTAAGGCACAAGAGCAATCTCAGTACACTCCCTAAAATCCTGGGATTCCATGGGATGTCCATGGCAGTTTAAGTAGAATCATAGTGCTGTAACTGTGCAGTGTGAAAGAGCCTCCATTTATGTTAACATTTCATAGATCAAATAGCTTGTTTCTGTATTGACCTTGACACTGCAATTTTAGAAGAGGGAGAGGGACACCATCTGATTTTATTCTTACAGATATTTTTCAGTTTTTATAACCTGAGGATGGGACAAGATACTTAGAAAAATGAGGGCTACAGTATGTGCTCTAGACCTTTGCCCATCCTGGTTGTTGCTGAGTCCTTCCAGAGTAGAGGTTGTAGACGCTGGAAATACAGTAGCCCCTCCACATTCATGAGGATTAGGGGCACCAAACTCTCACAAAAGTGGAAAAATCGCAAATAACTCCCACCCCCACGATTCCCCTCCAGAGCTCCCCCTCCCATTCCTTTGCCTCTGGCCCCAGCCTTGGGGGTATGGGAGAGAAAAAATACACAGTAAAGGGTTTAGTGATACTTCCCCGTCAGAGGGAAAAGAGCAGAGTTCTTGGGTTCTAGTTACTTGCACTGGCCATCTTGAAAAGAGAAGGGTAGGAGCAAACAGAGCACCTGACCAATCAGCAGCCCTTGCACAGCAGAAAGTGCAGCCACATGGGAGAGGGGACACGCCTCCAGTGAATTATGTCTTCTCATGATGTGTCCAAAGTATTACAGTCTCAATTAAGTCATCTTGACTTCTAGGGAGAGTTCATGCTTGATCTGCTCTCTCTGTGTGCGTGTACATGCCTTCAAGTCACCTGTCAACTTACGGGAAACTCATGGACTTTGTGGGTTTTTCTTAAGCAAAGAATACTCAGAGGTGGTTTTGCCACTTCTTTCCTCTGAAATATAGCCCATGGCACTTGGTATTCATTGGCAGTCTCCCATCCAAGTACTAACCAGGACTAAGCCAGCTTAGCTCCCAGGAGTAGATGGGATCTGATGCTAGGGCCCATTTATTTGTCTTTTTAGTTGTCCATGGTATCTGTAGAACTGTTCTCTAGAACCACATTTCAAATGAATTGAGTCTTATCAGCTTTCTTCATTGTCCAGCTTTTACATCCACACATAGATATTGGAAATAGTGGTGTGGACAATCCTGATTTGCTTTTCAGTGACATATCTGTACACTTGAGACTTTTCCCTCACAGGCCCACACAATTCCACCACCATGGCAAGGTATGATGGTACTGGTTTAATTGATTTAAATGATTTAAATTGAATGGTTTAAATTGTGGAAAATGACATGGACCAAATAGTTTTTAAAGAGAGCCATACTTTTCAGGCTTGAAAAAAGGCCAGGACAGAACATCACCAGTAAATCATCCCAGTATTGATAGTCAATCTCCATGGTGAGCCAGCCACTTCTTTGTTAGGAAGAAAAATGAGGTGCCTAGCCCAGAAAGGCTCAGAAATGTTTGGAAACTGCCATGAAATGTGAGAGCTGTAAAGGGAAGATGATCACTGCCACCTTCCTCAGTGGTGTGGCCAGAGGCTTAAGAGTATGTGCATGTGATATAACCAAAACTTGGCAAGCATTTTTTTTTTTTGAATGGCACCTTTTAGAATTCCCCTAGCTAGCATGCCATGCTGGTTGGTGGACTCTGGCAGTAACTTTTTTCGCACTCCAGAATACTAAGAAAAGAATTTTGAGGATACAGACAAACACAATTAGGATTTCACTGCTGCTTATAAGAGTGCAAAACCATTTGTTTCTCAAAATGCTCACATTCAGAGGTGTAATTGTGTGACTCACCAGATGCTGTTGGACTACAGCTTCCTTCAGCCATTAGCCAGTAGAGCCAATGATGAGGAATGCTGGATATTGCAATCTGACTGCTTCTGGAAGGCACATGATTCTTGCACCTGCTTCTCTCTCCCAAACCCTGTCAGGTGCTGCTTCTGGGTGTTCTCACTGCTTGGAAGTGGGACATGTGTGTAATAATGCCATCACTTGCTCAGAGCAGAACTTCAGCAACTGGTGCTATCAAGGAAGGCCCAGGACACTGACTGATGTGTTGCTGCTTAAACAAATGTGGAATCTATGCATTCTTTCTTTCTTTCTGTTTTTAAAGCCTGTTAACATTGAAGCTTCAGTCTGTTTTGTACTGTCATGAACTTGAAACACTCACTTAAATAATGCAATTTCTCTTCCCTTTTGAGGTTCTTTAGAACTCTTTATATTAACTCTGTCAGGCTGTGCATGAATTTCTATAGATGTCGGGGAAGGGTACACCAGTATTTTAGTGGTGTCAAATTTGTGGTTGGATTTCTTGATGTACTATATGATTTCATTCAGTGGGAGGAGGCAGACTTGAAGAGCTCATCAAAGGTGTCTCATCTGATCTGTCATGATACCATTTATTGCACAAGGGTAGAGAAGTGCTTGGGTTGTCTTCTTTTATTATATACAAAACTGTTTTTCTTCCAAACCCTTAACTTTGCATAGGCAGATTTTTTTTTTTTTAACACAGCTGCTAGAAAATACTCAGATGATGGGCACTTGAGACTGAAACTGAGAGCAAAAGTACTTGTAACAATTGCTTTTTAGTGAGCAAACTCTGCATATCTCCTGGGTGGCTCTTTCTTCCTGAGAGCCTGTGCTGATAAGTATGTGTTCTGCCCACAAGCTGTGGTTCTTTTCATGTAAGAAGCGCTATCATTTCCCAGGAGTTTATGGCCTATAGTTTACATGCACAGTTTATGAGTGCATGAAGAGTTTATGAGCCTACATCTTGCATGATTTTCTATGAACAGGTTTCCTGTGTAAGAGTGCATCTGCAGCTGGGCTTCGTTGGGCAACAAGTTCCATGGAGTGGATTTCCCCGGCCTAGAAAAGTCACACTGTGGATCAGAGGTGGGGAAAATGTGGCCATATAAGCCCCCAAACCACTTTGAAGTCCCCATGTCTCCACTGCAACACTCCCCCAAAGAGTTGCATTTTCCACACATACGTACAGAGAGAGAGAGAGAGAGAGAAATGGCACCACATCAGTTTTGCCACATTCTCCTTTTTGTGTGTTTTAAATCAGAGAGACCTTTTTTAAAAGAGGAAATGGATTCCTGTTGACTTACTTTTTTCTTCTTTTTTAAAAAAGTAATGTTCTAGGCCTAGAATGAGAGGGGGAGTCTAGCCCATGGGCTGCATGTGGCCCTGAGACCCACTGGTGATCCTCAGAGTCCTCCAATGTTTAAATTTTAAAAAGCCAGGCAAATTTTGGGGTGATTTTTATTCCAAAACTGGTCAAGAAAAGCCCGAAATTGCTGAAAATGTGGCAGTTTACTTCTCCTACTCCTCAAGAGCCCCCCCTCCAGTCCCACAACGACTTTTCAAAAATAGGCTAAAAATTGCCCAAAATGGCACCTGGAAGTGATGTGATATCACTTCTGGTGAGACCAAAATATGATGGTATGGCCTGTTGCTCAACCTGACCTAGAGTGACCCAGTGGCAATGTGGCAAAGTCACCTTCACTTCCCCTTAGGGGCATAGGGGTGGGGGCATAGAGGGATATGGTGGGGATACAACCCTCCAAAGTCACATAGGAGGCCAGTGTGGCCTTTATACCCTCACAATTGCCCTCCTTTCTGTAGATCTAATGACTGCAAGGGCACAGTATTTAAAGACATTGTTTGGGGGAAAATATGGAGCAAGAAATGCCAAATATCCAAATTAGGTTCAGGAAAGGAAGAGGCACTAGAGATCATATTGCAAGCATATGTTAGATAATGGAATGCACCAAAAAATTTCAAAAGAAAATCAGCCTGTGCTTTGTATAGATCTTAAAAAGCTTTGAATCTCTCTTAAAGAAATAGATGTGCCACAACGTTTGATTATCCTGATATGTAACCTGTACTCAGGACAAAAAGCTAACGTCAGGACAGAATACAGGAAAATAGAATGGTTTCCAACTGACAAGGAGGTCAGACAAGACGGTATGCTATCACTCTATCTGTTTAATTTGAATGTTAAACATATCATATGTAATGCAGGATTAGACTTGGATGAAGGAGGCATGAAAACTGAAGAAAGGAACATCAACAATTTTAGATATGCAGATGGCACCAGACTACTAGCAGGAAATAGCAAAGACTTGGAGAAAGTCAAAGAAGAAAGTACAAAGGCAGATTTACAATTGAATATAGGAAAACAAAAATAATTACCACAGATGGTTGATATAACCTAAAAGCAGAGGATGAAGACATTGAAATAGTTCAAGATTTTCCATACTTTGGCTCAGTCATGTATCGGAGTGGAGACTGCAGTCAAGACATCAGAAGAAGACTAAAGTTTGGAAGGGCAGCTGTGAAGGAACTAGTGAAGATCTTGAAGTGTCAAGATATATCATTGAAAACTAAAGTTAGTATTGTCCATACCATTGTGTTTCTAGTTTATATGTATGTTTATGAGAGCTGGACAGCTAGGAAAGCTGATAGGAAGAAAATCAACTCCTTTGAAGTGTGGTGCTGGTGAAGAGTTCTACAGATACTCTGGCCTGCTAAAAAGACAAATGAATGGATCCCTGAGCAAATTAAGCCTGACCTCTCCCTAGAAGCCAAGATGACTAAGCTGAGGCTGTCATACTTTGTCCATATCATGAGAAGACATCAGTCACTAGAAAAGACAACAATGCTTGATAAGGTAGAAGGCAGTAGGAAAAGAGAGAGACCACATTACAGATGGATGCATTCAGTGAAGGAAGCCACACCTCTGAATCAGCAAGACGTGAGCAGGGTGTTTGATGACAAGGTAATGTGGAGGCCTCCCATTCATAGGGTCACCATAAGTCAAAGATGATTTGACAGCAGTTAACAACAACAAGCCCTTGTATAATGGGATGAATATTTATAGAGCTCATCTACACTCCAAACAAATTTGAGTGTCACCATTTCCCAACCTGACTTCATCTGATTTTGGAAGCTAAGTTGTTTTGGACCTGGTTAATAGTTGGAGAGGGAGATCACCAGGAAATTCCATAAACCTTCCAAGTAGGGCTAGAAAATAATTCTGGCTGAAACTCTGGAAAGCTGATACCACTCCAAGTTTGTAACATTGGACTAAATGGGCCAATAGTTTGTCTTGGAATGGGGTAGTTTCCTTTGTCCCTAGCCAAGGAGCAAATGGGTATTGTATTTCTGTGAAGGGTAGGGAGGAAAGGGGCAAAAGGAACAGAGCATCACCTTTAAGACTAACTGGTTTATTGTTTGCCTGAACCTTTGTACATTCCAATCCATTTACTCAGATGCACTGATGGCATCAGTACAAAAGCCACAGGTATATTAGCAGCTACATGGTTGCTGGGGAGGGATCAGAGCCTAGTAGAATATGGAAGGATGCTATAAACAATAGATTTGGTAGTGTGTTATGAATGGAAGCTGGGGAGAAGTAACCATGGGTAGCAAACAGTGAGCTTGGTACTTAGACATCCATTGAGCAGCTGCATAGTGCTGTCAAGAAAGTAAACTTATTGTGTGGATTGAGAATCTCTGACAGCAACAATTGTAGGCATAATTATTACCAGTTTTATTTCCTACACTTCCAGTTACCATGTTCTAGGACAGTAAGCCAGGGACAGTTGGTCTAGTGAAGCCCGGAGGATGACCTGTTGTGGGATAATGCCAAGCATGCAATTTCAGAGCCTTCATTGAAGACAGAGATGTGGGGAGTGGGAAAGAAATCTCTAATGAAGGAAATATAATTGACAAAGCAGGAAATCAGCCAAAAATGAACAAAAGGCGCACAGCAGGAAAACAGAATGCTGGCAAATGCCAGTTCACACTTCAACAGGCACCTTCCTTGACTGCTCAAACGTTTCAGCTGGATAATGAGCAAAAACAAATACTTTAGCATCATTCACTGTGTTGGAGAGAAGACTATTTTGAGGAATGGGGTGTGGCTTCATATTAATTATTTGGCCGTCTGAACTGTCAGTGAGATGCCAGA